>BSBM01000647.1:20575000-21175000 GCA_027924585.1 Larix kaempferi
TACATATATATATATACATCTACATATCTATATATACATATATATAGAGATACATATGTACACATATATATATATGTACACACACATATATATATACACATATATAGATATATATATATATACATATACATATATATATATATATATACATATACATATACATATATATATACATCTACATATCTATATATACATATATATAGAGATACATATGTATATATATATATATATATGTATATAGATATATAGATATATATATAGATATGTAGATGTATAGATATATATATAGATATGTAGATGTATATATATATATATATACATACTACCTGTCTATATCTTCAAATAAAGGTTTTGTATTTTTTTCCACCACAAATATATTAAAAATGTAAGAATACTTTGCAATAGCTTTAAGCTCGCAATGGAAATATCGAAGGCGCTTTTGACATCGATATGAGAATAGGAAAGGAAACCAACAAACAACATTGGCAAAGATGAGGTAACATAACACAAACAACTTGCTTAAGAATACATGGGTAATGTTCTTGCTAGAATGCGGTATACAAATAGAGACAACCATCAGTAAATGTTATTTGTTACTTTAACTCAAAAGAATCAACACATGAAACAAAGAACTTGTTCACAAACACATTCTCCATAGAAAAATAGAGAGACCAGGCACCAAAGGGGTGGGAAAAAAGCAGGAAACAAAACCATGAACTCAAGATGAATGAATGCAGAACATGAATTTGCATACAGTAACAATCCATTGAACAAAATATCCAAATTGATAGACACATTGCACACACAATAAAATAATAAACAAATGAAACAATACTTCGAATGAGAATTATTTTGCTGCCAACCATATTTTATCAATATTGTTTTTCAGCTTGAGACAAATGTCAACTCATTTTAAGCTCCAATGCAAATTTTTTGAAGGAAATAACTTATATGCAACAAAAGTTATATCATATAAGTTATTAAATAACACAAGCAACCACCCCTGTAGATTTAATCTACAAAGGTTTCCTAAATGATAATAAAAACCACCTCTAACTATGTCTCCATCCATGGCATGGGTGCAACCACATGGACCATCAAAAAGCATCATACTTAAAGAATGATATCAAGGAGAAATGAAAGAAGCTTGTGAGAGACTATGGTTCAAGAGAATTATTTCACGGATAAGATGTAGTAGACAAAGCCAATACCTCTATTCTATGGTAATCAAGGAGTGCTCTAGAATAATCAAACAACTTGTAGAAGATGAATCTATTAAAATGTAGCATTAATGAAAAAAGATCAAGGTTGCAAACATTTTACCATGTTTTTGGTCTTGAGTCCTTGACAAATATGTACAATTCCAAGATAAGTATATTGACTTTTAAAGGACATTAAGAGTAATATCAAATTAATAATGGTTAAGGAGATATTGGACATAAGATTTTGACTATAAATTATATTATGTTTGATGTCTTACTTCACTTTAGTTTGGTCAGTAATTTATCCCACAATCATAGAGTGGATTAGCTCACTTGTGTATAATGGAATACAATACAAAGAACTCTCTTGAGTTTATCTCAGATTTCTTTAAATTCAATTATTTTTGTATTGTGACAATGACTCAAGATGGTTTTTGAGCATTCGTATGGCATGATAAATTCCCCTCTATATGGACATTGGTTTACACCATGCCAGGTCATGTACACTTCCTCTTGTCCTCACAATCCTCTACTCACTTTATCAGTGTTAACAAATGACCATGCTAAGCCTATTTTGATCATAAAGGATTCAAAAGTCGAACTTGGTTTAGGCTCAAACTATTTGCCCTTGATTTAATCCTAGTTTGTTGGGATTTCCTCATTTCAGTCTCCATTAGGTCCACAAATATGTTACTCCCAACTAACCTAAAGGCTTGCTAACAAAAATAACCAATGATCTCATACTAACATTGATTTTTAAAACTTTGTGAATAGTAAATAAATTGTTGCATATTTATTTTACAACTTTTTTGATCAATTTCAAGTTCAAGTTTCAGTCCTCTCCCTACACACATGGTACTTTTTTCCCTTATAAGTGATAATTAGTTAAACCCAAATGAAAGAGTTTGATTACATATATTTCAAAACCTAAAAACAACCACCTAAAACCAATCATCCAATAGTGTCATGCAGATAATGCCACCTCTCATCATGCATGATCCAAATAGTTGTGCCCTTCTGATAGGTTAAATAAAGTTAATAATAACAACTCCTCATAACAATTTTTATGACCATATTATATTGTATAGTTTAAATGTAAATAGTCGAATTGAAAAGTAAAAAAACATTAATTCAGTCATCGATGATGTAAATATGAGAATCCAAAAATAGGAGCCCACTAAAATCCAAAAATAGAAACCCATTAATTAACTGTGTAAATCAAGAGGAATGACACATTAAAAAACAAATAAATAAATAGTGGACTTCAAAGTAAACATTTAAAATAAAACCAAAATATAACATACATAATTGCTGTGTTGGAGTAGAATATAGCTCGAGTAGAATATAGCTCGAGTAGAATAACCAAATTTGTAGAAAATCAAGAGCATTACTGGAAATAGAAAGAAGTCTGAAGGCATGCCACAGCTTACACAATGATGCATGTAAGCTCACACGCTGCAACTTGTTTCTTATGGTATTCTCCAGTTACATAGTTAAATTCATGCAATTTTTTCCTTTATGTTGGACATTGTAATGCAAATTTGAAAACATTTTCTACAAGATTAGCGTGACGATTTGAGCAAACAATATAGGGTTCCAGTTGCACATAAGCTTTTACGATGGCAGTATAAATTCCTTAAAACAATCTCTGCATTCCACGCTTTATTCTTCATCAAAATAAAACCCTAAAATCGTAGAGGAAAATTCCTCGTCACATTTCTAATGCACAATATAGTGAGTCCCTTAGATCAAAACCTAGAAAGTATGTCAAACATTAAAAGCAAATGGAAGAAAATAAATGAAATTGGGAAGAAAAAATTGTAGATCACGAGTTCAATCCCTTGCAAAATTGAATGGTCGTGGTGCTAGAAATAGGGGTGTCAATGACTCAAGAGTTTATTTTACATCAAATAATTCATATACTTCCAATTTTTCAGTGATTTCTCAATTTTTGTGTTTAGATAATAGTTTGTTGCTTGTGTTGTAGAGTATGCAGGGTAGCTAAATTATTAGAAATTTTATCCAATTATCAAAATAGCTAGTCTTTTCAATTTGTGCTTTACGGACTAGGGTTTTGGAAGAAAACCAATTGAAGCTTATGCATTTTTTATGTTATTTAGAAATATTATGAACAAATAATTTCAGATATTTTCTTTTATTCAGTGTTAATTCTGCACGCCAAGTCATGTTCAAGTTTTACAGGTTAATGAGATCACCTATATTTTGCAGGTACACGATGAGAACAGCTGGGCTTTGTGAGGCTCATAATTACTTGCAATGGGTGCTACCTCCAAATATTCGGCCCATGGTCTTTTTTTTAACTAATTACTTGGTTTTAACTTTTACCAGTTCAGTATAACATAATAACTAGCTCGAACTGCTAACTTCTTATGAAAATTCTTTATTGTTATATGCTCACGAGGTAGATAATTATGTTTTCTAAAAAATATCCTAGGGTAAATGTTGGTTTTATGAACATGGGCAGACATTTTCTCCATCGGCAGATTCCTTGCCGATTTGAAAAATAGACCAAGGGAAACCAAATTCGAACCTTCCCATGGCACAAATGACCGAAGCATCCTAGGCATTGCAAAAACAAACAAGTTGGAAACCACTAGAATGCAGCCGCATGAACACAAAGAAGAAGCAGGAAAATATATGCGTAAAACCCTAATGCCCTCCACCTATAGAAATATCTAAGAGGAAAAGATGCTCAGGACCCAAACCCTGACGAGGAGAAAACCAAGAAAACGATAGAGAGTGAAATAACATAGAAAGGAAATTCAAACCCCACGAAACCCAACCACGAGAGGAAGAAAATGTTAAAGTCCATGCACGAAGAATTTTTTTTTTCCATTGCACATTCCATGGAAACCTATGCCAAAGAATGAGGAAATCAACCTTGAATATAAAACTTTGCACAAAACAAAAACTGTTGAGCAGAGGAAATATTTCAGAGAACAGGGGAAAGAATCCCACTTGCATACCTTTGTAATCGTGAACAATGGCTCCAAGTTGAGCACACTACAAACTGGTCCCCAATCGACCACCGCTTCTGGAATCTGCAATGAAATACTAAGCGAACACCCACAACTTGAACCAGGGTTATTGCAAATTGCAAACAAGAGAACGAGCACTGCTGAATAGTTCAAAGCTGCAAAGACCACAATGAAAACACCCAACTCAATGACAACATCCATCACCATCGTCCAAAAAGTATACCCCGCAAACCTGAGAAGGCTTCAACACCAAGACAGGTTCCTTATACTCGTCAAAACACTAACAGAACAAGTAGAATGATTGAAATGACACCGCGCCACTACAGAATCAATGCAACAACAAGAACAAAAACCCCGCTTCCCACCTTCATCAGAAACCCTGCACACAGAATATGGCAAAGGCATGGGCATCTCCATCGAATCCCTGAACCCAAGCAAGGAAAATCCCCACAGAATTAACACCACCGTAGCACAACGCCTGAGTCGGGGAATTAAACCACAACAACCACGTGCAAAACATTCAATCCCAAATGATGCCACGATGTCGTCGAGGCCTAGGACGTGCATTCCAATGCAGACGTCATGGCGAATGGAGCAAGTGGGGTAGCAACAAAATACCCATTTTGAAAATCGGAGAAAAATAGGAAACCATCCATCGCCCCGAAACCCTTGCCAAACCTTCGAAATCTACAGCGAAAAATAAATAGTAGCACCAAAACTAATGCCCCCGACCAAAAAATATATGTCGGGGACATAATAAAATATATTACTTATAACCATAAGCACACTATCTCATCAAAATTATAGTAATTTAGGAATGCTCATTTCTAATCTTCTTTAGTTTAGAAATAAAACTCTAAAGCAAATCAAGTAATTCCTTATTTTTCTTTCTTAAGGTCAAATAAGACAAAATTAATCTAAGTAGTAATAAAAATTAAAACAACATCATATATATCATATCCACTTTAAATTAAAAATAATTAACATATCATATAGAACAAGGTACTAAATCCCAATTTTTCTTTTTAACCATTGTTACACCATATTTTTCCACCTTGTGAGCATTAGCACTCTTTGGCATCCATTATCCATTGATTGAATCAGAATCAATTTTTGTCCTCCAGAAACTCTTTTTTCCCTATTTTTACTCCTATACGCGAGCTGCTTCACTGCAACTCGCGCATACACATGATGCACCATTATAGCCCGCGTACATCGAGTTAATTGGTAAAAATGAGTAAAATCTCACTTTTTCACTCCAAAAAGCCGGTCATTGTGACCTTTGGCCCTCCATGTATCTCAAAACGACTCGGTTCAACCTTTCACTTGCCTTCATAGGGCTATATATTGAGCCATTATGCATAGAAGGAGGGAGGAAGAAATAGAAGAGCATCGAAACTCTAATGGAATTTTTCCATATCTTGAGTCTACATCCATTGACCCTTGTTGTTGTGAACCTCTTGTGTTGACCTACCAAACTTTTCCATATCTTGTGAGGCATTTGCTGCTTTACTCGTGAGTTTTCCAATGCATGGGGGATTGAGGTGGTGGAGGCACAAGTGGAGGGACCTAGTTCTTGGTTCATATGAGTTGCCGACGGGAGGTTCTATCTTGTACTTCTTGTTCATATTAATAGAAATACTCATTTTCTCATCCAATTGATATTGTGAATGATTGTTTATTATCATTGGGTCCATTTACTTTTATATATCATGGATTATGCTATTGTTTATGCTAACATCTGTTAAATTTTGAGCATTAATTCAATATACTCTAGGATCTTTACTAAGAGAATAACATGTACAGCATATCAAGTATAACAATGCATATCAATTACACCAAGCAATCACATGAGACAATAGACACACAGAGTTTCACTAGGGAAAACCATAAAGGTGAAAAACCCCACAACTTCCTCAGAGATAGAAAGAGCAATGATACAACCAAATTACAAGAGATAGTCTTCTCCTAGCAGTTGATCCTCCTCCTCACATGTGCACCACTTTCCGAGTGATGGAAGAGTGAGTAATGAGATGATCAAATAGAGATCTCCCAATCTCTATTTATACTTGTCCTGTCCTTCCCAATAAACTAACAAGGACGACTTGGCTAACTCAATCTAATAACCCATGGTTACATTAATATGGGCCGACCCCACACTCGGTGGTCTAATAACCCATCACAACAAGTTACGACACTTGTGACACTTATCAATACAAATGACGACACTTCCGTATAGAGGAATAATACATCTCTATAGGAGTACAATAATACATAGATGAAATACATTCCGAAGTTACATATACATCAACAAAAAGTTGTGAAATGGAGTTGGAATACTTATTTTATATAATTGAGGGAGACCTGCTGAGCAAGTTGAAAAGCTTGGTGACCTGTGAGAATAGGTCACCCATGAGTGGACATATCTTCCTTTCTTTTTCATTACAAGCTCTCTCCTTTATAAACTATGCCCCCCCTTTGTCTCCACATGTTTCTTGCTTTGTAAAAGTTTCCTGATTTGGAAACCGCGCCCTCCTTTTTCTTTTCTAGTTGTTTCCAATTTGAAAAATGAGCTCTCCTTTAGAAACTATGCCTCCCTTATCTTTTTTCTGGTTGTTTCCACTTTTCTGTTTTTGGCATGTTCTTACACCTTCTCTGTTTTTCCTCTGTTGCTATTTTATTGCTTCCAGTTCTAATTTGGAAACCTTATCCTCATGAGGGCGCTCTCTTGGCCCACTTGCACACATATTATCAATTCTAATTACCAAAATTAATTAAAATTAATTCTCCACTTGACTTAGGATAAAATTTATTCTATGCATGCTCGTATAATGAAATTATTTTCCTTAGGGGTTATTTTGTCCCCTTTTACCCATGGTCACTGAATTAGCCCAAAATTGGGGACATGACATTCCTCCCTTCCCAAAATTGCTTGTCCTCAAGCAAAATATCCCAAGAGTCCATCATGCTTTTGTTGCACTACTCTGATCATAATCATCTCTCCAAAGACAAACAATGCCAATATCCCATTGCTTTTATGACACTCCCATGGATCTTAATACCATCCAACAAAATCCACCAGGAAAAAAGAAGGCCTAGATTCCACTGCTTCAACTATAAGTTTCCAGGTAGCAGTGTCATGTGTGGAAAACTATCCTCCCATGGAATACCAGGATCCCATTGATCATACTGCATCTCACAAAACATTAGTAACAAGATAAAATCATCATCATATGAAATGCTAGGAGGGATGAAAACATCATAACAACACATTGGAAAATCATCCTTTCCAATGTAACTCTGAAAATTTGAAGGCCCCTCAATCAAGATATCCAACTGTACAATGTAGGGCTGAATCAAAGGAAGACTATCCATCACCAAATATGCTTCTACAAAGTGAGGCCAAAACTCCACCAGTCTTTCCATTCCAACTGAAAAGTTCTTATGTGACCAATGCACACAAGGAACAAGTGTCTTATCCATGAAACTCAAGTGACAAGTGTGAGGATCCCATGTCCTAAAATTCTGCTCCAAATGAGAGTAATTTGTATCAAAATCATTCATGTTCATGTTTCCCTCAAATAAATAGGTATCATGGTCTCTATGGAACTCAACAAGTGCTCCCCTCTTCATCAAATGGCTCAACTCTCTATCATTGATCCAAGGGTGATTAAATCCATCAATTGACCCACACATTGAAGGTAAGTGTAGATATGATTCCTTGTTGTCAAAAGTGTCTGCACACACATGCATGGGATGCCTCAACTACTGTGGGTTAAGGAACATGTCATCGGCCTCAATTTTAGGATCCTCTTTCTCATCATGTGACACGAAGAGGAAGAATCCTTTTACCCAATTTTCATTCCCAAAATTTGTGGTTGAATGTGATGTGGGAATGAAGGATGGTGAGCGATTCTTCTGAACATTTCATCCACTAAATTTTTGGATGTATCCTCTCCATTTATGGTTGATCCATCTATGGTGAACTCATATGCCTCTTCCTTGGAAGAGGGACTTTCTTCAATGAACCTCTCAGGTTCATTTTAGAAAAAATCGTGTGCTTGTTTTTTATCCACTTTTTCTGCACATTCTTCAAGCACATACCGAATAGAATTCTCCTCATGGTCCACCCACTCATGAGGTTCCTCCATGGACTTTTTATGTCATTTACCCAAAAGGGATGACTCTCAGGAAAAATTGAGGATTCAGTCAATTCTTGCCACTCTTATTGGAATTGTTCTATCTTCATTTGTGATTCTAAGGGGGCACTTTGAGTGTATCTCAAAGAATATTGGGTGGCCAACAAATCACCTTTGAGCTTGTAGTTCTCTTCTTCATATATTCAAATAATTTCTTCATCATGCAGTTATGCTTCCTACAACAACTCAACAAGCTCAAACATGTCATTTTTATCTGAAAGCAATTGTGAGAAATTACCTTTGATTGTGGACATTGCTTTCTGGATATTCTCCGTGGCTTCAAAGGAAGATTGGTCTTCCATTAAAGCAGCTTCCCAACACAACTTTAACATTGAAGCATGAGTGTCATGGAGAATTTTTAGGGCCTCTTGGATCTTTTGTCCATCCATCTTCAATGACCTTGCAAGACGATGAGGTTCTTGCAGATGTTCCTCCTCTTCATTTTCCATCACTGGATCAATTTCATGCAATGTACTCAAGGTTTTGAAATCTGATCCATACGTTTCTGCTGCAATATATTAATCTTTTAGGTCCTAGAAAACATAATTTGGGATGAAACTTAGGTGCTCATTCATCCTTGGTGCACCAGAAAGATCTTCTCCCAAAGTTTCATCCTTCTCCAACTCATGAACCCAAACATCTGAGGGCTCAACCATGCCAATATTTTCATCAGACATGGCTACCACTTCAGTTGGAAACATAGGAATATAAAAATCAAAAATTACTAACTCACCATGTGTCATTTTCTCCTCCTTATGTGGTGGAATTATGATGGCTTGTTCACCCACCCATTTATCTGCTTCACACCCTACTGAGATGTGCTCAATTTTTGGTTCCTTGTGAGGCTCAAGGGGTGACTGTAAATCTGAATTGTGTTCCTCTTTTGGATTAGATCCAAAAGATGTCTCACCATCATCAATCTACCCCACATCTTCTGCACTTATCTTGAAATACCCAACAAAGAAATTGGGAGTGATTTCACCTTCCACATTACCAACAATCAAATGTTTGACGGCTGGATCTTCCACTGTGCATTGAACTTATTCATATACTTCTTGGAGTAATGTGTCACCATCAAGGTCTTATTGGTCATTTATTTCCAAGCAAATTAATGTCTCTCCATATTGTGTGGTGCTCAAATCACAACCTTTAGACTTCCTTCTTGAAGGAAAACCAAACAGACTCATAATGCTTGATCCTACCAATGTCCTCGATGAGTCTTCCTTCTTGATTCCTTTTCCCTGATATTGGGATGGATCCACATGCAGGGCTGCAACTTCATATTTACTTTTTCCTCCTTCTTCTCCACCTGAAGAACCAAGTGGCCCTTGGTTTCCTTCATTGATTTTGCACGGCTGTGAGGACACATCTTTGTCCTTCCCTTCCATCTTAGCTCCTAGGGGAAAAAAACTTGTTCCCACTTCTTTGCACATATTATCAACATCCACCTACAACTGTACTTTTTTTATTGATCATCATTCAGGAAGATCTTCTACAGCCTTACTTGCAATTGGTAGTGCTCTATAGTGCACATGTGCAATCCTTCTATGCCAAAGTTCACTTGGCTCCATGGATTCATGTACCATGGCATGTTCAGGTTGTCCCTTCAATTTGTACAATCCTCCCTCTTGCTCTCCAATCACCATTGAATCATCAATAGTTTTACCCTTTGGCCACATTACGGCTTGGCCATATACAAATGCAACTGTCATACCTTTTGAATCCAATGCAAAGATGGAGAGTAGGTTCTTCTTGAGCCCAGGTACAAATAACACATCTTTCATCTTCAAGGATTTTCCAAAGTCTAGATTGTAAGAAGCTTCACCACTTCCTTTGATAGGATATTGGTAGTCATCCCCAAGTTTCACCTTATGGGGTGACTCATGTTCAGATAGGTTTACAAAATATTCTTTAAACCCAATCATGTGTTTGGAAGCCCCACTGTCAATAAGCCAATCATTACAACCATGAGAGATAGTACCTATGAGAGCAGAGATTAGAACATATTCATCTTCACTTGATGAGTCATGACTTTTTGATCTAGCCTTCTTCTTGGGAGGTTCATCATCCTTAGCAGCATGAGCATGATATCTTCTTTTGTTATTCTTCTTCTTGTTGTTGAAGTTGTTGTTGTTGTTGTCCCTTTTGTTCTTGGGACAATCTACAGCAAAGTGTCCCTTCTCATTGCATGTGAAGCATCTGAGATCTTTCTTATTTTTATGTTGATAGTAGTGTGAAGATTTCTTGGCATGAGAATTCTCCCTCTTGGACTTTCCTTTCTTGGTGTGTGTTGTGAGAGCTTGATCTTCATTCCCCATCTTTTCTTCTCGAGCCACAAGCCTTTCTTCTTCTTGTGAGCATTCCTCCCATAGTCTACTGAATAAGATCAACTTCCTTCTTGCACAGATTCCTTGGATAAAGGAATCCCATGATCTAGGTAGGCCATTTAGTGTGGTCATAACAACTTCACCATTATCCACAATTTCATCCACAGCTTCAAGTTGTTCCTTGATCTGAGAGACCTTAGAGAAATAGGATTGAATGGTCTCTCCATTCTGAAGCTTTACCCCTTTTAATTGGTTCCGTAGGGTCATCTTCTGATTTATGTTCTTCCCTTCAAATAGCTTGGTCAGGGAATCAAACATCTCCTTAGGTTTCTTCAGAGATGACACATGTGGGATGAGATGGTCCTTGATAGAATCAACAATGATCCTCTTTGCCTTGACCAAGTTCTTCTTGTGAAGAGTCTTAGCCTCTTCTCCCTCTAGGATAGGGAACTCTTCACTTATATAAGTGTCCAACTCATTTTCTTCCACGATTAACCCAATCCTATACTTCCATGCGCGGAATTTATCATCCCCTTCAAGCTTATCCTCAATCTTGGTGTGGTGAGACATCTTAAAGAGTACTTCAAATAGAAATTGAAGAGATTTAGGTCTTACCACTTGATTCGTTGAAAACTGGATCTGGTCTTGGATTAGGGTTTGTCAGAGAAACCCTAAAAATTCAAAATTTGAATTTCAAACTTATGAAAGGATATAAATATGTGCCTTGATGAGCTGATCATCCTGGTATATTCAGAATTTGAGATCTGCAAAGTTTTACCCTTCAGAAATGCCTTTTAGTCTTCCCGGATTCACTAGGGAGGACCCTGAATTAGGGTTTGAGTTTCCCGGAGCTTTACCCAACCAAAAATATCAATCCAAAACTCTCAACTTCAATTTTTACAATGAGCTTCTAGCTATGTCTTCAGATTTCAAAATCTCCTATTTTTGTGGAAACCCTAATTTTTAGGGCCAAAACTGAAAGTGCTCAGAATTGAATTCTGATTGGATAGAACGATTCTCCTTGATGAGTAGAGCCAATCTACCTTACTTCTTTTCCAAAATATGTGGAGAGAAACCCAATAAATAAGAAACCCTAGTTTCTGCCACTGCATAATGTATTCTTCTTAGGGAAGCTTTGATACCATGTTAAATTTTGAGCATTAATTCAATATACTCTAGGATCTTTACTAAGAGAATAACATGTACATCATATCAAGTATAACAATGTATATCAATCACACCAAGCAATCACATGAGACAATAGACACACAGAGTTTCACTAGGGAAAACCATAAAGGTGAAAAACCCCACAACTTCCTCAGATATAGAAAGAGCAATGATACAACTAAAGTACAAGAGATAGTCTTCTCCTAGTAGCTGATCCTCCTCCTCACATGTGCACCACTTTCCAAGTGATGGAAGAGTGAGTAATGAGATGATCAAATAGAGATCTCCTGATCTCTATTTATACTTGTCCTGTCCTGCCCAATAAACTAATAGGGCCGACTTGTCTAACTCAGTCTAATAACCCATGGTTACATTAATCCGGGCCGACCCCACACTCGGTGGTCTAATAACCCATCACATCAAGTTACGACACTTGCGACACTTGTCAATACAAATGACGACACTTCCGTATAGAGGAATAATACATCTCTATAGGAGTACAATAATACATAGATGAAATACATCCCAAAGTTAAATATACATCAACAACATCTTTCATATATCATATGCACTTGCTTGTGTTTATTGTTGAGACTAATTTTCAGGTTCAAGTGTGTAGATTTGAAATCTCATTGAGGGATCTTCATCGAACATCCGGATTGAGGTTGGTCTTTTATTCCATTTATTAGCATTTACATTCATATAACATGTATTTTGGAATTGAGTTGATTTATGGAAGTCATATGTCTGTTGTGGTCTACCCCAAGCCATAGGAAGTTTTTCTCCATAACAACCATGTGAACTTAGCAACCTCCCAAGGATATACCCAAGAGCTGGAAAGCCACATATGAGTAACTTATGACTTAGTAGGGTTGATACATCATCGAGGTGAGCCTTTATCCAAGGTACTTAATCCAAAAATATTATCCAATATAAAAGTTATAGTTATAAGTTATGTCTACTTTATCAATGAACTATGTGATATGTTATGTAATCAATATGTAAAGGAGATTCCTTGATTCTTTTTGTTTCAAAAGAAAAAAAACCATACTTACGTAAAAGTACATGTAAAATAGAAAAGAATATTACAACATAATCCAATGGGCCGAACCAGGCCCAAGAAAAACCAGAGCCAAAGACCAAAAACTACCAGAACCACCAAATCCACCCAATATTACAGCATCCCATACTAGACCAAATATCTTAAGGAAGGAAAAAACAAGCCCTCAAGGAAGAGACCAAATAGATCTACAAAACAAAGAGCACCAACTCGGAACAATGGACAAGGATGAACCCAATCAATACCAAGGTTACAACAAAAAGATGGTTCATTAAGATCATGAACCACAAACAACTACCATAATGATAATATAAACAAAAAAATGAAGCTCCATAATGCTGATATATGACGCCAAAAAAGAGAAGAGTCCCCCAAAGAAAAGGGATCCGACTTATTAAATAGCTAATATTCTCTCCTCTAAGATCCTTCAATCACACTCCCATAGTTTAGAAAATATAAAACCCTTAGAGGAAAGGAGACCCTTTTTTTACAATGAGTCTGCCTCATAATTGTACTCCCTAAAAATATGTAAAAAAGATATATCATGGAAATAATCAAACAAAGAGGAGACACTTTCCATCCAAGCCATAATATTCAAAACCTGTAAATTGCATTCTTTGAGCGCCCATTTTATGATCAGCATGGAGTCACCTACAATCTGTAAAAGATTAATATTTCAGATCTTTGCAAAAAGAAATATCATCCATAGGCCCAAAAATTTACCTCGAGTATTCGTTCCAATGCCACAATTCATTCAAAGTTTATAAAATATTGAATCATCCAAATAGATAATAGCCCCAGAACCACATAACATGACATCATCCTATAAATCACCATTGAAGCACTCTCTACAACCATTAACAAAAACCGGTGGATCCCTGTAACCTACCTAGTCCTTGAAACATTTTATGTTTGTGGAAAAACATTACTTTAACTATTATTGTAAATTTTTGTATTAATGACCAAGGATGGTCAAGGATGACTGTAGATGAATAATATTATTATTTAAATAAATTAAAATAAGAGACACTCACCCAAAGAGACTGTTGAAGAGTGTTCATTGACACTAGGAGGAATGAAACTGGTGTAGAAGGAAATGGACAAGTGGCAGCATCTGCACTCACTTACTAGTTGTTGTTATGGGACAACTTCCCTTAAAATGTGGTCATGTTCCCCAAGGATGGTGGAACTAATTTGGTGGCTCATTAATTGTGAAACTGACCCAAAATACCTAGGCAATCTTTATATAGCCATCGAATTTGAGCAGGCAACTCGCACATTCTCTAAGGAGATAGAACTTGTTCCTTGTGAGGTTAGAACTGAGCACACAAGAGATTCGATGAGGGGAAGCTAGGTAATGACTTGCCGAGTAAGACTGTCTTACTGCTGAGTTGCAGAGTACTATATATGCAGGTCTACTTGACTGCTGAAGTACATGAGTATGATATGTATGTAAATATTCATGATTTCTAAAGTACATATGAGTGGTTTGTATGCAAGTCTTCATGATTTCTGAAATACAACCTGAGTGTCTTTCTTCTACACAGTATCTTCATCCTGGTGGTTCAGTGAACAGGCTCGGGGGTCCAAAAGCAAGTGATCTTGGTTGCTTTCTGGAGAAGGTTGGGAGGAACGGTCCTCTTTGGGTGTTTGTCCACCCTATCGGTTAACAGGTTCTACTTTGTTTTTATGTTATTTTATTTCTAAACTGTTAATCTATTTCTAAAAACTGTTTGTATAAGTTATTCCAGTTTCCAGATGTATCTTAGATATCAGTTAGATACTAGAAATGGTAGATTTCTAAACTGATAGATTTATTCTGTACATTGAATGAACTCATAAATATTCGAAAATATAGAATGAATGATTATAAATTTCTTCCTGTATTTTTCCTTTCACCATAGGTGATGTACTCTAGTACAGGAAGATGTTTAATTAAATTAGATTAGAGATGATATGAAGATTCTAAGAAAAATAATAACTCTGTATATATATCAGATTTAGATGTCATTATTGTTTACTGCTCTCATTAGTATATGTATTTTCTATATTTATAATGTTTATTCATAAACATTTGACACTGATAACTTAGCAATAAAGTCCATATGTAAAACATCATAGAGTTTACACAGAAATACAAATATAAACCCTAGTTATGCAATCATTATGAATCATGTAAATAGAAGTATTATATTACTATCAAATTGTACAGGAATCAACATAAAACAATAGCTTATGATATTACAGTTCACCTTAGAAAACAATAGAGTATCTTTTCATAAACAAAGTATGTTTTATGAATATAAATCGAAACAGAGTTCGGGAAAAACATATTTTACTAAATCATATTGAATTCATTCTAATACTAATCAACAAGCTTACAGGAGATCAAAATTAAATGCAACGTATTACTCCATACTGAAATTGAAAACTAAGTATAATTCTATTCTTCGAAATTATCCAAACATTAAAAAGATCGAAGAATATTTCAGGGTTAAACCCTGAAGAACTAATATACAGTATGTATTATCAAATATCATTTCAAGTTCAGGGTCGAACCCTAGTTTACAACATATAACAATGTCAATAGTATCGAAGGTTGAACCATGCACATATAATTTCTTAATCAAATACTGAACAAGAGTATGGAAAAGATACGTTCGAACTATTTAGATCTATAACAAGGGTTCGAGACCCGTAAAGGCTCAACCTAATTTCTTTCCCATATTATGAACTGGGTATATTATAACCCAGGTAAAATGACAGTTAATCACGACAGGTGTAGACTAATACATGTATCCATAGAAACTTTTTTACAGTAAAAATAAATAAATTTACACAGTATATATATCAAAACAATCAGGGCTTGTTGGATTCATCATCGCCATCTATATAGAGTTCGATGGTATCTATTGGATGCAACGCTTCCATCTTATTCGAGGAGAAATTTATTTAAAAGTCAGGGGTTTGAGTCTCAAGAGTGAGCTGGCCCGGGCGTTATATCAATTTATAAAACTTGGACAGGGTTTAGGGTTTTAACCCTGTAGCAGAACAAAATCATTAACACTATCAATTCCAAACCAACATATTAATAAGTCTACGCAGAGTTAAGCTAGGGATTGGTGCAAACCGATAAAACATCCATCATTTTTATTGAATCAATCTCTTCCCAAACAACCTAGAAATAAATCGTATGTAAAAACGATAATGCCGGAAAGCTTTAATAGAACAAAAATATTATTTACAAACTACCGAATATCACCAAACAATAAACTAATACTTATATTCATTATATTTACGAAATATCAACTAAAGGATTCAAGCCCAATTTATAACCATATCAAATAGCTAAGAGACAAGTATCCACAATCTTGACAGAGACATAGAAGCAACTGAAAAAAACTTAAAAAACGATGGTCGAATCCTAGCTCCAACATACAAGTTTTTAAACCATTTCGTTTTCCCAAAGGCTTACGACACTGTAAAACATCAACGCTGGCATTTCTTTTCAAACATGTTGACATAGGAGGCTTCGTGGAGAAACCGAGGGCTTACCGTGGCATTAAACCACTGGGGTTTTCCTTTAAACTTAGAATGTTGAAGCCGTAAACTTGAGAAGAGAACAACAAACAACTAGAAAACTGGAAACCTCCTACCAATGCACAAGAAGCAGTTAGATATTGTCATGTAATAAAATATAAATTAAAAGTTTGAACAGGTCTCGGTTGGTACCAGTCTTACCTATTGCAAAGAAGATGAAGCGCCATGAGAGTAACCAAGACCACGAATATAGCATTGCGTTGAACAATCACTAAAAACCCTGAAGGCCACACTTTATTCTCAAAATTTTAACGCTAGAACTAAGCAAGATGAGCCCATTTGGCCATGGCGGCCAAGCGAGAGCTCGGCTCTCCAAACCCTCACACAACAGCAGGTAACAATGACATAGACCAGCAAGTAGTTAGGGTTATGTCCCTTACGTGGTAGCTTCTCACCAAACTTCATGTGACTCATAAATGAGTCTAATCTACACCCACTACTATTTAAATTTTTACCCACTATTGTATAGTTAAATATGTTGTTCACCATTTCGAATTCCATTTCACATTTGTGCCATATGTCTTCGTCATAGTTATAAACACTAATGTTATGTTATAACATTAAACAACAATGTCATACTATAGTTTTAAACACCAATGTTAAATAGTGATACACCATCACCATGATAAAAGCCATTAGGGCTAGAACAACCAACCCATAGTTAGGGTTAATATAATATTTAATCGTTGCAATGAAATTTATATAGCTAGGAATAATCTTAGACTTTGTAATCTAGGAAAACATTAGCCATTTTGTGCATGAAGTCTGTTATGTAGAATTTTGTCCTATGGATAAGCCAAAACTCTCTTAACTTTAAAGCAGACTTTAAACTAACTCTAAAGCAAGAAACAAGTCAAAACAAATGCTACCTTGAAATTCCTGAATTAACTTTTACAGCAAGATTAAATGTATTTAGAAACAATGAGGGATGAGACACACCTTTCGATTGACGTTTGTCCCGCTTCTAGCTCTTGATCCAAAGCTCCGATGTAGAACCTATTAAGATCAATCAAAGAACAAACATGCAAGCTTCCAAATACCTTGAATGTAAAGATTAGATTCAGATCTGGATTAGATACATTTCATGCTAAGAACTTATGCTAAAACACATGAAATGGGAAAGACAAGACAAGTTATCTTATTACAACTTGAAGAATGCTTACATAGGTTGCTTCATGTCCAAGCCAATCCTCCAGCTCCAAGTTCCTTCTCCTCTAGCTATCTCCACAATGCTGCAAGATCATAAGTTTGGTACTTCAAGAGTCCTCCCCTTTCCCCATGGAATGCCTCTCTTTTATAGTGTATGGTAGGGTTAACCAACAAGAGAGATGGGTGGATCTAGGGAGAGATAAGTGGATCAAGGTTTCTAATCACAGAAAGTGAGTTGGGATCGAATCAGGGACCCCAATCTTCCACTATCTTCGAAAATCCAAAATCCCACAAGACATGGAAAAAGGGCTAATAAAAGAGTACCGCGCCCTGTAGTTTGAGCACAACGCGGTACTGCCGCATTCTGTGGGAAAAGCATAGCGCGGTAGTGTGGAGTACTGCGCTCATATAAATGAGCAAGGCACGGTAGTGTAAGTAAATAAAGTCTCAGCTCGGTCAGAACTTGTCAGGGTAGATTTACCTTCAAGGTTCATTCATCTTCTGGGTGGTTCAAACAACAGGGGAAGTGTCGTCAACTCTGTTTTGTGGTGGAGATGCGACACTGTGGAATATAGAGGTATAACATATGCCCCCTAAAGTGTGAGGTTAGAAGGGACTGATGGCCGAAAGACTTTACGAATATAATGTGCAGAGATAGCATCGAGGAGAGCGACACTGAGCTGAAACAGAAACAAAGTGTTAGATATACCACCGAGGCAGGCATCCCCATGCTCGGAAACAAATGACTCAAAGCATGGCTGCCGACCAATACATTGCAGATCCATGAGTACCGAGATGACATAGACTGTGGACAGACCATGGCTACTATGAACAAGCATAGATCCATGAGACAATAATGACACAGCCACGACCAATACAATAAGTGGATTTGTGTGACAATACAAAGAACATCTCCATCGCAACCTGGACACAATCAAGATACAGCGGTGCGCCCAGGGTCTTCTACTCGATCGCAAAAGATACAAATCTAACCATGTGATTACAAGGTGTTGAAGTCGAACATGGTAGAAACCATTTGATTACCAGTCGATTATGTGGACCGTTAACAAATGCAAGGGAGATCACCAACGATGACGATGATTCCCAAGGTATCAATAGTACATCTCAATGAAATGCGAATGAATGAGTTGATGTCGAGCATCCGAGAGATTGCTTGATCAGAGGTCAATGACGTGAACCTACTGTCAAACACGAGGAAACCTGCCATTGAGGCATGCAGGTACCAAGGTACTAATGGTTGATTCCTAAGTCTAATTCTCGGATAGTGATTTGGTGTCGACAGGAATAGACTCGTCGAAGGTGGGCCATGATGTTTCCCACATCATCGACACGAAATTGGCACGAATGATAAGATGATGAAACAATGGAGTATGTACTGACACAGCGGAGGCCTGACACAATCAGAACGACTCGAAACAATGCAACCCTTTGAACATATAACGGCATGTAACAGGACTTGGCAGCAAGGATTATTGACAATAGAGGATAGACACCGGATGAGTAGGCTTGTGGCCAGGGAGACGACTCATGATGATGACCATAACTCAGTGAAAAATGGATACCCAATATAGACAAGAGACGGACACATGCCATGTTCAAAGGTAATGACTAACAGGTTGCCATAAATAAACTTGACTTATCCCCCCATATTCCCCCGACATGATAGACGAGTACCTCTTTGTTGTTTTGTGAGCTTGAAGAGGATAACAGATGCTCGGTGTAGCTCATATCATGGATGAGTCCAATCTCACATGTTTTACGAACTTGAGAAAGGAGGGGTTCGTCTCAAAGTGGGTCCTTCGATGTTAAAATTTTAACGAGTCCAAGGAAGGAAAACTCGGTAGTTTTTCGCATTTAGAGAGCCTGAAAAACTTAAAGGAAGCTCCATAATGTACTTTTTCGTAAATTTAGTCCCTCGATCCCGAAAAAGTGTAAAACAATTCCCGAGAGAACTCTCCCAGCCGAGATTGACTGAGGTATACCTTTCTCGTAAATAGTCTAGACGAGCTGAAAAAGGGGTAACCTATCACCGAATAGATGACCTTTCAAATACTTTTACAAGTGTGAAAGAGTCAAGATCACTTGGCAATCTTTTCAATTTTAGGGAGTCTGAAAAGAGCTTAACTATGGACTCCTATGGTCTTTTTCGTAATTTTTGATTATTCTGGTCCGAAAAAAGAATAAAATACAACCAGGATAATACTTTCCTCATCGTTTAACGAGCATGAGTAAAGCTGACCGTACTCGACACCATTTACTTGAGTTTGACAAGCACGACACGGATGTAAAAGCGCTTGGAATCTTTTTCAAGTTTTAAATCCAGAGCACGAAAAAGATAAAGTGGGCTCAAAATGAAGGTCAGATTACGAATAAACACCAGTGTGAATGTATCGTGTTTTTACCGGGGATCCTGTCAATAAATGCTCAAAAAATCGGACATTAGCGATGTGAAAGAGGCTTCATTTTAACCATTTAAAATAATAATTAAAAAATATGCAAAAATGCTACATAAAGAATGGTAAAAATAGAAATTACCATTTCATTTGTTTTTTTACCCAAAGAGGAGATTTTTGCCCATTTGAGGAGCCAAACTTCAAGGATCCCTATCGGGAGTTCTAGGACACCATTTCGACAACCGTCTGCGTCAGGTAAGAGCTCTTGAGCTCCTCTTTCATTTCATATAAAAATTATTTGCTTTTACCAGGAAAAATTCGATTTTTGGGCAAGCCCTATTGGGCAAAAATCGCCCTTCACAGTACCACGTGGGGGCTCTATCGGGAAACGCGGTACTATCTAACAGTACCGCGTTGGAGCTCCAAAGAGAGGCACGACACTGTACAATACCGCGCGGCAGTGTTTCCCCCAGGCACGGTGAAGGCAATTTTTGTGGTTAAGAAATCAAATTTTCTCCAATTTTACGCTGAAACTAAGTTGCTAAATAGTTACTAACTGCTTTCCTTGACCTTTTGCAGGAGTTTGCAACTTATTTGAAGAAAAATGGTAAGCTGGAAAGAAAGAGAGCACAAAGTGGATGACTTTGCAGCTGAAAATGATTTACCAACCGTGACCGCATTGCGAGAATGTGGTTTGTTGAAGTTCTTTAAGACCAAAGGGATTCGTCAGCAACCCAAGCTTCTCACTCATCTCATCCAATTGTGGGACCCTGACACTCGAGCTTTCCGAGTGGGAGATCATGTCCTAGAAATTCAAGTCGAGGATATTTATTTCCTCACGGGCCTCTCGAAAAGAGGGGCTCGGGTGAACTTTACCGGATACTCAGCCTAAGAATCAAGTACAGATGACTTGATTGCTCGGTATTGCCATCAGGGTTCAAGTAAGAAAAGTGGGAAGGTGGCCATAAAGGAGGTTATAGAACTTCCTGTAAAAACCGTACTATTCACTATCACGCGTGCAGCAGGAAGTGTGAGTCCGCATCAGGCATCTCGCACACAAGTGAACCTCGCAGCAGAGTGTATGGGAGGGACAGTATTTAACTGGTGTGAGGCGGTGTTGTCCAATCTGAAAGAACAAGTGCACAAGTGTAGGGTTGGAAAGAATTCCCAATTCGTCTATGGGAGCATCCTGGTCACCTTCTTTCTGGCGAGGGTGCCACTGTTGTGCCCGCGGATATCTAGGCCCCCCCGTCCACCTACTGAGCCATGGATGGCTCGATGGAGTGATTATGCTGGACGTCTCGGGGGACCTCAGCACTTAGCCTTTGGTGAGGATTTCTTTTCCTGGCTCGAGGAGCAGATAGTTATGATTGATGACTATCCCTACTCCGGGGTAGATTTTCGTGAGGACATCGACTTGGCACTGCCAGAGGACGATGATTGGGACAAATCTGGTATGACCTTCATGGATATGTATTTTTTCCTTTTTGAATATTTAATTTTTTTTACTTTTTTAGAATGTGTAAAAGACGTCTAATGTATGTTCGCATGCATGTTGCAGACGATGGACCACAGAGACCAGCTGAGTACTCTCCACTACATCGTGGTGGTGTCGATCATCAAGCTGTTCCTGACGAGGAGGAAGATGAAGACGAGGCAGGAGGCGTTCGGGACATTGAGAGGAACTTGCAGGGATTGACTCATGGTATCCCTGCTATGAGGATGGATGACGTCCCTTACCACCTCCAGCGGCATACTGTAGGTGTGCCTGGTCGTATCAGTCGACTTCTTCGTAAGGTAGTACGAGCTGTAGTATGTTACCACCAGCAGTGGGAGGAGTCCGATGAGGGACACGATAGGTCTCCTAGATCTCCATAGATGGTCTCTTGATCTTTTTGCGGCATGTACACAATATGTAGGCTTTGAGAGCCAAATTTTGTATATGGGATTTGGTCCCAAATTTTGTCTTTGACACAAACTTTATGTATTTTGGAAAAAACACCCTTATATACAGTGATATGGACCTATTTATGATCTAAGTATTTACAATGACTTGTGCATTCTATTTTTAATGATGTATTTATGTGTGGGCAAGATGCCAATCCAAAATGTAATTAGCCAATGAATCAGCAATACAATTGAATTCTCTCGGTATGTGTTGATATGTGATAAAATTAAATGATCGTTCCAAGAGGCGTACTCTCCAAAATAAATGAAGTAGTATAGGATCGCGAACTGTATAAACACGGTTTAGATGATAAACCACGAGTTGGGAGTCTAAAAAGACTGATAAGGAGTCAATTCCGAGTGAAGCAACCTCCGTCAAGAGACCAATGACTACATGGTACTCCGTGATATTGTTGGTTGCAGGTCCTAAACAATTGGCTCCTGAAGAAATCAACTCGCCAGTGGGGGAATAAATTACCCATGCTGCGGACGCGAGATTCCGGGTATGTCGGCTTGCACTGTCGGTGAATCCAAAGTAGGCAGACATCTGCGCATAAAGTCACGAGTCAAAGTAAGAGTGGATACATAAGGTCCACGCGCACACCAAAAGAAAGCAAAAGCAAACTAAGTACATTATGTACAACAAATAACCCGCGTAGGGTAACCTCATGCGTAAAAATGTTTGAGGTATAGCCCGTTGCGGGGCCGTGCCAATGGCGTACCATCACAATCGATTAGTTCATAGGCTCCTTTTTCTAAGACATGTTTTACAATAAAGGGGTCGTACCACATAGATTCAAGTTTACCCTTTCCGAGCTTATCATGCATTTGATCATATGTAAGTACGAGGTCACCCTCATTGAAGATCCGAGGTTGAACGGATTTGTCATATTGAGCTTTGACGCGTTTTTTGTGAGCTTCATTAGCCAAAGCAGCGTCGCGGCGGGTTTCATCTAGCTTAGCTAGATATAGAAACCGTTCCTCTTCGGAAGTAGTGTGTGGAAGTAGCTCTATGGCTATCTTGAGTGATGGAATTTCACATTCAATCGGAAGAATGGCTTCTAGGCCATACACCAGTTGGAATGGTGTAAGCCCAGTAGCACTTTTCACTGAGGTTCGGTATGCCCACAGTGCCGAGAACAGAGTTGAGTGCCAATTGGATTTCTGGGTACCCACAATACGCTGAATCATTCATTTCAGGACTTTGTTAATGGCTTCAACTTGGCCATTAGCTTGTGGGTAATGCGGGGTTGAGTTTTCATGGCGAAAACTCAATTTGGCACTTAGTTCTTCGATCATATGGTTCCTGAAATGGGAACCATGATCGGTCACAATAGACTGTGGGACACCGAATCTGGCTATAATATGATTGAATATGAACTGCGCTGTTGGTTTGCCATCCTCAGCATACGTAGGCATCGCTTCAGCCCATTTTGTAAAATAGTCGACAGCTACTATGACATAGCTATGCCCCCCGGCTGAAGTGGGATTACAGTGCATGAAATCGATGCCCCATCTGGAAAAGGGGTCGAAGGCAATAACAGGATGGAGTGGAGCAGGATGCGAGCGTGTTTTGCTATGAAAGAATTAACATGGCAGACACTTCTTGACTGTTTCAATTCAGTCTTTGAAAATTGAGGGCCAGAAGTATCCTGCTCGCAGTATTTTCTGGGCCGTAGCCATCCCAGAGAGATGACCACCACATGCTCCAGTGTGGCAATCATTGAGAACGCGTTCCGCCTCATCTAAGGTCAAACAACGTCGAAGGATGGTGTCGACACCACGCTGATAAAGAGTATCGTTGACTATAAGGTAGTATTTTGCGTGATGTCGGATGCGTCTCCGTTCGTCGCGAGTGAGGTCAGGACGGAAGCGTTGGGTTTGGAGATATAAAAGAATATCCCCGTACCACGGATCAGACGTGCTAATGAGGAACAATGATTCATCAAGAAGAGAATCAATGGGCTCGGGTTGCTTAGTAGCAGGAGGCAAGTTACAAATTAACTCCGCGAAGACCAAAGAATTCTTGGACTTAGCCTTGACAAAATCCAAGTCAAACTCTTGAAGGATGACAATCCAACGAGAGTATTTTCCCCCAAGCACCTGACGTGTGAGGATGTAATACATTGGTTTGAAGTCGGCTATAAGAGTGGTCTGGCGGAGTAAGATGTAGTGCGGAATCTCTGGACAGCAAATACTGTTTCCAGAGCCAGTTTTTCAACATGTGAATAGCGGGTTTCGGAGTCAAGAAGACTCTTACTAAGGTAATATACCACATGTTCTATGTCGTTTTGGTCTTCCTAGACTAGCACCATACCGATGGTGGAAATCGAGGCAGCGAGAAAAAGAATGTAGTCCCGTGTGTAATTGGGGGGTTGAATCACAAGATCTTTGGTTAAGGCTGCCTTTAGATTGTCAAAGGAGCATTGGGCTTCGTCATCCCAAATGAAGGGAACATTATTCTTGAGAAGCCGCATGTAGCCTTTTGTTATCTCAGACAGATTGCAGATAAAACGGCGTAGAAAGTTTGCATGCCCTTGCAAACATTGAAGTTCTGGAATATTGGTGGGTGAAGGTAGGGCTACAATAGCTTCTACCTTTGCGGGATCTAAACGTATCCCGTCTTTGGAGACTATGAAGCCCAACAGTTTCCTGGATTCTACATAGAAGACGCACTTATGCAGGTTCAAACGTATATTGTAGTGACGGCACCTTTCGAAAATGGCGCTTAAGTGGTCTGGATGGTCTTCCCGAGTTCGAGAGTGAGCGGGAAGGTCATCAAGATATGGTTCTACAATATGTTTGATGTCATGAAATGCATAGGACATCGCCCGTTGGAAAGTTGCCTCGGCATTTTTCAGGCCAAAAGGTAACTTTCGATATGCAAAGATCCCCCAAGGACAGATAAAGGCCGCTTTGTGCTGGTCGGCTGGGAGGATATCGATCTGATTATAGCCAGAGAAGCCATCCATAAATGAAAAGATGACACTCCCGGCACAGTTATCGATGATCTGGTCGAGAAACGAAGTTGGGTAGTTGTCCTTTGGACAAGCCTTGTTCAAATCACGGTAATCAACGCAGACCCTAATCATTCCCTGTTTCTTGGCTACGGGAACGATGTTGGATACCCATTCTGTCAATGGGACAGGATAGATAAAACTAGCATGCAATAGTTTTTCAACTTCTGCTTTAATGGAGGCTGCCTTACGAGGATGGACGGGTCGAAGCTTTTGCCGAACAGGTCAGGCGCCAAGGAAAGTAGGAATTTCGTGGATCACGATCGAAGGGTCTATCCCTGGCATTTCTTCATAACTCCAAGCAAAAACATCGTGGAAAGTTTTGAAGTAGGCACTATAGAACTCTGTTTCGAGGGGAGTACATGTTTTTCCGATGTGTACGTTTTCCACGATACCAGGTTTCACTGAAATATCGATGGGAGTGGTTGCCATAAGATTGGCCAAGTTTCCTTCTGAAAATACCTCGTCGAGGGAAGTGGGGAACTTGGTTTGAACCATCCCAAGTGAAGTGCTGAGTTTTGTATCAGGCTCAAATGGCTGAATAGTGGGGAATGGAGATCGATGATGAAAATATCCCCATGGTGGCTCATCACCGCACATAACCTCCATAATTGATTCGTCGGTGGGAAAAATCAAATTGAGAGGATCGAAAAGTGGTGGGTATGGATGAGTTTCAGCCGAGAACTGTGCCACGGTGTGATCAGTAGAACAGTCAACCCAATCGGTGGCTGATTGGATCGCGTTATATGCTGCGAGGTTTCTGTTCAGAGGCATAGAGTTGTCGTAGTCTTCAATCTGAGAGGGACTCGAAATCACCCATGAATCGTTGGACGGGGTGGTACTTGATGAAATCATGCTAATTGGTTGAACATGGGTTCCCAACTCTGGAAAAACTCCGATAAGGGATGAATCCTTGATGAGACCAACACCGACGTCTTGGAACCGGTACCGAGGTTGATCCAATAACGGAACGGTGTTGGCGGAGTTTGGGTGGGAGTCTGGAATACAGTAATCCAATTGATCAATAGTGACAATTTTCCCTTCATGAGGAAATTGCACAATTCAGAAGACTGTAGATGCTATGGTTCTCATGGCATAAAACCAGTTCCGTCCAAGGAGGAGATTGTAGTCCAATGGTGCATCTACGACTTCAACGTGTACGGATACTGTTTTGCCCCCTAGTTCAACACCAATTGAGGGAATGAATCCATAAGGTTGAAAACCGTGTCCATCAAACGCCCTGAGAGTAGTAGGAGAAGTAGTGACCTCGGGTGAGCCTAAGTCTCTCCAACAGTTCAAAGACATGATCAACGTGGAAGCACCTTCGTCTAATACAGTGCGATGGATGGTATTTCCACAGATTTTTGTATGTACCTGGAAGGCTAACTGATGAGAAAGCCTAGGTTTGGCGTGCTCCAAGTTAAACATGATGGAGTTTGAAGTATCTGGGTCCATTGCCCCCAATGCTGAAAGTAGGGTTCTACGCTGCGTGGGGCAGTGTTGGAGAACCTCGAGAGTCGACATGGCGCAAGGTGCTTGAGCCAAATCCTCAACAATGTTGTGGTTTTGGGCAGCTCGCGCACTCGTATTAAATGTCGCCTTTCGTATGGTGCCCTTGGGTGGGTGTAGCACTGTGTCCATCAGCGGTCTCTCGATATGGAGATGACCGTTAAGGGGGGGAGTAGGAATCGAATCTTCAATGGGAGATTTGCCTTTGGATATCTCCGATTGTTTGTTTGAACTTGGAGGGTTGTCATACGTCTTTGAACGAATGGTGATATGAACCTCTTCATTAATAGTCATCAGGATTTCACGGTTTGTGGACGTCTCTCCGCAAGTGGGATTGGTCGGGTTGCCCCCTTGTGGGGATTCTTGGGCAACCATTTGCTGTTGCTGTTGGGGGAAAGGGTCAGTTAACACTGCTGGGCGAGAGGATCCTTTAAAGAACTTGTTGACCTCATCCTTGTAGGGACAGTCATGCGTATAATGATCATCTTGACAAATGAAGCAGGGAAACTTAGCTTTCCGACGTGGTTTCTGGTCATTCTGGGTGGGTTGTGGCTTGGGGTTCTCCTGCTGGTTTTTCTTGGGTTTACCACGATTGTTTTTCTTCTTTCCCCCAGATGGTTGTGACGTAGATTGGACTGCGTTCACTTCGGAGGAAACAGTAGGAGAAGTAGTTGTTTTTGAAATAGCCGTGGTAAAAGCGGGGGAAGCAGAAGCTTGTTGTCCTGTCGAGTTGGTAGCAGGCTGGGTCTTGACTGAACCGACAATACCATCAATGGGGGGTTCAGTGATAGGCTTCATTGGATCAGTGTGAACGTGGGAGGCATGTGGAATAAGTTCATGTAAAGTACTGGATTGAGTGTATACCAAATCCATGTACTGGGCTGCCGAGATGGCTTGTTCTTCTATAACCGGTCCGCGCATAGCGATATCTCTGGCTATGGGAGGCAAAAAGGATTTTGTAAATCAATCAGCAAGTATCTGATCCGGAATAGGTGCCTTTATTAGCCTACGGCGTTGTCACCACTCATGGATGTGATCCGAAATATGTGTAGAAGTGGTTTGACGCAGTGAAGTTAACAGTTCTGTTCCAATCTCATACCGGATGGGGAGCTGGAAATGAGTCAGAAACTGCATGGCCAAAGTATTGAAATCACGAAAAGAGTGTTGTGGCAGCTCGATGTACCATTTTGTTGCCATTCCGGTAAGCGTACGTTGGAAGAGCCGAAGTCGGATGGAATCATCCATCAAGGAGTTGGATGAACACCAAAGATGGAAGGTCATCACGTGGTTCTTGGGGTCTTCCCCGGTCTTAGCATCAAACTTGGGAATTTCCGATGGTAGTTTGGCTGGAATAGGTGGCCAATGAGGTTCATGCCATATAGGATCGTTGATAAGCCTCGACAAATCAGGTAAGTCAAGTGTGGCCAAAAAGGGAAGTTGACGGTTGGTCTGCGGGTATGAGTAATAACCATGTGGTGCAGAGAACCCTGGAGGGCCCTGCATTGCATACTGCTGTGTGTTATACCCATATGTGTTTCCCGCGGGATACTGCTGGACGTTCTGCGGATAGTAAGCTATCTGGTTAACCGGTTGATTGTAGGCAACTGGTTGGTAAGTGTTCTGCTGAGTGGGTAGGGTACCCTGGGGTTGTTGATACCCAGGAATGGTTGTTGTTCCTTGTTGGGGAAAAGTTCCTTGGAATTGTTGTGTTCCAGAGATGTTAACAGTATACTGTGTAAGTGGAGGGTTTCCCACAGCAGGGTTGGGGGGTGGCTGCGACGGTGGTGTCCATGGAAGGCTCGTTCCTACTTGAGGAGCGAGTGGGAATTGAAGTGATGGGTTCCATGGAGTTGTAGCAGCTGAAGGGTAAGGGAAGCCAGAATTCAAGTTGGGGGAAATCTGAGATTGCACCCCAGCTTGGTTCCAGTTTCCAAAAAGTGAGTACCCCCCACTCTGTGGGATTTGAGGATCCCAAGAAGGAAGCATGCCTGACGGGGGGGGTTGAGAATGAGGTCCGGTTGGACTACCGGAATAAGGTTTCCCACTGCCAGGTGTGTTGTACATACCATACTGAGCAGATGCTGCTGGTTGGGATAGTTGTTGGATAGAACCAATGGGTTGTCCGCCAGCGGATGGGTTGGATGGCCCTATGAGAGGACGCTGTTGAGTAGGAACGGGGTTCCCAACAAAAGGTTGTCCTCCAACTGGTTGGGTTGATGACCCTATGGGAGGAGGATGTTGACCAACAATGGGTTTCCCAACAAAAAGTTGCCCCCCAGCTGGTTGGGTTGATGGCCCACCAGGGGGGGTTTGTATGTTGGAGTTAGGGGCCATTACAGTCGGTTGTCCACCTCCTGAAATAGTGTAAATGGTGGCTGAAGGTGATCCTCCGGTCGAAACGAAAGATCCAGCAGTATGACTAGGTGTTCTTCTGTCGCTAGCCAAATATGATAGTGTGGATTGGCCAACGGCGCCAAAAGTACCGATTTGCGGAGGAGGTCGTCCATATCTGACAGGTGAGGACGGAGAAAAAACTGGGTTATCCCTCATAGAATGTGCACCAAACATAGGTGATGAAAGAAAATGTGGGGAATTTAGCCCAGGGGTATCGGTGTCGTCCATAACGTGTTCAATGATAGGAGGACCATCGAGAACTGGGTCCGAGTTCATATCCTGAAAAAGATTTTGGGGATCCGGCGGGAACCTAGGTGTAGTAAAGTCCGAAGGTCTGTCTGCAAAGGAGTGATGAAACTCTGTGCTAGACGGGACATTGGGAACCCTATAGTTAGAAGGACGAGAAACAGGGGGGTATCTAGACGCTGTCGAAAGCATTTGCTCTGTGCTGCGTCTAAATTGTGTCGATGCTAATGGAGAGTTCGCTAGGCTAACCATACTAGACTGGATGGAAGCCATGATTTCATGTCCCGGTGGGAGGTTGGGTAGATCTATGGTATGAGGTACGTTGCTAGAAGAACTTGTCTCCTGAGGATGAACACTGGGTGACGTAGTAATAACAGGCAGAAGTTCCGCCTGGGAAGTAATGAAGCCATAATCAGGTTCAAAAGGTGTGTCAGGGAGTCGAGTATCTTCAACGATTTCAACGTATCCGCCTGGGACTGAAATCAAGCCGGGTATGTCCTGGTCGGACCCTTCGGTGGTATCAACAGATCCGTCTGTGTCATCATGAAAAGTGTCTGATGGACGGGAAGTGTTGACATCCGGTAGAAGGATGACCTCTAGTCTAGTACTCTGGGTTGTGCTAGGTTCAGCTGATGTAACTGTGTCCACTGTGACAGATAAATCTGGAATGACAGTGGGTGAAGTGACAGTGGAAGTCTCAGATATGCTAGTGGTTGCAGAAGCTGCAATAGATTCTGAGACTGTGTTGTGTGTGGCAGTTATGGGCGAAACTGAAGATGTTGTACGTATCTGCGGTGGAATGTTGCCTCGACCAGTACCGCGGCCAGGAGGAGCAGGAATGCGTGATGCAGGCAGACCAGAAGTCTGTGGCGGTGGTGGTGGTGGAGGGCTTTGGCCCTGTATTCTTCGTGATCTTCGTGGTTGTTCTGACATGATGACAGGAAAATGAAAATCGGGGGCAGTGTCGTAAACAAAGAACTCAAAAACTCTAATGCAGCCGAGTGTGCAGAAGAGGAGCTAGAAAAAGCAAGGCTCGCAGGCCAGAAAAAGTAAGCTCTAAAATCTATACTGAGACCGTTGTCTCAATAAGCAAGCTGATGCAAAAAATGGCCAGAATGCCAACAAGCAATCCCTACAAAGAAAAAATGACCCTCTATGAAGATGAGATACCAAGCAAACTCCTAACTAAGAGCTGGAGACCTCAACAAGCTGTATCCTTTGCAAGGTGATGAAATCCAAGTCGAACAATACAACATGAGAGACCGATATAAGAAGGATATCCCTCTATCGAAAGGGATCCTGGGTAAAAGAGCCCTAGTAGAATAGATACTAAGCTACCTCGTTCATGACACGTCGAAAAAGGTTTTGGGCACTTCAGCCTTCCGAAGAAGACAGCGATCGATGTTTCCTTAGGGATAAGTGGAGTGCGGTATTCCACAGAGCCCGTCCGGTTCTCAATCTCGCGGCCGTTTAACCCCTGAAAGTTAAAAACAGTCAGGAGGCCCCTCCACAAACTAGCTATGACCGTGTCAATAAGTACTAGAGGATTTTAGTTCCCTAAAGACAACGACTATGTCTCAGATGAAAATGACAAGGGGGAATTATTTTGATGCCTATCCCCGGTGTCCTACCTAACTACCAAATTCTCTTGATTTCCTCAAGTGAGGTTAAAGTTGGTTTAATTAGGGGGATTAATTTTAGTGGCTGTCTTACTCAATCAGGTAGTGGACGTGAAACTTGATGGTTTTATGACGACTCAAACCATGCAAATGAGAATGAATAAAAAATAAGCCTTTGTCTTCGATGAAATCTAGCTAAGGGAAAGATAGAGTTTCTTCGATAAAAAATGCATGAAATTTTTCACAAGCAATCAAAAACCAAAGTAAAAGAATTTTCTTTTATTTTTGTAAACAAGCCAAACTGAAATAAACACTCCTTTTAATGCACTGATCCTACAATCTACAATGCTTTCAACTATGAGAATTTTTTGTGGCAAAATCAATGGTTCATTTCCTAATGCAAAACAATGGTACTAGACTTTTTCAAATTTAAACAACAAAAATTGATCTCAAATGATAATATTTGAATTACTGAAAATGATAAAAATAATGTGACAGTAAAAGCTACAGGATTCAGTAACAGAGAACAGTGGTGTTGAGTTGGTTGGGGTGAAAAAATCAAGCCAATGCAATCAAACTGGGAAAATGACCCAATGTGTCAAAAAATGCCACTAATTCAATTAAATCAAACTTGCAACAGGGAAATAATCAGATCACATAGACTGTAAAATGACCAGGATGCTAACAGGCAACAGCAAAGACTACCTAAGGCAGAGAGAGACTCAGGAAACCAAGCAAGTATAAAAAATTTAAAAATTTGCAGGCACTACCGCGGGTCAGGGTCTGACTGGAGCGCGACACAGTGGGAGTACCGCTCTTGTACCAATGCAGAGAACACGGTACTACCGCACTGGAATCAGTTCTTCGGGCGTGGTACTGTTGCAAGGGAAGGAAAAAGCGCAACTTGAGAAGAAAAAATGAAGTTTTCAGGGTTGTTGCTAACCCAGGGGACTCAGTGATCAGACAGGGAGAAAAATACAGCGAGGAGTGGTGAATAAATTTCAAAAAAGACCAAGATTCAAACTGGTTTGAAGTGCAATAAAACAAATCACAATCAGCAGATGGATGACAGTGAACTGAATCAATCAAACAGAAATCAAACCCAGTGGAGTCGCCATTCTTGTTATGTAGAATTTTGTCCTACGGATAAGCCAAAACTCTCTTAACTTTAAAGCAGACTTTAAACTAACTTTAAAGCAAGAAACAAGTCAAAACAAATGCTACCTTGAAATTCCTGAATTAACTTTTACAGCAAGATTAAATGTATTTAGAAACAATGAGGGATGAGACACACCTTTCGACTGACGTTTGTCCCGCTTCTAGCTCTTGATCCAAAGCTCCGATGTAGAACCTGTTAAGATCAATCAAAGAACAAACATGCAAGCTTCCAAATACCTTGAATGTAAAGATTAGATTCAGATCTGGATTAGATACATTTCATGTTAAGAACTTATGCTAAAACACATGAAATGGGAAAGACAAGACAAGTTATCTTATTACAACTTGAATAATGCTTACATAGGTTGCTTCATGTCCAAGCCAATCCTCCAGCTCCAAGTTCCTTCTCCTCTAGCTATCTCCACAATGCTGCAAGATCATAAGTTTGGTACTTCAAGAGTCCTCCCCTTTCCCCATGGAATGCCTCTCTTTTATAGTGTATGGTAGGGTTAACCAACAAGAGAGATGGGTGGATCTAGGGAGAGATAAGTGGATCGAGGTTTCTAATCACAGAAAGTGAGTTGGGATCGAATCAGGGACCCCAATCTTCCACTATCTTCAAAAATCCAAAATCCCACAAGCCATGGAAAAAAGGCTAATAAAAGAGTACCGCGCCCTGTAGTTTGAGCACAACGCAGTACTGCTGCATTCTGTGGGAAAAGAATAGCGCGGTAGTGTGGAGTACCGTGCTCATATAAATGAGCAAGGCGCGGTAGTGTAAGTAATTAAATTCTCAGCTCGGTCAGAACTTGTCAGGGTAGATTTACCTTCAAGGTTCATTCATCTTCTGGGTGGTTCAAATAGCAAGGGAAGTGTCGTCAACTTTGTTTTGTGGTGGAGATGCGACACTGTGGAATATAGAGGTATAACAAAGTCCTACCTGTAACCTGGACAAAGCAATGTATCATGCATTAGCTGTAATAGCTAAGTAATCCTCATGACTGCTCCTGAACTCACTTGTCAATAAAAAAGGATGTACACATAATCAAATATTTAGATAAAAACATATTACAACATAAGAATAACAAGCCAACTGATTTACGACTTTAAGACATTGAGCATTGAATGTCGTCATCAATACATTATACATTTATCAACCCATGACGTAACAACTTGTAGGTAATAAACAGACCTTCAAATGTATTGAAGATAAGATACAAATGGATTCATAAATACTCTCAAACAGTAAAATAGATTCAAAGTACTACTGCAATGTTTTAAGGACAAATAAGATAATCGTTGAATTGTGAATACCATAATAGAATCAATGAATACACAAGACACTTATATAATAATGAGTTAAAAGAAATTCTGCAAGTGTAATGCTGTAAAATGGGCAGTATAATATTAATTTCAGACATAGGATTACATATCCACCTAAATTTAGTTACAACACTTTTAATAATAGACGGTTGTCGTAAACAAATAATTATTGCAATTAAGAGTATAATTAAGCAGTAATAAAGATGATAAACATTCACATTTATACTTCCGCATAGAATTTAATAGCAAATAGACTGCTTAGAAATTTTTTAATTTTTAATGAAATTTGGGGATGTTACAAGCCTTGTAGCCCCGAGAAGAAACCTTTTGATAGATGTCCTTATCATCATTGAATTCCAAGTAAGAGGAGATTTCCCTACTGGAAATCCAATCTGGAGACAAATGCTTCCCTTTGAAGATAAAGATATTTTGGGTTTTCCAAACCTCCCAACATACAAAGCAAGGGAGGACATCCCATGAGGGAACAAATCTGAACCATGTCTGAAAGCATTTCAATAATTATAACCTTGTCCATACCAAGGCGATGTCGCATAATTTCCTCACAGAATACCATACCAAACAAGTAAAAGAACATGAAACGAGCAAATGCATAACTGATTTCGACTCCTCAAAGCAGAGAGGGAATATGTTAGGCCCAATCCCAACACTTTTCATGTAATTATCCCATGTCAACTCTTATTTTCTAATGCCATCCAAATAATTTTTTTTACCTTAAGCAAAGTCCTCCATTTCCAACAGGTTTAATACCACCAATTTGTGTCCACCAGAACCTCCTCTAACAGAGCATCGTATGATAACTTTGCAGAGATAACACCCAACTGAGGGTCCTTGGTCCAAATAAGAAGATCATTTGAATCAGATAGATGAATATTGGCCATGTTTAGGCCCATAACATATTTAGACCATTCGACATCCATGTAACCATATAAACCAAGCTGACTAGATCTCATCCAAGAATGTGATCCCGAAATATTAGGTCTTGCAATTGCACACTGGTTCAATGAGTAATAACCATTAATCCTTAGGAAGCTAAGGATCTCCAGTGAAAGATAATAATATGATGGTCCACCAAAAAATAGGGTCCTCACCGACCCGAATTGATCACCCATTTCCAGGAACCCATGTTAACTAGTCACCCAGAACCTTAAAACAAGCAACTAGCCCTCTCCACATGTTTGAAGCTTGCTTTGTGGACTTATCGTTTAATCCAATCCACTGAACCGTAGAGATACCTTTTATATACTTAGACTTGATGACTTTGATCCATAATCCATCCATTGATAAATCCCTCCATAAACTCTTTGATGATAGTGCATTTGTAAATGATATATATTCTTTAGAGCCCAACCTCCCAGGTGCTTAGGACGAGCTAATCGCTCCCAACGTACAAGGTGAAAATTATTTTTTTCCCTTTTCACAGACCAAATGAATTTGAATATATTCCTTCTAATGCAATAAAGGATTGATTTAGGAATTTTGCATAAGGACATCCAATAAACCAATAGATTCTCCAAAACATATTTTTTTGAGGTTAGCCTTCCCCCTATAGAAATCCATTTCCAGTATAAATGGTGTATTCTTCTGTCAAAACGTCTTAAGAGACAAAGCCAGTCTAAGGCCGAATAACAATTTGGCTTTATAAAATATCCTAGATATAATGTGCCATCCACAAGAGATGTAATCTTATAAGGTAGAAACTATGCAATGCTTGCCAGAGAATTCTCATCCACATTATGTTCCAAAACAGAGGATTTTTCCACACTAATTAACATACTCGAAGATGCACAAAATAGTTAAATAATATTTTGATAAATGAACCATTCACTTACCTGACCAACGCCAAAAATCATAACATCATCCATGAAGAAGAGGTGGGAAACCAAGATCCTCAAAGAGATTTTTAAACCTTTTAGACCCTGCTCCTCTTTTGGATTTTTTATCAACGGGCTTAATCCTTCAATATCAAGTAGAAACAAGAGGAGTGACAGAGGGAATACCTGTCAGAGACCCCTCAAACTATTGAATAAATTAGAGGGATTTCCATTCACCAAAACCAAAAAATTCACTGAATTAACACACACCATTATGCATTTGTCAGCCTTCCACGAAAAACCAATCTGAACTAGTACCAAAGGGAGGAAGCCCCAACTCACACAATCATATGCTTTTATTAAATCGAGATTGAGTACCATGGATTTAAGATTTCAAAATTTGATACTATGAAACACCTCTTCTACGACCCCAATCGCATCAAGATTTTCGTATTTTCAAGGAACCCAAATTGTTCCATTGATATATGTCTAGATAAAATTGGTTTGATCATTAGTGAAATGACCTTGGATATAACTTTATATATCAAATTGCACAGCGATATCAGTTTGTAATCTCCAAAACCAGTTGGATGAGAAGATTTTGGAACTAAAGCAATAAAAGTGGAATTTAGTGCAGGTGATATTCTCCCCAAGAGTTTGCATTCTTCAACAACAACAATTATCTCCACTCCCAAAACATCATTGAACTCCAAAAACAAATCAACATTCCACCCATATGGGCCCAAAATTTTTGACTTAGCAAAACTCTTTAAAACATTCAAGATTTCCTCTAAAGTAATAGGGGCCACAACATTTGCTCCATCCTCCTCTGAAAAGAAGCAAGGATATTCTTTAACAACTTTCAATTGATCAATAATTGAGAAGGACCCATGATGCTTATATAAATTTTTGAAAAACTTTACCACTTCCTGCTTAAGAAAATATGTTGTTCAGGATTTCTACCTTATAGTGAGGAGAGACACTACCAACTGGGCGGGGTTGACAGGTAAATACATTAATTTCATTACAACTAATTCTTACCAATAAAAGAGATTAGGATATCGAAAGACATACTTTTAACCGACGGTTGGTCCTAGATTTCACTTGATCTACCGTTTGATCTCCCGCTTGATGAAACTGCAACAAAAATGATACCTTCCTCAGCGTATCTTGACTATATATAAATATGATGAAATCAGAAAGTAATTTAACATCAAATACAATCAGATATTAATCCAAATGAACATACAATCCAATAGACATTCAATTTGGGACAAGAAGGGTATTTCAACCTTTTTATTGTCAAAGAAACATGAATCAGTACAATATACCTGACGTGTCAAGATGTTTCTACAACCGAGTCCTGGGCTCCTGCTCTTCACAATTACTAGGGACTTTCCTCCAGCATAACAACCCTTAATGCATTCTTTCTAGTTCCCTCTCTCATGGATCCTCCTTGTATTTATGGGACAAGGTAGGCAATTGTAATCGAGAGGTGGTTGGATTGGGAGGTTGGGGAAGTTGCAGAACCAACTTCAACTAATCCCAATTCATCAATTTAATATACTTTTGATTTCATATTAAGATGTGTGTGATTTTCCTCAAGGCATAGTAGCGCATAGGACGCAACTTTAGTGTTTTACAACAAGCGCCTGCAGCTTTTCCAAGGTGTGCGCTAGTTTCTCTTGAGTAAAGTAGGGCATACTAGCAGATGTGCACTGGTGTACTGCCCAAAGAGTAGCGCACATGTCAAAATATCAAGTAAATCAAGGAAATTCTTAGCTGAAGAGAGTAGGTTGAGTCCATACATCATCTAGGTCAACCTAGCTCTTCAATCCATGTTGTCCTTTTGTGTGATCGACAGAGCAATGTGATCACGGACGGAGAAGTACAAATTTGACCTATAACAGATGCCCCCTAATGTGTGAGGTCAGAGGGAAAGGATGGCCGAAATACATTATAAGTCCAAGTCAGAGGAGGAGAAAGAAACCGCAGAACCAAGTCACAAAAAACACCTGAACCAACGATCAAGGTCAGTGAGCAATTACAATCTTGACATCATATAGATGTGTAGTTTGATCTCTGATACATAACTAGGAGATGTATATATATAGCATGACCACAAGAATACAAGCGTGGATCCATGTCAAAATGAGAGATCATAGCCATAACAACAAACTGGATCTATGTCTCATGAAGAGCCAAAATGAGTGAGGCTCAATCTTGCGCAGCTTGGGTGATAACATAAACAAGGCGATGCTATCATAATCCCAAGGTCTTCATCCAAACAACCCAAGGTACAAACCCTAACCATGCGAATAAATGAGATGAAGTCGAACATGGGGGGTATCGTTTGATTACCGGTCATTGATGTATACCGTTAACAAACGCGAGGACTTCCATATATAATGAGAATGGGGTCCAACGTACCTAGTACAATACAACATGTGTGAATAAGAGGACTTGAAGTCAAACAGTTGAGGAACCTGTCGAATAAGAGACATTGATGTATTCCAATTTATTCAACGGCGAGGGAAACTGCCACTGATGACTACAATCCCCAAGGTATTAACCGAAACTCTAAACTTCATTCCTAGATCATAATGAGCTGATGTCGATGGGAAGAAGTCCGCTGGAAGGGAGGCCTTAATGCATCCTCCATCATCCAACATGAGGAACACTCATAGGTATGAGCTGATGTGGATTAGGACAAGTAACAAGATGAAACAAACTAACACCAGGATGGTGGACACATGAAGTCAAGGTAAACTGCAGAATGGCCGACACCGGCTGTATCCTTGAATAGTGAGCACGACACAAAGTGAATTAGGTAGTTTTCAACATGAAGGGGGAATGATATAATCCTGTAATGTAGGAGACATTGACAGACCCTCCATATGGTTGGAAGAATAACCAACTGGGGGAGTAAAAACTCAGAGATCAGGTTCATCCTAAGGTCAAAAACTAAAAACCAACTGACATGAAAGACTCAAGTAAGTGTTGTGTTCAAGGAAATGACTGACTTAACTTCCTTTGAAACTGAAAAATATGTTATATATCCTTCTTATCCATTATTCTTTTTGGTAAAATAATGTCCTTGTTGTTTTAATGAGTCCAAGAAAGATAGAAAACTCAATAAGTCCAACCATGTAAAGATTTTAACGAGCCCATGGGAGGAAGAATCAGGACCTTCTTCATTGTTTACAGAGTTCAAAGAAGAGATAGATGAATACTATATAGTACTGATCTCTGGATTTTAGTATCGAGCCGATATATGTTCTTGCTCTCTAGTGTTTTCAATTTTAAGGAGTCTGAAAAACTTAAACAATAACTCCATACACCTACCTGTGTATTTTAATATCGAGCCCGGGTTGGTATATGCTCGCCAGTGTTTTCCTGTTTATAGAGTCTGAAAAACTTAAACAATCCTCTATATACCCTCTCATGGATTTCACATCGAGTCGGAGTAGGTGAGTGCTCGCTTGGTGTTTTCATGTTTCAAGAGCTTGAAAACCCTAAAGAAGGCTCCAAAAGGTCCTTTTTCGTACAGTTAGTCTCCTCCCCTGAAAAATTATAAAACAATGAGAGAAGAACTCTTCTAGCCATGGATGACTAGAGTATTCATTTTTCGTAAGTAATCCGCAAAAGTCTGGAAAATGGTTAAACTTATACTTAAGCGGACATCTCTTCAAATCCTTTAATGAGTCTAAAATGACAACTATACTTAGCAATCTTATCATATTTAAAGAGTCAAACAAGAGCATGAAAAAACTCTATAAATTTTTTTTTCGTGAAGTTTTAACGAGCCCGAAAAAGTAAACTCGTGACCTCCTTGCTGTTTTTAACGAGCTCAAAGGAGATACAGAAGAATGCTCATAACTTCCTTACTATTTTTAACGAGCTCAAAGTGAAGGTGGAAGAAATGCTCATAGCCTCCTTATTGTTTTTAATGAGCTCGAAGTGAAGGTAGAAGAATGCTCGTAGCCTCCTTACTGTTTTTAACGAGCTCGAAGTGAAGGTGGAAGAATGCTCGTTGGTGGATCAATGTCCAAATGAATGGCAGACTACATTATATACTCTAGGAAAACTTCATCATATCGAAGTATATCATCCCAAATAGAATGCATATCTAAACATTCAGATGGAGTCATCACCTGGTCAATTGCTGGGACCTAGTCCCTAGAAGGTATGCATGAATTCAGAGGCTTCTTCTCAGTAGCAATTGGACTTAAGGAACAATATGCCACATAATTTGATTGTGACATGGTAGTGCCTACTGACGGGGAACATACTTGGTCTATAGTTGGGTAATAAGAGGGATCAACAAATGTAAGCTGATCTATAGTGACAATGCTTTCATTGTGAGGAAAATGTATCACACAAAAGAGCGTAGACACCACAACCTGCATGGCATATACATAATCACACCCGAGGATCATATCAAAATGTAAAGGGCCCTTTAAAACCATAAAATCAACGAAGATTGTTTTCCCACTCAAAGTAACAGGTACCTGAGGGAGGAATCCCAGCGGTTCACTACGTCTTTTGTCGAAGGTCAACGGCCAATTAACAGCTGTAACAAGGTTAGGGAAACCTAAATCTCTCCAAGCATAAAGGGATAAGATACTAATAGGAGCTCCTTCATCGACAATACATCAGTGAACCACATGGTTGTCGATATCAACCTTTATCTGGAAAGGTGAAGAAGAAGGAAGGCGAGGCCCAGTTAGACTATTCCAATCAAAGGAAATGATCCCAGATCTTGGTAGGGGTTCACTCGGCATAGATGAAGTGCCCCCCACTTCCAAAACATTTGAGATGGTAATGCAGAATACTTCAGGGATAGGTGCATCAGTCTCTGAAGGACCGATGCGATCGGTCGAATATTGCATCGATTCGATCACTTCACTCTCCGAAGGAAGAGTGGGGTTGACCAAAGATTGCATTGGTTCAACCACTTCATCAACCAAAGGTTGATCTGGATGTTGGGAATCTATAGACAATTTAGGAGCAGAGGATCCTTCATACATGGACCACACTCTCCGCACCTTTGGAATGGTAGGGCACAGGTGAGTAAGGTGATCTCCCTTACAAAGTTTACAAGGGAACTTTGGCTTGCATCCTATAAAATTAGACTCCTTTATAAACCTTACTCTCAATATGACTAGCATTGGCTGACAACTTGCCCCCAGCATGACTTGTAGTGGCTGGTTGCTCAGAAGCAGAAGACTTTTGAACTATGGACCACACTCTTTGCACTTCTAGAAGTACAGGGCACAAATAGGTCAGGTGGTCTCCCTCGCACAACTTATAGGGGAACTTAAGCTTTTGTTTATTAGGTTTGTTGACAATGTCAACGTTCTCAGCATGACTTGCAGTGGTTGATTCAGTGTCTCCAGTATGACTCACAATAACTAGTGACTTGTCATTAATATGACCAGCAATGATCAATGACGTGTCCTCAACATGAGAAACAGTGGTTGAAGACATACTTTCAGTATGATTTGTAGTGACTAAAAGTTTGCTCCCAACATAACCTCCAGAGGTTGGGTAGGTTCACCCAGCATGAATTCCAGAGGCTGGGTGGGTGGGTTCAGTATGATTTACAGTGACTGAGTGATTTCTCCCAACATGACCTCTAGAGGTTGGGTAGGTTCCTCCAGCATGACTTCCAGAGGCTGGGTGGTGAGGTTCAATATGATTTCCAGTGACTGAAATTTTTCCCCCAACATGACCTCCAGAGGTTGGGTGGGTGCCCCCAGCATAAATTCTAGAGGCTGGGTGGGTGTCCCCAACATGAATTCCAGAGGTTGGGTGGCTGCCCCCTTGCTTTGGCATATTCTTCCTCCATCTATTGCTTTTAGACTGTTGGTTACTAGTATTGCTACTTTTACCACATGAGGTAGAAGGAGGAGGAGAAAATGATACTGGCGAAGAAGACATATGTTGATGTATATGTAACTTCGGAATGTATTTCACATATATGTATATTGCATTCCTATAGAGATGTTATTATTCCTCTATACGGAAGTGTCGTAACTTATACTTGATGGGTTATTAGACCACCTTGTTGGGGCCAGCCCTGTATAATTCATGTGGTCAAAGCGTTATTAGACCACCCTATTGGGGGTCAGCCATGTGGGTCAAAGGGTTATTAGACCACCCTAGTGGGGGTCGGCCCAGTCAGTATTATGTTAAGTGGTTAAGTTGAGGCCGACCTAGTTGAGTAAAGGTCAAGTCAAGTTAGTGTATAAATAGAGAGTGTGTCTCTCTCATTTTACACATTCTATTCTCTCACTCACACTTTAGAGAGTGGGGCACTTGTGGAGGAGGAGGATCTGCTACTAGGAGAAGACTATCTCTTGTATTTTGGTTGTATCATTGCTCTATCTATCTCTGAGGAAGTTATTGGGGTTTTTCACCTTTATGGTTTTCCCCAAGTAAACTCTGTGTCTCTTGTGTGCTTGCATTATTGTATCCATGATTGATATGCTGTAGATTTGATGTACATGTTGTTCTCTCAGTTAAGATCCTATATTAGATTGAAGTAAAATCTGAAAAATTTAACATGGTATCAGAGCTAGCCTAAAAGAAGGCATGATATGGCATGTATGACACTTGTTGCACTTACGATACTAGGGCTTGATATAGAAAACACTAGTCATCGTAGCACTTTCACTATAAATCTGTTTTGGAGAAATTTTTGGATCTGAAACCTTTACAGGTCGAATATCAGATCCCCATGTACCTTGTGTCCAAAGGACAACCTCTAGTTCGTTGTACTTTGTGATTTATGATCTGTACAATATAGGGTTTCTACCTCTTCCAGATCTAAGTCAAAATCAGGTGACCTTGGGAAAAAGGTCATAACTTGGGCTAGGAAGCTCCAAATGAAATTTCGTAAAAATTTATAGGTATTAAATAGACTGTACTATCTCAGAACAATTTGTTAGAAGCCGAAGTTGAACCAGTGACACGTGGCACACTGTACAAGTTAGCTCTCATGTATTATCCCATAAACAGGTCACGTTACGACACTTGGCATAACTCTCTCTTAGAGAATCCAATTTAGGTCAGACCTATTGAGATGGAAATATAATAGGTCGAGATATATCAAAAAAAAAATTTAGAGGCCTAAGCTGAAATAGTGACACGTGGCACACCGTACAAGTTCGCTCTCCTGTATTATCCCATAAACAGGTCACGTTGCGACACTTGGCATAACTCTCTCTCAGAGAATCCAATAGAAGTAAGACCTATCTAAATGGAAATATAACAGGTCGGGCTATCTCAAGAAACTTTTTCAGACCCTATGGATCAAAAAGTTTGGAGTTACACCAGAAACAATCAGGTACATATTTCTGTCAAAACAGAATTATTTTTGAGTACCTTCATTCATGGCTTCCAGAATTTAGGGCTTCAGAGAAATTGGAATTTTTGTAATCAAAGACCACAGCTAGATGTTACTCATCAAAATATAAATTTAGAGACCAAGATCAGAATTTTTGGTTGGGCAGAAGGCCGGGCTTGTTCAGACCCTAGTTTGGGACTTTGATCAGAAAAGTGGAAAATTAGGGCTTCTGCAAAAATGTGAATTTTTTAAATCTGTGACCACAGCTGGAAGCGCCTCAGAAAAATCAAAGCTTAGAGCTTTGAATCAAATCTTTTGGTTGGGTGAAGCTCCGGGAAACTAAAACCCTAATCCAGGGTCCTCCCAAGTGAATTCGTAAATCTAAAAGGCAATTTCAAGGGGTGAAACCTTGCAGTTTTCAAATTTTGAATATACCAACTTGATCAGCTCATCAAGGCGCATATTTCTATCCTTTCGGAAGTTTGAAATTCAAAGTTTGAATTTTTCTGGTTTCTCTGACAAACCCTAATACAGCTCCAGATCCAGTTCCTGCAAATCAAGTGGATTGGTTTAATCCTAGAAGAGGATGGACTGGTCACCTGCATAAGTGAAGAAGTTCTTGTTTTAGAGGGAGATGAGGCTAAGGCCTTACATAAGAAGATTTCAAGCAATCTCGACAGGTATGACTCATCTAGGTATGTCTCGATATTTGTTCATGATTAAGTTTATGATATGTTTGTCTTCATTTTATTACGGTTAAAAAAATCTTGATTTTAGACTTGTCGTATCACCTTAACAAAATTATGAATGCATTCATTAGGGTGTTGACACTTATGATTGTACTAATGCATTGTGATGTTGTATGAGGTTTATGTTGTTTGCTAACACAAAAGGTACACCAAGAAAGTCAAATCATGTTCTACTTCAAGAACATATGCTCATGGTGACATGAAGACAAAGATTCATCCATTGTCATAGATCACATAGAAGATCTACTTTCGAGGTATGTATAACTTGGTCATACAATGGTTAACTTATGAGACATGCAGGTTACTAGCACAAGTCAATGAAGAGAACCAGAAGACATTATGCGGGTATGTTAGACATAACTAGCTAGCATGCTAATCCAGGTATGTTTTTCCTATATCAAGCTAAAATCCTACCTTGTTTTAGGATCTTATATTGTTGTGTTGTTGATAATGATTATTCATGAAGTCATAGGTTTGAATAGTCATGGTTGTATACATATTATGTTTCTTACCATAATTGATGATATGACTAACCAGAAGAATCATGAAGTTATAGGTTTGAGTAATCACGGGTTTATGCATTGATGATTTAACTAATCAGAAGAGTCCTATGATCAAATAAGAATATGCATGAGTAAAAGAAGACTTCCCTATACTAATGTTTATTATCTGTGTATGATTGTGACTATACATGTTTAAGATTATTGTGTTTTGATAGTATTAAGATTATACTAATAAATGTTTGATTATGTATGAGACCTCAAGGATAACACAATGATGATACTAATAAGCATGCATAGTGGTTAAGGATGGATATAAGTTCAAGGACAGGTAATCCAGGAAGCAAAGATCAAGAGGAAGCACACTCTAGTTGCTCCTGCAAGAAAGCAAAGGAGCACACTCCAATTGTTCCTGCAAGAAAGCAAAGGAGCACACTCCAGTTGTTCCTGCAAGAAAGCAAAGGAGCACACTTCAGTAGTTTCTGCACGGATGCAGATATTCAGAGGGAGTTGACCACTTCTCACAATCCACATCAGAATGGAGTTGCAAAGATTCAGAGGGAGTCCACCCAGCAACCAAACAAAGATAAGTATTTGAATTGTCATTTCTTACATAATGTTATTCAATGATGTATATGCTTATGTTCATAGAATTATATTGTGTATTATGCATATTAGAATAGTTGCATTGATGAACAGTATACTACTAATATACATGGGTAAGTGGCCTATGGCACTGTACAACATTCCATTGCTACTTATCTAGAATGAAACCTCTTTGCTGACATGTTGGGAGTTGTGCACACTCTTAACAATGTTCTGGTATAGATTGGAAGGCATCTAGAAAGTTACGGGATATGGATACATGTTGTATTGAAGCATTGGCTAAGATAATTGCATGACTGTATGACATATTTCTTTATGTGTAAGAATTTGTTCTGAAAACTATGAGATGTTTTCTAATCATGCAATTTAACTTGTTGTGTAGGAAAGATCGTATGCCATCACCTACAAAAGAAGAACTACAACATTTGTTCAGCAACAAAATTATCTATTGAAGATATTGAAGTTCCCAGGATATGGGAAGAATGCCATGATCCGTCGATCATGAAGAATGATGTTTGGGATATAGTCCCAAGACCTGAAGGGAACTTTGTTATGATTTCCATATGGATCTATCAAGATCAAGCATGCTGCAGATGGCAGCATAGAGAAATATAAAAATGATGAAATAGAAGATACACCAGATGGATTTCAAGACAGCTTTCTTGAATGGTGTAGTTGAAGAAGAAGTGTATGTGGAGCAAACACTTGGGTATGATGCACCACCTTATAGGTATGGAGGTGTGGCAGAGTGCAGATGGAATATTCCTTAGACAAGGGAAGTATGCAGTAGAGATCCTGAAGAGGTTCGGGATGATGGACTGCGAGGCTATGGCATCGAACCTGAAGCTTCTGTGTGATGGTTCATCTGAACCAGTTGATGTTACTATGTATCATAAGATGATTGGGTCCTTGATGTACTTGACGAACATGAGACCAGATATTTGCTTTGCAGTGAACACATTGAGCGAGTTCCTGACAGATCCGAGGAGTGTTCACCTGGTTGCTGTAAAGCATATTCTGAGGTACCTGAAAGGTACAATGGATTATGCGCTCAAGTATGAAGCGAATCAAAAGTTTAACCTGCGGGGTTATGTTGATTTAGATTGGGTAGGCAGTGCTGCAGATTGGAAGAGCACATCTGGGTGCCGCTTCAGTATGGGATCAGGTGTGATCTCTTGGTTTAGTAGGAAGCAATCCTGCGTAGCACTAAGTACAGCTGAGGCAGAGTATGTTGTAGCCTGTTCAGCTAGTTGTGAAGCAGTATGGCTACGGAAGCTACTGTCTGAGTTATTTGATCTCCCGTTGGATGCTACTGGTATCTTCTGTGATAACCAGAGTTGTGTGAAGCTGTCCGAGAATCTAGTGTTTAATGACAGGTCGAAACACATAGAGATCAAATATCACTATATCAGGGATATGGTGCAGAGAGGAGCTGTGAAGCTCCTGTATGTTGCGACGGACGAGCAGATTGCAGATGTGCTGACGAAGCCACTAGCTAGGGTGAAGTTTGAGTACTTCAATGAGAGGCTTGGTGTTCTTCAGATCGAGGACACTTCGAGGAAGAAGTGATGGACACATTTGCTGAAGCCATTCCAAGCATGTTGGAAGGAGGATCCTTCACATGGCTGTGGATGTAAGCGTTGGATGATGAGCATCAGGATGATGTTCTAGTTTCTGCTTTGTATGATCAGTTGGATCATTTATATGTATATGTATGTATGCATCATGTTGGATGTTGGATATGATCAGTTGGATCATTTATATGTATGTACGCATCATGTTGGATGCTGGATATGATCGGTTGGATCATTTGTATGTATTTTGTATATGCATCATGTTGGATGCTTGGACCATGTATCTATATATGTATCAGGTGGATACATTGTATGATCAGGTGGATCATGTATGGTGATATGTATCATGTATTTGTATTTGTATCAGGTGGATACACTGTATGATCAGGTCGATCATGTATGATGATATGTATCAGGTAGATACTTGATATGCATCAGGTAGATGCATTGTATGATCAGGTGGATCATGTATGGTGATATGTATCATGTATTTGTATTTGTATCAGGTGCATACATTGTATGATCAGGTGGATCATGTATGATGATATGTATCAGGTAGATACTTGGTATGCATCAGGTAGATGCATTGTATGATCAGGATGATCATGGATGACGAGCTTCAGGATGTTGCTCCAGATGACATGCAACAGGATGTTGCAGTGATGATGATTAGGATGATCATGTTTACATCAGGATGATGTATGGTGAGTATCAGGTTGATACTCTGTGGGCGTGGAACAGGTTGTGCAGATAAGCATGTAATTTGTGCCATGGGAGATTTGCAGATAGTCTTTTGTTGGTTATGGAGCTAGATCTTCTCGTCTCATAGATGATATTGTATCAGCCATGTTTGTACCCCAGTTTTATATGATATGTAGGTGGACTGTATAGTCACCCCAGTAAGGGGGTGTGGGGGGGAAACGCCCCTGAAAAAAAATTTTGGGGATGTTTTCGCCAGCTGTTTTGCGGGCCCATGGTTTTGGGTATCCCGTGGTATTTCACCATTGTATTTCCCTTGTAAAATAAAGACATTGTAATACAGCTAGGGATGATGATGTATTAGGTTTTATGCATTGTAAAGATCTCTGAGATCAGGAGAGAGACTGTGAAACAGAGAAGAGGAAGTGTAGCGGTTGTGCTGCAGGTTGTATCCCTTCACCTTGCTGGACGGTAATAATAATAAGGATTGGCAAATTCAGTGTGGACGTAGCCCAAGTTGGGTGAACCACGATATATATGTGTCTCTCTTGTAATGTGTATGTGTGATTATATTTGCATTTTTGTTTATTTTTATTGCTCTGCTATCCTATTTTTCTAACAATTGGTATCAGAGCCAAAGGTCTATTTGGCAGTTAAACCCGCAGGAAGCTAGGGTTTCTGGTTCGAGTGGGAGCAATGGCAGAAGAAGGAAAGTTTAAGGTTGAGAAGTTTAATGGCCAAAAATTTGGGTTATGGAAGATGCAAATGGAGGACTATCTGTACCAGAAGGATCTATTCCTACCGTTGGGAGGAAAAGCAAAGAAGTCGACGGCTATGAAGGACGAAGAATGATAGGTTCTTGACAGAAAGGCTCTGGGAACAATACGGTTGAGCCTAGCTTCGTCGGTGGCTTTCAATATCTCAAAAGAAACGACAACAGAGGGTTTGATGAGCGCATTGGGTAAGCTGTATGAAAAACCCTCGGCCTCCAACAAGGTATTTTTAATGAAGCGTTTATTTAATATGAAGATGTCTGAAGGTGAATCTGTTACTGATCATTTAAATGAGTTTAATACGGTTACAAATCATCTAAGTTCTGTAAGTGTGAACTTTGATGATGAGGTTAGGGCTCTTCTAATCTTGTGTTCATTGCCAGAAAGCTGGAATAGCTTGGTCGAGGCTGTAAGTAACTCTATCTCTGGTTCAAACACCTTGAAATTTGATGATGTTATTGGTGTTATTCTTAGTGAGGAAATGCGAAGAAAAAGCACAGGTGGGACATCAGGTAATGCATTTACCATGGAGAGCAGGGGAAGACAAAAGGAGAGAGGAAAGAGCCAAGGTAATCGTAAAAAGTCTAAAACGGGCAGATTCAAGTCTAGACTGGAAAAGATAGAGTGCTGGAACTGTGGAAAGAAAGGACATCTGAAGAAAGACTGCAAATCTCTAAAGAAGAAAGGAGATGCACAGAAGGAAACTACCCAGGAAGCAAATGTAGCAGGTGATGTGTTACAAGATGCTTTGATTCTTGCATTAGATAATACTAATGATTATTGGGTAGTATATTCAGGAGCTTCATGTCATGCTACACCCCATAGGAAATACTTTCATGAGTATGTTCCTGGCGACTTTGGACATGTTTTATTGGGTGATGATGAGCCATGTAAAATTGTTGGAATGGGTAAGGTATAGATAAAAGTTAAGAATGGAACTGATTGGTTGTTGAAAGAAGTTAGGCATATTCCTGCTATGAAAAGAAATCTGATCTCAATAGGGTAGTTGGGAGATGGTGGTTGTCTATCTACGTTCGGAGAAAAGTGGTGGAATATCACTAAAGGATCAATGGTGATAGCAAAAGGAGACAGAGTAGGTATGTTGTATTTATGTCCTCATAATACTGACCATTCTATCTCTTTAGCTTCCACAGGAACAGATACAGCATTGTGGCATCATCGGCTTGGCCACATGAGTGAGAAGGGGATGCATATTCTCCACTCAAGGAAGTTGCTGCCGGATTTGAAGCAGGTAATTTGGAATTCTGTGAAAACTATGTTTATGGAAAACAGAAGAGAGTCAGATTTCTCAGGGTTGGGAAACAGAAGAAGAATGAAAAATTAGAGCTTGTGTATACAGATGTATGGGGACCGGCTCAGGTACAATCTCTTGGTGGCTCTCATTATTATGTTACATTTATTGATTATGCAACTAGAAAAACTTGAGTTTATTGCATTAGACAGAAATATGATGTGTTTGCTACTTTTAAGAAGTGGAAAGCTTTGGTTGAGAATGAGACAGGAAAAAGATTGAAGTGTCTCAGATCTGATAATGGACGTGAGTACTGCGGCAAGGGGTTTGATAGTTACTGTTCATACCATGCAATTCATAGAGAGAAGACAGTCCCAGGAACACCACAGGAAAATGGTGTGTCAGAAAGGATGAACAGAACGATCATGGAGCGTGCAAGGTGTATGAGACTACATGCAGGGTTGCCCTTACAGTTTTGGGCGGATGCTGTAAATACTGTTGTTTATTTAATAAACAGAGGACCTTCAAGTGCTTTGGATGGTGGTATTCCAGAGGAAGCATGGACAGATAAAAAGGTAAACTACTCATTTCTGAGAACGTTTGGTTGTGAAGCATTTGTCCATATTGATAAAGAAAATAGAACAAAGCTTGAAGCTAAATCCAAGAAATGTACCTTTATTGGATATGGGGTTGATGAATTTGGTTATCGTTTATGGGATTATGAAAATAACAAAATCATCAGGAGTAGAGATGTGATATTCAATGAAAAGGTCATGTATAAAGATCAGTTGCAGGGAAAGAAACAGGAAAAGGAAAACACAGAGTACATAGTGCTTGATGAAATTAAAGAAAATGAAGTTCCGAAGGTGCCAGAAAATCAAGAGCAGCAGCAAGTACCTGAAACTCCTGCAACTGTAAGAAGATCTACCAGGTTAAGTAGACTCCCTGAACGATACTCTCCTTTAATGTATTATTTATTGATGACTGATTCTGGTGAACCAGAATGTTATGAAGAAGCAATGCAGGTGGAAACTAGAAAGAAGTGGGAGCAAGGCATGAATGAGGAGATGGACTCATTGGTAGGAAACCAGACTTGGGATTTGGTTTAGTTTCCTACTGGTAAAAGAGCATTGCAAAACAAATGGATTTACAGCTTGAAGGAAGAAGAAGGAGGTAAGAAGCGGTACAAGGCCAGACTTGTTGTAAAGGGGTTTGCACAGAAGAAAAGTATAGATTTTGATGAAATATTTTCTCTTGTTGTTAAGATGACTTCAATTAGGACTATCTTAAGTCTAGTGGTGGTAGAAGATTTGCATCTTGAACAGTTATATGTAAAAACAGCCTTCCTCCATGGGGATTTGGAGGAAGAAATATATATGCAGCAGCCACAAGGGTATGAGGTCAAAGGTAAGGAGGATCTGGTATGCAGGTTGAAAAAGAGCTTGTATGGCTTGAATCAAGCTCCAAGGCAGTGGTATCTAAAGTTTGACAGGTTTATGACAGAACAAAGTTATATTAGATGTCATTCTGACCACTGTGTTTATTTCAAGAAGCTAGACAATGGAAGATATATTATCTTGTTATTGTATGTGGATGAACTTCTTGTTGCAGGGTCTGACATGCAAGATATAAATGTACTCAAAAGGAAGCTAGCTAATTCATTTGCGATGAAGGATTTGGGTGCTGCAAAGCAAATCCTTGGTATGAGAATAACGAGAGACAGGAAAAATCGCAAATTGACATTGTCTCAAAGTGAGTACATACAAAAGGTGTTGGAGAGGTTCAAAATGCAGAATGCAAAACCTGTAAGTACACCTTTGGCTAGCCATTTCAGTCTAAGTAAGGAAATGTGTCCCAAGACACAAGAAGAGACAGATTACATGTCCAAGATTCCCTATCAATCAGCAGTTGGCAGCTTGATGTATGCCATTGTGTGCACAAGACCAAATATTGCACATGCAGTGGGAGTTGTGAGCAGATATATGAACAATCCAGGTAAAGAACATTGGAAGGCAGTACAGTGGATTCTCAGGTATTTGAGAGGTACTACCACTGAGGCATTATGTTGTGGAGGTTCAGACACTGTTTTACAGGGATATGTTGATGCACATATGGCAGGTGACAAGGATAGCAGGGGGAGCACCACAGGGTATGTGTTTACTGTAGGTGGAACAGGAGTAAGCTGGATTTCGAAACTACAGAAGGTTGTTTCACTTTCAACAACAGAAGCAGAGTATGTTGCCATTACAAAGGCTAGTAAAGAGATGATTTGGTTGCAGAGGTTTATGGAGGAAGTGGGTAAGAAGCAGAAGGATAGCAGATTGTATAGTGACAGCCAGAGTGCCATTCATCTTGCAAAGAACTCAGCATTCCATTCCAGGACTAAACATATACAACTCAAGTACCATTTCATACGCTCTGTTCTAGAAGATGAACTATTGAAGCTGGAAAAGATACATACTAGCCAGAATCCTGTAGACATGTTCACAAAGGTAGTGACCAGAGAGAAATTGAGTTCGTGCTCGGTTTAAGTTGGCCTTCTAGCATGAAGGTGAAGAGGAGAAATTTGCCAAGTCCAATTCCAGCAAGTTCAGCAGCAGTGGAGTTGCTGTGATCAGTCTCCAAGTGGGAGATTGTTGGTTGTGGAGCCATATCTTCTAGTCTCATAGATGATATTGTATCAGCCGTGTTTGTACCCCAGTTTTATATGATATGTAGGTGGACTGTATAGTCACCCCAACGAGGGGGTGTGGGGGGGAATTGCCCCCCCCATGAGGTTCTAGGGGGGACCATCCCCCCTGGCTGGGGGGTGTAGGTGCCAGCGGTCCCCCGACGGGGGTTCGAGGGCAGCGCCCCCGAAGAAAATTTTTGGGGCTGTTTTCGCCAGCTATTTTGCGGGCCCATGGTTTTGGGTATCTCGTGGTATTTTTCCATTGTATTTCCCTTATAAAATAAAGACATTGTAATACGGCTAGGGATGATGGTGTATTAGGTTTTATGCATTGTAAATATCTCTGAGATCAGGAGAGAGACTGTGAAACAGAGAACAGGAAGTGTAGCGGTTGTGCTGCAGGTTGTATCCCTTAACCTTGTTGGACGGTAATAATAATAAGGACTGGAAAATTCAGTGTGGACGTAGCCCAAGTTGGGTGAACCATGATATATCTGTGTCTCTCTTGTAATGTGTATGTGTGATTATATTTGCATTTCTGTTTATTTTTATTGCTCTGCGATCCTGTTTTTCTAACATCTTTCGAGGTTTTGCCTGTGGCATGTAATTTGTACCCTGGGATATCTCACAAATGCTCTTTCGAGGTTTTGCTTGGGAGGACATATAATTTATGCCCTGGGAGATCTGCAGATAGTCTTTCGAGGTTTTTCCTATGGCATGTAATTTGTGCCCTGGGATATCTGGCAGATGCTCTTTCGAGGTTTTGTCCTATGGCATGTAATTTGTGCCCTGGGAGATCCGATAGGTTGAGCCGTGTGCTCGTAATCAGTCCTGGGATGCTCTTTCGAGGTTTTGCCATGACCACATGTAATTTGTGCCCTGGGAGATCCGATAGGTTGAGCCTTGTGCTCGTAATCAGTCCTGGGATGCTCTTTTGAGGTTTTGTGGTGACCACATGTAATTTGTGCCCTGGGAGATTCGATAGGTTGATCCTTGTGCTCGTAATCAGTCCTGGGATTCTCTTTCGAGTTTTTGTGGTGGGGTCACATGTAATAAGTCCTGGAGATCTGGACAGGATGAAAAAGGCCTCAGATGCTCTTTAGGGTTCTTGCTAGTCAAGAGACTCTTTTAAGGTTTTGTGATGCACGTAATAAGTCCTGAGATTTCCACAGTATGGCCAGTGATGATGAAGATTTGCAGGTGGTGGGCCTACATCCAGTATGAAAAAGGACTGGCTCTATAGAACTTCCTATGACGAGTAGATTCAGAGATTGATTGAGATAGCAGCAACTGTGACGATGATGATGACTCGATGACGATTATCCAGTGACGATGATCCAGAGAAGATGACTTGTGTTAAAAGACTTGTGTCGAGAAATACCTTCCTAGTTAAGAGGGATTGTTGATGTATATGTAACTTTAGAATGTATTTAACATATATGTATATTGTATTCCTATAGAGATGTTATTATTCCTCCCTACGGAAGTGTCGTAACTTATACTTGATGGGTTATTAGACCACCTTGTTGGGGCGGCCCTATATAAGTCATGTGGGTCAAAGGGTTATTAGACCACCCTATTGGGGGTCATCCATATGGGTCAAAGGGTTATTAGACCACCCTAGTGGGGGTCGGCCCAGTCAGCATTATGTTAAGTGGTTAAGTTGAGGCCGACCTAGTTGAGTAAAGGTCAAGTCAAGTTAGTGTATAAATAGAGAGTGTGTCTCTCTCATTTTACACATCCTATTCTCTCACTCACACTTTGGAGAGTGGGGAACTTGTGGAGGAGGAGGCTCTACTGCTAGGAGAAGACTATCTCTTGTATTCTGGTTGTATCATTGCTCTATCTATCTATGAGGAAGTTACTGGAATTTTTCACCTTTATGGTTTTCCCCAAGTAAACTCTGTGTCTCTTGTGTGCTTGCATTATTGTGTCCATGATTGATATGCTGTAGATTTGCTGTACATGTTGTTCTCTCAGTTAAGATCCTATATTAGATTGAAGTAAATTCTGAAAAATTTAACAGCACAGGGTTTTGATGCTCTTGATGTGAGGTGCTTACTTTAGAAGCATCAGGAGCATGCAAGGCATTCGAAGTGGAAAACAACCAAACTGGTAGCACTATAGTGAATCCCAGAAGATTCAAGGTAGATATTGAGGGAGTACCAATGTTACCAGTAAATGGAAAAGCACAAGGATCCCATTTAATAGGGGTCCCTTGATTGGTGCTCACCGGCATGCTTTCCATAGTTTCCAACTCAACAAACCAGAAATCTTTAAGGCCAACTAAAAACAAGCAGCACAAAGAGCACATGCACTAAACTCAGGTTGTTGAAATCCAACAGGTACCAAAAAGGATCGTTGGGTCCAGTAAAAGGAGGGTTGAAAGGAGTACTAAACTCTCTAGAAGTTAGGTCCTCAACCTCGACAGTATCAAAGACTTGTCGATTTGGGGTTCTGGGCTGTGGTTCTCCAAGAACCTCTATTTCACCCGTAGGTTCAAAAGAACCACAGGAATCTGTCCTCCGTCGTCGCGGTGGCGATGGAGGCTCTACAATGGGAGGAGGAAGGTTTTTCAACTTCCGAGACCGACAAAGATGTTGGTCCTCCACAACTATAAAAAAGTAAACTAAGTAAAAACCTAGTGGCCACTACAACTAAGGAGCAAACAGCATACCACTACAAAATTTCCTAAGTAATCAAACCAAGCAAACAAATGGAAAATACTCTCAGAAGCAAGTCTGGGATGATTGGGGCCCAAAATAGACTAACAGAGTATCAACGGTCAGTTACGTGGCGTCCTCCAAAGTTCCACTGGGTGCAAGCATTTGAATCACCAAAACACCTTCCCGAGATTACTTCCAAAGTGTTACCTTCCACATCTGTCCAAGGTGAAGTGGGAATAACCACCCAATCTACCTGTGTAGAGCCCTAAAGGTCTGATACTAAGGCTACCATCAATACAAAATAACCTGGGGGGACATTCGTCAACCTAGTCGAAACGCATGGGCAGGTTAGCAAAGCCTGAAGTCCAAAAGGACCCCTATACACGAATCAAATTTGGTTTATGGTTGAGAGGAAAGTGAGAGGATATCCTCAACAATTCCATTCTCCCGCGGCCTTGCACTTAACTCTGTTTTGAGTAGAGCATCCCAGGACTATTTGATAGAGATGGCTTTACCTAATACAAAGTCGTACTACGATTGTTGAGTAATGTAGCTAGTTTCGACTCATTTAAAGTGATTTAAGTCCGGAACTCTAGCCTAAGCTAGTTGATGATGTGTATAACTAAAAAAAAAATGTTGCTAATAAATTTTATTAATATTTATTTTTAAGGGCTACTTATTACTCAAGGGTTGTAGTGCAGTGTGTGGAATGGTTTGTATGAAAGTAAAGTGCATGTAAAGCAAATCTTTCAAATTCACAAAAACATTTTCTCTTTTCATTTGTATTCTTTCAAAAATTGAAAACTAGGCAATCCTAAAATCAAAATCTTTTTGTATTTTCTTTTAATATTTCAAAGCAAACTATGCTACTTTAAAATAATGGAAGACCTTACTACTAAGCTACTTAAACAATTTTTTGTCTTTTCTGATAATTGCAAAAGAAAGAGAACTTGTAAAAGAGCAAGTAAGACCTAAATGAAAGTGTGTGTAAGACAAACAATCAAATGGCCCAAAACAAACAAATCAAACGATTTTAGGAAGACTTGACCTACCAAGTTTTTGCAAAAGAAAAACTTGAGACTTGGAAACAAAGTGTAAAAGAGACAAGGAAAAGAAATGCTTGTAATGAAAGGCAGACATAGGAAGGCTTCTCCTAAGCATCAAAACCCTAAGAAAACACTAAGCCAAGTAAAGAGTAAGCAATCGAACCAAAAAGTGACCTTACCAAACACACGGACTCGAAAGAGGGCTAACTAGAAGGCTTTGACTTACTTGGACTGAACTGAAAATCCAATCAGAAAGTATCTAAACCAAGCAACCTTTTGAAAGCAACCCTAAGGACTCAAACTTGAAGGTCAAACCCTAATGGAAAGGATAAGACAAAGAGAAAGCGTGCTAAATGTTACAACAGATAAAAAACATTAAGAATGCAGGTCTGTATGACTGCAACAGCAACTAGGGTGAAAGTATGTAGCTATGTCCAAAAGAGAATAGTGCACAAACTTCAAAAAGGGCTAGAAAGTAGTAGAGACACTTAAACAAGTACTCAAGCAAGCAAAAGAAAATTAAAAGACTCAAGGGAGGTAAACAAGAATCAAAAGAGACATGGAAGTCTCAAGGATTAGTCAAGGAGGCAAAGCAACAGGATGGAAGTGAAACTAAATACTAGAAATCAAACCCTAAAAGAAAACTGGACACTACAGGAAAATGCACTACTATGCAGTGCAGAAACCAACGCACACTAGGACATATGCGCTACTGTGCAGTGTATAAAGCAGTGTTCATTAGGTGGTATACGCTACTGTTAGTAGGGAAGACCAGCACACATGTCACAAAAGGACAGAAACAGGCTTTTCAACAACAAACTAAGATGAATCAAGCAGCAAGAAATAGTTAACACAGACCTATAAGACCTCTCAAAGAATCAAAAACTGAAAAAAGGGCTAGAAGAAAACCTAAACTAGGTCTCCTAGAGCATAATAACTACCGGTCACTCCCCAGTAGAGTTACTAGTCTGTTGTTCAGTATTTCTACCTTATAGTGAGGAGAGACACTACCAACTGGGTGGGGTTGACAGGTAAATACATTAATTGCGTTACAACTAGTTCTTACCAATAAAAGAGATCGGGATATCGAAAGACATACCTTTAACCGATGGTTGGTCCTAGCTTTCACTTGATCTCCTGTTTAATCTCTCGCTTGATGAACCTGCAACACAAAGGATACCTTCCTCAGCATATCTTGACTCTACATAAATACGATGAAATCAGAAAGTAATTTAACATCAAATACAATCAGATATTAATCCAAATGAACATACAATCCAATAGACATTCGATTTGGGACAGGAAGGGTATTTCGACCTTTTTATTGTCAAAGAAACATGAATCAGTACAATATACCTGACATGTCGAGATGTTTTTGCAACCGAGTCCTTGGCTCCTGCTCTTCACAATGACTAAGGACTTTCCTCTAGCGTAACAACCCTTAATGCATTCTTTCTAGTTCCCTCTCTCATGGATCCTCCTTGTATTTATGGGACAAGGTAGGCAGTTGTAATTGAGAGGTGGTTGGATTGCGAGGTTGGGGAAGTTGCAGAACCAACTTCATTAATCCCAATTCATCAATTTAATATTTTTTTGATTTCATCTTAAGATGTGAGCGATTTTCCTCAAGGCATAGTACCGCACAGGATGCAACTTTAGTGTTTTACAACAAGCGTCGGTATCTTTTCCAAGGTGTGCGCTAGTTTCTCTTGAGTAAAGTAGGGCATACTAGTAGATGTGCGCTAGTTGACTGCCCAAAGAGTAGCGCACATGTCAAAAGATCAACGAAATCAGGGAAATTCTCAGCTAAAGAGAGTAGGTTGAGTCCATACATCATCTAGGTCAACCTAGCTCTTCAATTCATGTTGTCCTTTCGTGTGATCGATAGAGCAATGTGATCATGGATGAAGAAGTGCAGATTTGACCTATAACAGAATCATTGTCTAAAATGGTCACACCAGTCCCATCCCGAAGCTCCCATATAGAGTTTTGGATCCTTCTCCCCTTTGCAAATTTATGAAAAAAATTATTATTTCGTCCCCCAGGGCCACCCATATCACCCAGCTTTTGAGACACTAGGTCTCTTCCTCCATTTTTAGAATCTTCATCTTACTTTGTTCCAACATAATAAGTGAGTCTCGATCTTGTTTCGACAAGGAACCTGAAGGATTGATCATAGTTAGAGCTTCAATCTGAGATTCAATCTTAACTTGATCATACTTTAGTGAGATTTTTCTTTCCTGTTCCTATTTTGAAACAATTCCTTTTAGCTCCTTTAATTTGTAAACTAATCTGTGCACTACGGAGCCATCATGACCCATATCAATCTTTGACCATTCCATATGCACCCAATCCTTGAATTCCTACTCCACAAGCCAACAATGATTGAATTTAAAAGGATAAAGGTTCCTTTTTCCATCAATTCCAAATTCCAACAAGATCGGACAATGACTAGATATATTAGTAGAATCAACCTAGAAACAATAATTGAATAAGTCTTCCGCTAGTCTATTCGCCAATTAAAATCCATTAATCCCTTTTGCAACCCCCGCCTCATCTCCACGCCCGTTATTCTAGGTAGGAACCAATGGATGTGGTTTAATGTCCACCAGGCCAGTCGATGTAAAAATGTCCATAAAAAATTGCTCGAAGGATCGAAACACACCATCTGACCCCAGATCTCCCTCATAGACAAAGATAGATTTAGATCACCAGCAATAATTAATTTTGGATATGACAAATGACCATTCAAAATAGCATGCTCCCATAAAAGCTTGTGATTCAAATATGGGCCATATGCATTGATTAAATATACCTCACCCGCCATTCCAATAATATTTCCAGATAACAAGATTCTCAGTGATGTTCTGAAAGCCGAGATACAGGCCAATTTTGGATCCTAAGTAGATAACAATCCCCCTGAAATCCCGAGAGAATCCGAAGAACATATCTCCCAATCTGGCTTAATATTTAAAAAGAACTATCTTGCTTTCTCAGCTTAAACTAGAGTCTCTTGAAGAAAAATAATATCTAGACATATCTTCTCAATCAATCGCTTGAGGGAAAGATATTTTGGGAGCCCCCCGACTCCCCTAATATTTAAGGACAAACAAATCATCTTTTAACCCTTATCGAGGATTTAAGATCTCTAAGAGCCTGAGAGTTTGAAGAAGGATATATATCCCTCTTGATAGTAGCAGTATGGGCATCCTCATCATCACCAATTCCCTTTTTCTTTCCCTTCCAAGCACTACGTGTTTTAATGGGAAAAAAATATTGCATGATACCGCCCCAACGAACCACTTTTATGAATAATAAGCCCAAGTGATGGATTTATTACAGACCCCAACCCAGGAATCACAGGGATCCCTCCATCCAATGGTATGTTGCCTCTATAAGAAATCAATGGGGACTTTTTTGCTATGTCACAATAAGAAGGGGCCTGAACCATTAAACCATCAATGCCAAGGAGCTCACCCTCACCCAATTCAAATGCCATCATACTTGTGGAGGAATCGAATTCATTAGATCCCATACCCTGCTTAAATTGATCCATCCCTAGGCACCTCGAGATGCCCCCCAGCCCCAAATCCGGCTGCATCAAAGGATCCCCATCCAAGGAGTTTTCAACTTCCAGTTTGAAATCCTCCATAGCAACATTCCCAATCACTTCAACATCCAATGCCTCATTAACATAGGTGGGCATCAAACCTCCACACAAAAACCTAGAAACCCCAACATTCTTATCCCCCATAGCCCCAGAAACTACAATATCTGTCCTGGGAAATGCCTTACCTGATTAAAAAAACGTGCCTCCACCCACTGTGTCCTCACCCACCGAATCCCCTTTTTCCTCGATTGAAATTAAAAATTCCAGTTCAGGTTCAGATAACAAAGAAACAAATGACGGGTCAAGTGAATTTAACTTACCAATTTGGCTGGATTCTTCATAAGGGGGAGCCGAAGTGTTGCCCCAAGCAGAAATAATCTCCACTTGCTCACTCACCAGCTCTCATTCTGCACCACTACCATCATCCGAAGTACATGCATAAACCTCCTCCAAAGAATCTTCTAAATCTAAACTCGAGCTGGAAGACAGACACTTTTGCCACAAGTGGTCTACAGGCTTGCACCTAGAACACCAGAATGGTATGCCCCAATAATCCAACACCTGGTTGTAAATACAACCCCTCCACTCAATTTCTAAGTTTTCCAACAAACCCTTTGCCATATCTATTTCCACCAGAATGTGATCCACTCTCTTATCCATCTCGTTTAATAACTCCTCCCCCACATACAAAAATATCTCCAAATTGTTAAGTCCAATAGCTTTGAAAGATGTTGTGTTCCACATGGCAAGGGGAAAACCTAGAAACAACACCCATAGGTGCCTAAACCTGATCCCCTCTATCTCTGGGTTAAAAGCTAAGTGCCATCTTTTTAACATTAAACTACCATTACCTTTCATCAAGGTCTTACTAAGAATATGTGTGGCATGTTCCTCCTTTCTAAATACAAACCCATACCAGCCCAAAACCATTCTATTGACATTCACTCTCAACTTCCATTTGCAGGAGTTCTTGGAATGATGATATCCCTTCACCGCAATACTTCCCTCATGGACAAACGGACGACTAAGTTTTGGCCCTGAACAACCCGACAAATCAACCCTGAAAGGAATAGTAGATACCCGAAAGAACACTGTGTTATGATTTTTTTTCGGATCCCCTGAAACCACCTCGGATCTCCAATGAAGTAGCGACGTTTCTGGCATCCCCAACATGACATTTTGAAACTTTCATGTCACCACTTTCCACATTGCCAACACGAGTCACAGTTGAGATCTCACATGTCTTCCAACCTCCAAATGATTCCATCGCCACCTATACAGCCCCGCCACTATGCCATATTTCCTCAGACGACGTGTCTTCCACCCATAATCTAGACAAGTCACTCATGTCCACATTAGATTCTGCCATGTTAAAAAAAATCACCGCAGGTATGATTCTCCCACCACCCTAGACTCTAATGTGTAAAATCCAATCACGTGGAGAGACCAGTCCACAAAGCCCTAAATACAATCCATGAACACCAATATTCTTGTGCATAAAAACATTCACCTATAAACCAAGCACACAGATAAATTCCTACCCGCCACAATAACAAACCCTAGATGCGTTCTGAAACTCTAAGTGCATTTTGAAGTTATGTATACTTCAACTTAGCTTTGAACTTAAAAATAGATTGTTATTATTATTATTATTATTATTATTATTAAATAGATAAACAATGTATCGTGGATTTCTTGATTCTTCATAAATACCAAGAATCTCTATTGTCTATCATCAAACCAATAGAAACAAGCATGTAATATTCAAGCATTACACCATTACAGAATGACTTCTAATTTGAACAACATAGATATAGAATTAAGTAGTTAGGCTTGAAGGGTTATCTTCCAGTCTTTGCTATCCAAATTAAGCGTCATCGGCAATCTCATTCCCTTAATGATTGTCATGCTGATATTTCAGTCGTATGCCACCAGATCTCCAGTGACGGATATTTTAATCTTTTTGCAGTGGAAAGTTTCCATTTCCCTCCGGTGGGATTTCCATGCCATAATCCCATTGCAGCCAAGGGTTTCCCCATATAATAGTTGGCTAACAGAAGTATTTGGATCCTGTAAGCCATGATTCCAATGATCTGCACATGATCCACCACCATGCTAAAGAACCAGTCATGCAATATTCTTGGTTCATTACCTACGAACAAACCCATGTCTGTGTTGTAACTAGGTACCACAGACGAAGATCGGTACAAAGAAGTGAGGTAGATGGTGAAAAATGAAGGTTGGAGGAAGAAATAAACAAAAGATTATGCAGAATGAGCTATGGCTCTTCAATCCTTATTGATAAATGGAAGATCAATTGATGTAATACAAACCAAAAAGTAATGTGTTCTTAAACACTTATGGAAACCCTAAAAAGTCTAACCTAGCTTTTGCATGCATGCAAAGCATGTTGTTGCATTTATTAACTAAACTTCTAAATAGGAAATCAAGTAAAAGCTAAAGCTAAATCTAAGCTAACTGATGTAATTACTATTTCTAACACTCCCTCTTAATTACTACTACTGACTACTGCAGCTTTTACAATGCCTAAATTTTTTCTATGGCTTTCAAAAATTTCTTTGCCAATGGCTTTGTGAATATGTCATTCAATTGGTCGATCGATTTACAATGCTCAACATGAACTTCACCATTGTTCAAAATTTCTCTTATGAAGTTATATCTGGTATCAATGTGCTTGCTTTTTTGGTGAAAAACATGGTTCTTGGATAGAGCAATTGTTGAATTGTTGTCACAATAAATTGTTGTTGGTCTTTCTTGTTTCTATTGAAGACCTTCTAAAACTCTGTGTAACCAGACTGCTTGACATGTTGTTGATGTTGCTGCTACATACTCTGCCTCAGTTGATGAAAGTGTCACAATAGGCTGCTTCTTGGATGCCCATGAAATCACACCTGATCCAAGATGAAAAACATGACCGGAGGTGCTCTTCCTGTCATCCAAACTTCATGCAAAATCACTGTCAGTGAAACTTGTCAAAACATCATACTCAGTTTTTTAGTATAAAACTCCATAGCTTGAATCCCCTGCAACATATCGTAAGATCCTTTTTCCAACTTGCTAATGCGAGTCTTTGGGAGACTCCATGAACCTCGAAATCAAGCTGACAGCAAACATAATATCTGGTCTCGTAGCTGTGAGATACATGAGACTTCCTACAAGTCTCTTAAACAGTGTTGGATCTACATTGGGACTACCATCCTCTTTACTCAACTTTGTACATGTTGCCACTGGTGTACGTGTCATTTTGCAATTAAGCATTATGAATCACTTAAGAACTTCATTAGCATATTTATTTTGAAAGATAAATATACCTTTTTCTGACTGTTATACTTCTAAGCCAAGAAAGAACTTCATTAATCCAAGGTCTGTCATCTCGAACTCTTTCTTCATAGCTGCCTTGAACTCATCTACTGAGAGGTCACCTATAAAAATCATATCATCAACATATAAACAAACTATCAAAATATGTCCTTGTTGATTTACCTTTGTGTAAAGTGTTAGTTCGCTGCTGCTTTTGCTAAAACCATTTTTTATCAGATAAGAATCAATTCTGTTGTACCAAGCTCTTGGAGCTTGCTTGAGCCCATATAGAGATTTCTTCAACTTGTAAAATTTCTCTTCATGTTCTTTTATTTCATACCTATGTGGCTACTCCACATAAATTTCTTCTTCAAGAATTCCATTCAAGAATGCGGACTTGACATCCATCTAATACACTTTCCATTTTTTCTGGGCTTCAATTGCTAGGACTGCTCTTATTGTGTCCAATCTTGCCACTGGTGCAAAATTTTCTCCAAAATAAATTCCTGGTTGTTGCGAGAAACCTTTTGCCACTAACATTTCCTTGTACGTATCAATCTCACCTTTTTCATTGAGTTTGGTCTTATAGACCCACTTCACACCAATGGGTTTCTTATTCTTTGGCAGGTCAACTATATCCCATGTATCATTTCTCTCAATGGAATCTATCTCATCGTCCATAGCTTTTACCCAATGCTCTTGTTTTACAGCCTCTTCATAAAACAAAGGTTCACTAGCAATAAAAACATAATTGGTATTTGCATCCAATTCATCATAAATATATTCCAATCTTCTAGTCTTTATATTACTGTGATCAGATTCATTACCTGATTGCGTACTTGATGCTTCACCTCGAACTGAGTTTCTAGGTGTTCTTTCTGTAGTATTTTATATTGGTGAAGATGCTACTGGACCCTGTTGTCCAATCAGCTCATTTTCTTCTCCATCTTCTGGTTGGGGCATTGCATCTCCCACAACCTTGTCTATGGTTCCATTCCATGACTCTTCCTCCTTGAACAAAACATCTCTGTTGAGGATAACCTTTTTGGTAATAGGGTTATACAGCTTGTAGGCTTTAGTTTCTTCACCGTATCCAATAATATGCATTTCTCACTCCTATCTTCTAGCTTTTTTCTTAGCTGTCTAGGAACATGAGCATAAGCAACACAACCAAATATTCTGAAATGAGAAACATTACAACTCATACTTGTCCATGCTTCCTCTGGTACTTTGTTCTTCACAATTTTGGTGGGAGATCTGTTCATCACATGAACAACACAAGGCACTACGTCTCCCAAAAATTCATGGGACAAATTTATTCCTTTCAGCATGCTCCTTGCCATATTCATGATGGTTCTATTCTTGTGTTCTACAATACCGTTCTACTGAGGTGTATATCTTGTAGTGAATTGCCTCTTGATTCCATGATGTTTGCTGTAATCATGAAATTCCTTTTATTCATACTCTCCCCCTCCATCTGATCTCAATACCTTGAGTTGATAACCACTCTGTTTTTCAACCAGATCCCTAAATTCCTTGAACTTGCCAAAAGTTTTAGACTTCTGATGAAGGAAATACACCCATGTTTTTCTACTGAAATCATCAATAAATGTAAGAAAATAATAGCTTCCACCAATTGACTGTTTTTGCATTGGACCATACAGATCAGTATGAATAAGTTCTAGAGGTGCATGTGCCCTTCTAGACATACCTTTAGGAAAACTATCCCTGTGTTGCTTTTCAATGATGCAACACTCACAACTTCTTGTTGGCTCCTTCATAGGGGGTAATCCTTTTACCATCTCTTTCTGCTACAAAAACTTGAGACCACCAAAGTGAATATGTCCATATCTAAAATGCCATAACCAATAATCATCCATGCAAGTGGATTTTTTAGCAAAAGAGGTTACCTTGTTGTTGCAATTCATGACTAGTGGATACATCCTCTTCTTATCCATATGGATATCAGTGGCCACCCACCTATTCCACTGGCTCAAAACAGTTTCCCATTTTGCTAATTTTCTAGTAATTTTTCTACGGTTTTTCGGGTCCTAAACTTCCGGGGCCGTTTTGAGGCCCTAAACAACCATTTTTGGCAAATTGGGGGGGCAAATTGTTGTCAATGGCATTCATTTGGCCCCAGTCGAAAGTTGTAAATCTTGGATAGACCTTTCCAACGAGCTACCGAGCGCCCCAAACAGAGATCGTATGCAAAAGTTATGACCCCGGGAAGTTGACTATTCAACTAACCACCTTTGGGCCGCAAACTTTATGACGGTTCATCTTCTAGTGTTAGGTTTTTGGATGTTTGGGATTCTTACCCTCATGCTTATGATAAATAGGCCCTTTCGGCCTCTCTTTGTATTCATCTTGGCACGAATGAGCATAGTGGCCACATCTCTTCTTAGAGATAGCTACCACCATTCTAGCTATTGTATTTTACAGTTTGTTCTATTTCCGCTATTTAATAGAATATGTGCTTACGGTATCACTGTGTTATTTGCAATATATCTTTGAATGTGATTCTGTATATGCTATCTTTTGTTTCGTTCCCACATAAATCCGGATCAGTGTTATCAGAGTGGTCTGCTCTTTGATTGTTTCTTGGTGCATGTCCCCGACAAGGTCAGGATATAGAGAGTTGGGTCTCGAACTAGTTTCACTTGGGGAAGACCACTCTCGTCGCCCCAAACGGCCTCCCATGGTGGAAGAAAAGAGAGACGATGGAGCAGTAGATCCTATCAAGTTGTTGCTTGAGGAATCCCTCACGCGATAGAGGAACGAGATGATGGATAATTTCACCGAGATCCTTCGACACATGCCAATAGCAGCAAATGCACCCTCAACGAGCAGCCATTTCAGAGATACGACTCCCTTCAAGGTACAAGTTAGTTTTGATATTCCTTTATTTGAAGGCCATATAGATGTCGATGCCCTAGATAAATGGTTGAATCTACTCGAAGGGTATTTCTCTGTCCACCAATTTTTCGACAGGGAAAAGATCATCTTTGCGCTCCTTAAGGCCGTCCCCCATGTCAAAAATTGGTGGGAAACTTATTCTGAGTAAAACTCATCAGACAAGTCAGGATTGTTTGAATATTCCAATCACACTTGGGCCTCTTTTATAGATGTCATCAAGGAACAATATTACCCTGTTGGAAACTATGATGACCAGTACACAAAATGGACCATTCTGCACCAAGAGAGGGACCAAACGGTGTCGGAGTACACCAACAACTTTCATACCTCACGCACAAAGCTGGGTATCAAGGACTCCGAATGGCACCTAGTACTGAAATATCGCAGTGGCCTACATTGGTACATACGAACAGAGATGGATTTCCTAGAAATCTCTTTACTCGGATCCGCCTATCGATATGCTGTCAAAATTGAGCAAAAATTTCAGCAAAAGAATAAGCGTGACTTCGGACCTGCGCAGAAGCAGGGCAAGGGAAACTCTAGCTCGCAGAACACGGGGTAGGGAAAGGACAACCAGTCCCAACCACAAGCGAAGAAGGGTAAAGAAAATACAAAGAAGGACACTGGGAAGTGGTCCGAGTTCCACAAAAGCCCCTGGAACAACACTGATGAATGTCGCTCAAAACAGGCATTGGTGGCTAAGATCAAAGCTTCGGAATCAGATCCCAGTTCCAATTCTGACTCAGAACCTAATTTCATAGCCGCGTGAAAAGGGAAGCAGATCATTGATGTAGAACCTAGTGTCGTTGTTGCCACCACACAGATTCAGCTAGAGGATCCTTAAGAGTCGGAGGCAGAGGAGTGCCTTTTCCACTCACAGATGTGGGTGAAGGGAATTCCCCTACACTTTGTTGTGGACAGCGGCAGCCAGAAGAACCTGATCTCAGAAGAAGTCATCAAGATATTGGAGCTACCAATAATGCCACACCCACAACCATACACCATTGGATGGCTAAGCCAAGGACAAAGGATCCGTGTCAGTCACCAATGTCGCCTACCATATGGCATCAATCCCTTGAAAGATGAGGTATTATGTGATGTGGCCCCACTTGAAGTATGTGATGTTCTATTAGGACAACCATATATGTGGAAGCATCATGTTGTATATGAATCCTGACATCGCAGTGTCATTGTCACTTTGGGACGACAACTCTATCGGATGCTAGAGATAGTTTCACCTACCCCAACCAAGCAGGGCAAGAAGATAATCTCCCACACTGGGAAATTTTCCCTATTCGCAAATGCCACTAAAGGTGAACATCAGATCGCAAAGACATCCACAACCTCTGCAGATTATCCTTCTACTCAGTAGAAACAAGAAAAACAAAAAGTTAGTGCAGCATCACCTATTCGGGTACCTCTACAATGCAAGGCCATGCATTCAAGGTGCTCCTCCAAAAAGAAACCATCCACACCGGTGCATACCAAGGATACCACAACAACCAAAACTGTTGAACAGCTCCAGCGCATCTATCAACAACAATTACAACCCTCTGAAGATGTCAAAGTAAGGAAACCTTTCCACTTCAGCAAATGTCGCACCAAGAGCTCAACTCGACACACAACTCGAGATATGATAAGAGATTTGACGCAATGGAGACCATTGCCTCCTAAGGGGGGAGGATTGATCCATATGGATATCGGTGGCCACCCACCTATTCCACTGGCTCAAAACAGTTTCCCATTTTGCTAATTTTCTAGTATTTTTTCTATAGTTTTTTGGGTCCTAAACTTTCGGGGCCGTTTTGAGGCCCTAAACGACCTTTTTTGGAAATTTGGGGGGGGGGGGGGGGGGGAATGGTTGCCAACAACATTTGTTTTCTCTCAATTGACCCAAATGAAATTTGTAAATCTCAGATAGACCTTTCCAACGAGCTACCGAGCGCCCCAAACGGAGATCGTATGCAAAAGTTATGACCCCGGGAAGTTGATTGTTCAACTAACCACCTTGGGGCCACAAACCTTATGACGATTCATCTTCTAGGGTTAGCTTTTTGGATGTTTGGGATTCTTTCCCTCATGCTTATGATAAATAGGCCCTTTCGGCCTCTCTTTGTATTCATCTTGGCACGAATGAGCATAGCGGCCACATCTCTTCTCAGAGATAGCTACCACCATTCTAGCTATTGTATTTTACAGTCTGTTCTATTTCCGCTATTTAATAGAATATGTGTTTACTGTATCACTATGTTATTTGCAATATATCTCTGAATATGATTCTGTATATGCTATCTTTTGTTTCGTTCCCACATAAATCCAGATCATCTTCCTAGTCACTTGTACTTTGATGATCAACTTTCTATTTGGGGGTTTTCCATAATTTCACAGTCTGATCCATCAAAGACAAGTCTATATTTCTTTTCAGTAAGTTTTCCACAGATTATGCTTCAATCCTGGAGCATAATATATATTTGTGATTGTCTTTTGTTGGCCTTGTTTGGTCAGAATGTTAAACACTCCTTTGCCAAGAACTAGAACTACCCCATCTGTGCCGACTTTGACCTCTGTCCTCACTGATCCATATAGGTATGCAATTAAACCTCTATCACCTGTCATATGGTTATCGCGGCCACTATCTAAAAGCCAAAGTCCCTTTGGGATTTCGTGTGCAGCATGACATGTAAGAAATAACATATCTTCTTTATCCTTAGAGGTATTAGTCACATTAGCATTATGATTTGTTCGATCATACTTTTTCTTTATACATTCATGAGCATAATGCCCAAATTTATTGCAATAATAACACTTAATATTAGATTTATCTGACCTTTTTTTGTCGTAGTTCCCTCCTTCATGGTTATGATAGTGATCTTGATCTTCCTTGCCATTACTTCGGCCACTTCTGCCTCTTCCTCTTGATCCTCCTCTGCCTCTGCCTCTTCCTCTACCTTTTGAGAATGAAACTTGTGATTTGAAAGCATTCTCCAGAGAGGACTCTTCATTCCTGTTGATTCTAGATTCATATGATATTAGCAATCTGATCAACTCGTCTATAGAGAGAGTACTCAAATCCTTTGCTTCTTCAATCCCTGCAACTTTAGGATCAAATTTGTGGGGTAGGGATCTCATAACCCTTTCAACCACCCGTTGATCTTCGATATTTTCACCATAGGTATTCAGCTGATTAACAATCCCCATGACTTGGGTCATGAAAAAATCTACTGAGTATGATTCTTTCATCTTCAGATCTTCAAAATCTCTTCTTAGGTTTTGGAGTGTAGCTATTTGTACCTTACCAACACCCTAATAACTGGTCACCAAGGTTTCCCATGCTGCTTTGGCATGTAATGAAGCTGATATCTTTGGAAATACGTTGTTATCCAAAGCGTTCATTATGTTGAAATATTGTAACTTCTAATAATATTATATTTGTACTTTATTATTCCAGAGATGTTTCATTCCTCTGTGAAGACCTTATTGTATATCCGGAGATGTTTATTCCTTCGTCGGAATGTGGTAACTTGGGTTATTAGACTTCCCTAGTGGGGGTCGGCCCTATATGTGTTATGTGGGTCAAAGGGTTGTTATACCACCCTAGAGGGGTTGGCCCAGCCAGTTTTAATGGGGTGTTTAACCCGGTGGTTAAGTTGGGGCCGACCTAGTTTAACCCAGTTTTAATGGAGTGTTTAACCCAATTTTAATGGGGTGTTTAACCCAGTGTTTAACTCAGTCATAAGCAGGTGACCTAGGAAAAAAGGTCATAACTTGGGCTAGGAAGCTCCAAATAAAATTTTGTAAAAAGTGACAGGTAGTGCACGGACTTTGCTATCTCAGGTAATTTTTTCAAAGGCCGAAGTTGAACCAGTGACACGTGGCACGCCATACAAGTTCTCTCTCCTGTTTTATCCCATAAAGAGGTCATGTTGCCACACTTGGCATAAATCTCCAGAGAATCCAATTGAGGTCATACCTGTGGGTTTGGAAAGAGGATAGGTCGGGATATCACAGGAAGAAGCTTCAAACCCTGTGGATTTGTAATTTTGGAGTTACACCAGAAACAATCAGGTGCATATTTCTGTCAAAACAGATTTGGATTTTGAGCACCTTCATTCTTGAATCATCACTACTGTGGAAAATTAGGGTTTCGGAGAAAGTTTGGAATTTTTGGAATCGGAGTCCATGGCTGAATGCTACTCAGAAAAATTGAAATTTAGAGGCCAAGATCAAATTTTTTGGTTGGTCAGAAGGGTGGGCTTGATCAAACCCTATTTCGGGATTTTGATCAGAAAGGTGAAAAATTAGGGCTTCTGCAAAAGTTGGAATTTTTGAAGTCTGTGACCACGGCTGGAAGCTCCTCAGAAAAATAGAAGTTTATAGCTTTGGATTGAACCTTTTGATTAGGAATAAGGGTGGGATTCATCAAACCCTAGTTCGGGATCCTACCCAGAAGATCCAGAAGTTTCAAAGGCAATTTTGAGGGGTCAAATTTTGGAGATTTCAAAATTGAAGTATGCTAGCTTGATTAGCTCAGCAAGGCACATCTTTCCATCCATTCAGAAGTGTGAAAGTCAAAGTTTGAATTTTTAGGGTTTCTTTGACAAACCCTAATCCAGCTCCAAATCCAGTTTCAGGGGGAGATGAGGCTAAGGCCTTACATAAGAAAACTACAAGAAATCTCAACAGGTATGGCTTAAGAAGATACAGGTATGTTTTTAAATCTGATTCTTGATTAAGTTCATAATATGGTTGTCTTCATATTATTTAGGTTAGTACAATCTTGATTAATGTAAAAGTATGAATGCATGAGAATGATAGAATACATTCTTTGATCAAGGTTATATGATTGTACTAATGCACCTATGGTGTTGTATGAGGATGATGTTGTATGCTAAAGATAGGTACATCAAGAAAGACAGATCAAGTTCTATGACCATGATGACATAAAGACAAATACTTATCCATAGTCTTTAGAAGCTCTACTTACGAGGTATGTATAATTTATTTCTACTATGCTTAACTTATGAGGTATGCAGGTTACTATCACAAGGTCTCTAAATCATTGAAGAGACTAAAGATATTGTTTGGGTATGTTAGAAATAAATAAGCATGTATCTAATCCAAGTATGTCTTCCTATGTTAGAATCCTACTTTGTGCTAGGATCTTAGATACCCATGTATTGAATGATCATGACCATACATATTCAAGATTATTTAGAATTATAATGTTTTGATAATATTGAGATTATACTAATGAATGTATGTTTGTGTATGAGATCATGAGGATGACACTAGTGCACACTTGAGCAGGCACAGTGGTACAGAATGAATAGAAGTTCAAAAGACATATAGAAGATCAAGCAGGAGGCAACCACACAAACATAAACAATAAGTATTTGAGTTGTTATTTGAATCCCTGAAATAGTAAATGATATTGCTTGTAATGGTTGTATGCATATTTGTATTTCTAGAATATATCATGCTGAGTGTAAACACTCATATAGCATTGAATAGTATACTACTAATATACATATGATTGATAAGTTGGACAAACATTCCATTGTTGATTGTCTAGAATGAAACCTCTTTGCTTACATGCTGAGAGCTGTGCACGCTCTCGATAGTATGTTCTGGTAGAGATGGAAGGCATCTAGATAGCCACTGTATGCATACAATATTTGGAAAAGTGTTGTGCCAAAGTATTGGTCAAGATTGTTGCATAACTATGAAAATCATATTTGTATGCATAATAGGTTATCATGTCAACATGATTTGATGATTATGAAGTATTACTAATCATGTACTTAATTTTGATTTGTAGGAAAGATCATGAAGAATGATGAACACTGAACAAGTGATGGATGTTCAACAAGAAGACTTACAAATCAAACATACTATAGCAAGCTCGTGGCTAGAATATTCTCTTAGAAAGAGGAAGAGGATCATGACGAGATGTTTGCTCCAAGTGGCTAGATAAGACCATTCTCTTAATGGTGTAATTGAAGAAGAAGTATGAATCAGGCTCTGTATGGGTACTCAGGATCGATAGTCATTTGATGAGCTTAATGATCACCATGGGTAATGTGGATCTCAACCTTTGCTACAAGGTTGAAGATGGTTTCTATATACATATGACATGGATGCAAGAAGGAACCCACCATAGAGTTCGAATGATATTAAGGCTCATATCAGTAGACCCATCTGACGAGAGATGGCACGGATAGATATGCAGAAGATCACTCAATGCAGAGTGTGAATGATGTTCAGTCACAGAGGGAGAATTGACAACTTCTTGACAAAGCTTGGGATTTACCAGAAGTAAAGCTGATCCTAACCTTTACCTTAAGGTTATGGATGATGAACCTGTCATACTATTATTGCATGAGGATGATCTCTTTCTGGCAGGGAATGAGAAACAAATCATGGAAAGCAAGAAGAAGATGGATACAGATGAAAGATCTCAGATTGATGCATTAATTCCTAGGTCTGGAAGTATGGCAAGGCCCAAAAGGAATCTTTCACAACCTAAGAAAGTATGCTATGGAAATCTTGAGAATATTCGATATGTTGGAATGTACAACCATGGCCACTCTCATGGGTTCCGACTTGAAGCTGTTAGCTTATGACTCATCAAAGTTAGTGGATGTGACTTTATACAGACAGATTATTGGGTCATTGATGTATTTGGCAAATACTAGACCATACATATGCTTTGTTGTAAATACCTTGAGTCAGTATCTAGTGGAACCTAGAATAGTTCACTTAATAGCTGCAAAGCATGTGATGAGGTACCTAAAGGGTACGATAGATTTTGGTCTATATTATCTTGGAGATCATGACTTCAGACTACATGGCTACACAGATGTTGATTGGGTAGGAAGTGTCTCAAACAGGAAGAGTACATCAGGTGGATGTTACTGTCTTGGATCAGCTATGATCTCGTGGTTTAGCAGGAAGCAGTCTAGTGTGGCTCTCAATACAGCTGAAACGAAATATATAGCTTCTTGCTCTGCTAGTTGTGAAGCAGTATGGCTTCGAAAGCTATTATCAGGACTATTTGACTTAGAGATGGAACCCACTGTGATCCTATGTGACAACCAGAGTTGTATCAAGATGACAGAGAATCCAGTGTTCCATGATAAGTCAAAGCACATAGAGATCTGATATTTCTATATAAGGGATATGGTGCAGAAAGGAGCTATCAAGATCGAGTATGTAAGCATTGATGAACAAGTTGTTGATATATTGACCAAACCTCTGTCTCGAGTAAAGTTTGAGTATTTTCGAGACAAGATTGGTGTAGTTCAGAAGGACCCTCCTCGAAAGGGGGAGTGATGTGGTCACTTATGATGAGATTTTCTGCATCGACAGTGAGGTCGATGATGTGGATACCTATATTGGTGATACCGATAGAGAGGTTGGTAAATGGTCCTTAAACAGGGTCTAAGTTGACGAGGGGATTGCATCATCCTTGAACACATGTTCTAAAAGGATCCGTAGACATATGTCTCCGAGAAAGAAGAGGGATTGCATCATCCTTGAACACATGTTCTAAATTGATCCATAGATAGATGTCTCCGAGAATAAAGTCCTTAGTGGACAGGTGGGGATTGTATCTTCCCTGGACTTCAGTCCCAGAATTGATCTGTAGACAGATGTCTCTGAGAATGTGGTCCCTAATGGACAGGTGGGGATTGTATCTTCCCCGGACTTCGGTCCCAGAATTGATCCGTAGACAGATGTCTCTGAGACTAAAGTCCTTAGTGGACAGGTGGGGATTGTATCTTCCAGAGACTTCGGTCCCAGAATTGATCCGTAGACAGATGTCTCTTAGAATGGGTCCTTAGCGGACGAGTGGGGATTGTATCTTCCCCTTCGGTCCTAGAATTGATCCGTAGACAGATGTCTCCGAGAATGGTTCCTTAGCGGACGAGTGGTGATTATATCTTCCCTAGACTTCGGTCCCATAATTGATCCGTAGACATTTGTCTTCGAGAATTGATGATAGGACTGCATCGTCCCTGGACCCTTGGTTCAAAATGTACGTGATGGGATTGCATCGTCCCTAGACATGAGACTTGTCTTAAAGTGATAAGGATTGATCATCCTGGAACTTGATCTGGATTGTATCATCCATGGACCTATGTCCTAAAGAGAGCGGGATTGATCATCCTATAATTAGATCGAGATGATCCAGATGTTGTAGCGAGATGATCCAGATGCTCTAGATCGAGATGATCCAGATGTTGTAGATCCAGATGATCCAGATGCTATAGATCGGGATGATCCAGATGTTGTAGATCGATATGATCCAAATGTTGTAGATCGAGATGATCCAGATGGTGATCGTGTGATGACAATGTTGATTATCATGTGATGATAATGTTGCTTATCATGATCGAGAGATCCAGATGATGATGTTGATCAAAGGATCTGATGATGATGATGCTATAGCTATTCGAGTGCTATAGAAGATGAAGACTCAGTACTGAAGATGTTGATGTTCCAATATTGAAGATCTTGAAAATGTTCTAGTAACTGCTTGAGTTACTAATGATGATGTATAAAGAAAGCTTCCAATGATTTATAGATGTATCATGTATGATGTAGTCGATGACTCCTTGCTCCTGTAGATGTTGTTATAATATCCTTCTCATTAAGGGGGAGTGTTGAAATATTGTAACTTCTAAGAATATTATATTTGTAATTTATTATTCCGGAGATGTTTCATTCCTCCATGAAGACCTTATTGTATATCCAGAGATGTTTATTCCTCCATCGAAATGTGGTAACTTGGGTTATTAGACTTCCCTAGTGGGGGTCGGCCCTGTATGTGTTATGTGGGTCAAAGGGTTGTTAGACCACCCTAAAGGGGTCGGCCCAGTCAGTTGTAATGCGGTGTTTAACCCAGTGGTTAAGTTGGGGCCGACCTACTTAATATAAAATACAAGTCGGAGTTGTGTATAAATAGAGGAGGTGTGTTCCTCATTTAACAAACACACTACACTCACTTGTGATTATCATGTGATGATAATGCTGCTTATCATGATCGAGAGATCCAGATGATGCTGTTGATCAGAGGATCTGATGATGATGATGCTGTAGCTATTCGAGTGCTATAGAAGATGAAGACTCGGTACTGAAGATGTTGATGTTCCAATATTGAAGATCTTGAAAATGTTCCAGTAACTGCTTGAGTTACTAATGATGATGTATAAAGAAAGCTTCCAATGATTTATAGATGTATCATGTATGATGTAGTCGATGACTCCTTGCTCCTGCAGATGTTGTTATAATATCCTTCTCATTAAGGGGGAGTGTTGAAATATTGTAACTTCTAAGAATATTATATTTGTAATTTATTATTACGGAGATGTTTCATTCCTCCGTGAAGACCTTATTGTATATCCAGAGATGTTTATTCCTCCATCGGAATGTGGTAACTTGGGTTATTAGACTTCCCTAGTGGGGGTCGGCCCTGTATGTGTTATGTGGGTCAAAGGGTTGTTAGACCACCCTAAAGGGATCGGCCCAGTCAGTTGTAATGTGGTGTTTAACCCAGTGGTTAAGTTGGGGCCGACCTAGTTAATATAAAATACAAGTCGGAGTTGTGTATAAATAGAGGAGGTGTGTTCCTCATTTAACAAACACACTACACTCACTTGTGATTATCATGTGATGATAATGCTGCTTATAATGATCGAGAGATCCAAATGATGCTGTTGATCAGAGGATCTGATGATGATGATGCGGTAGCTATTCGAGTGCTATAGAAGATGAAGACTCGGTACTGAAGATGTTGATGTTCCAATATTGAAGATCTTGAAGATGTTCCAGTAACTGCTTAAGTTACTAATGATGATGCATAAAGAAAGCTTCCAATGATTTATAGATGTATCATGTATGATGTAGTCGATGACTCCTTGCTCCTGCAGATGTTGTTATAATATCCTTCTCATTAAGGGGGAGTGTTGAAATATTGTAACTTCTAAGAATATTATATTTGTAATTTATTATTCCGGAGATGTTTCATTCCTCCGTGAAGACCTTATTGTATATCCAGAGATGTTTATTCCTTCGTCGGAATGTGGTAACTTGGGTTATTAGACTTCCCTAGTGGGGGTCGGCCCTATATGTGTTATGTGGGTCAAAGGGTTGTTAGACCACCCTAGAGGGGTCGGCCCAGTCAGTTGTAATGCGGTGTTTAACCCAGTGGTTAAGTTGGGGCCGACCTAGTTAATATAAAATACAAGTCGGAGTTGTATATAAATAGAGGAGGTGTGTTCCTCATTTAACAAACACACTACACTCACTTGTGAATAGCGCATAGGTGAGGGAGAGGTCTGCTATGGAGGAGAAGGAGCTCATGTCTAGGGTTTTCATCTTTGTATTTGTTGGTCATCTATATTGAGGAAGCTTTGTTGGGTTTTCTTCCCCATAAGGGTTTCCCAAGATAAATCTGTGTCTCTTGTGTTTATGCTGTGCTTGTTGTTCTTTCCGTGATCCTATATATGCTATTGTTGTGAAATGGAATGTAATGTTGATATTTTATGTCTTAGCATATTGAATCTTAACACATTATGAGATGCAGTGCCTTTGCATCCTTCTTCCTATGTGTTCGCAGGACATCCTTTTTTGCGTTTGATAGGGCTTGAAAAGCTGCATCATCTGCTGGTTCGGAATAGCCATTCACGACACATTCCCACACATCTTCTGATCTGAGATAAACCACCATCCTCATGACCCAGACATCATAGTCATTTTTCCCTGTAAGAGGATAAATCTGAGATTGATTGTTGCTACTATAAGCCATAGACGCTACAGAGTCTTTCACTGGATTTTTTTTTTTAAAGACAAAAAACTATCTAAACAATCTCCTTCCTTTTTTTTAATAATAACTCCTCTTCAATAAAAAAAAGACTTTTAAAAAAAAAATATCTTCTACTCTTGTAAAAAAAATCTTACTTAAAGAATCTCGTTAAAACAATTAACTTCGTGAAAGTAAAAAAACAATCTCATGGAATAATTTTCGCGCTCCTATGCAAGGAAGGGGCGCGAAAATTTCTGCAAAGAATTTTTTTTCGCTAATTCCTTCAAAGCTACTGCTTTGGCTTCTCTGGCACTCTCACACTCTGATCAATGATCTTCACTGAAGGTTGGAGGCAAAAATAAACAAAAGATTATGCAGAATGAACTATGGCTCTTCAATCCCGATTGCTAAACGGAAGATCAATTGATGTAATACAAACCAAAAAGTAATGTGTATTTAAACACTTATGGAAACCCTAAAAAGTCTAACCTAGATTTTGCATGCAAAGCATGCTGTTGCATTTATTCACTGAATTTCTAAATAGGAACTCAAGTAAAATCTAAAGCTAAAGCTAAGCTAACTGAAGTAATTACTATTTCTAACAAAAAGATTGGTGGCTTAAACAATCTCTAATCTACCTCAGAATACATCTTTGTACTCCACGAACGAATCTGTGGCAGATCTGTAAATAAGAAGATGTATTCTACTTTTTCTCAGCTCTCCCGAGTCCCCACACCATCACTTTAAATGACTTTTGGTAGACGGGGTCAACTGTGTGGAGAGACAGATGTATGTGCAGAGTTAGTCATAGTAGTTCTGCAAGACCATACTCTTTTTTTCAGGCATCGGTCCAAACTAAGGCACGAGGTCACCTGTGTATCGGGCAGTACTCACTTTCTCCTTGATAATGGATTAGCCACCATTAGTTTTCCTTCGCTCAGAAAAAGCATAAGGCCATCTGCATCTCCCTGGAGAAGCCAGACTTGACGTTGAGGCTTAGCCCGCAGAAAGGACGACCTTTTGGAGTTTATGTTGAGGATACCAAAATTCGTCAAAATCGTAGTGAACAATCCATGATTCCTCGTTGCTCTCGTTATATAACTATTGAAAGACCTTACAGGACGAAACCATATGACGCCAAGGAGGCATGTTCTTGCAGCTATTAAAATATGGGGGATTGATAGACGAGGCAAAATATCATGAAAAATGTCCATGGGGAGGCAATTGAACAAGCCTTATGTTGATCCATCATCACGCAATTTCTTCATCTTGACAAAGTGATCTGGTGGACATGCCAATTCTACGCATCTATCGACATTGGGTTGTTGATTTCCTAAATTGTTTTGAAGCTTTGAAATGCATAATGTCCCATTATTACTCAATTCTTGGATTGCCCCTTTGCTGGACATGTCCTTGGCCCTTTGCTTCCCAAGTCCTTGGGCCCGTCGTTATAGATCTCAATCTCAATCTTCATCGTTAAAATGGTGTAGTAGGAAAAATCCGGTGTAGCAAGAATCACCAAAGTCATTATGTCAACTTCTTTACAAAACCTCTATTATTAAATTTTCTGGTCTTTTTCTTGGAATTAGTTTTTTTAAGATGAAAAACGCAGGAACTTGATATTTCTTTCGAAATAAAAGTTACAAAATATACTTAAAACAAAGTTTAAAAAAATCTTAGTACTGTAATAAACTCCTATTGTCTCTGATGTCTACTACAGTGCCCAAAAATATATTACAAACAGCCAAGATACATTAAGCAAAGTGACTATAAAGTATTGTCACTCAGGATTCTTTCAATAAAACTGAGCTAGAAAATATGTGTAGTACCATTGTCAACAATGGTGTCTGCATTATATTCTTCAAAAGTAAAAGTGCTATCCAACCTACATGTTTTCATATTGGCTTCACGGTATATTGACTAGCAACAATCACATTAATAATATTAATGTGTCCGAATACATACTATAGAGAAAACCATTAATATAAAAAGTATGTGCCCAATTTAAATCTATCGACATATTCTAAAACATTAATATTATTAATGTGGTTGTTGCTAGTAGCTGGTAGACACATACACATCTCTCCAAAATATTAATAAAATAATATAATTTAATAATTTTAATGAAATACATATTTTAATTATTTGATTAATAACATTTTTTAATTACACAACATTATTATTTTATAATACTTAATAATACATAATAAATATAAAATAATTTAATTCATAATATTATGATTGTTATTTAGTTCATAATAATATTAATTTATTAATTAATATAATTATTATTTAATTAATATAATATTAAAATTAAATAATTATTATTATTTAATTATTATAATAATAAATATTGAATAATTATTATTTAATTAAAAATATTAAAATTTTAATAGGAATATAATCAATTTAAAATTTATTTTTATTGAATTATATTATTATATTATAATTTAAAAATAAAAGTTATATAAAGATATTAAAAATTAAAATAACTCATATAAATTATATATTCATGAATATTAAAAGCTAAAACATTATTATACTTTAATTAAAAAGTTAAAATATTATTATAGTTTGATTAAAAAAAATTAAATTATAATATTAAAAATATATATTCTATAAATGTTGTATTCATTAAGATATTAAAATATATATAGATAAAATATTAATATATTTAATATTTTATTATATTTTTATTTTAATATTATATAATGGTTATTATAATAATCATTTTATTTTATAAATGAGGTTGTACCATTATGAAATTCTTCAAACATTATTAAAATAATATTATTCAATTATAACATTTTATTATACTTTATTAAATAAAATTAATATAATGATAGTATATAAATATGTTAAAAAACAAAGTATTAATAAAATAATAATTAATTAATTATAATATAATACTTAATTTAGAAATAATATAATGATAATATTTTTTAATTAATTATATTATATTAAACTATACTATGAATATGGTATTTAATTCAAATATTATAGTTTAATTAAAATATATTAATATTTAACAATGATGTTATATTATAGTATACAGAATTATTATATTGATAATACATAGGGATATTAAAAAATATTATAATTTAATTAAAAATATATTTTAGAGTTGAATTATGTTGGTTTAATGCATTTCTAAGTGGTTGTGTCACATTGCTTCATTGGTCAAGGGTTATGTCGCATTGTGACGTTGCATAAAATCGTTGCAAAATGTCATAATGTAATAACTATGGAGGAATGTCGCAATTGAACATAACAATTGATGAACATTGCAATGTGACAAAACTCTTGCAAAACCTTCAAGGAACATCGAAAACCTAAATTTTAAATTGTGATATAAACATGGAGGAATGCCACAATCCAACATAAAACTTGATGAAAGTCACAATGTGGAAAAACCCTTGCAAAACATTGCAATTGCATATAAGCCTTTTTGAACATCATAACATGACAAATTCATTGAGGAACTTAGCCAAAATTTGACATAACAATTAATTAATGTCCAAAGTTGACTCACGTAAAACATGACATAACACTTGATTAATGCACCAGCCAACAAATTTAACATAAACATCGCAATGTGACATAACCCTTAATGAATGTCAGAATGCAACATAACCCTTAATGAATGATGACATTTAATATTAATGAAGTTATGGTGCATTGCATTGTCAGCATAAGCATCGCAATGCAACACAACCCTTGGTGAATGTCACACTATGCAATTGTCACCTTCAGGAGACATAAACATCGCAATGCGACGTAACCATTCATGAATGTCGTCTTTAGGAGATATCATCACATTGCAACATAACTCTTGATGAATGTCACAATGTGACATAACCATTAATGAATGACGACATTTAACATTAATGAATTTATGTCGCATTGCATTGTCGACCTAAACATTGCAATGCAACATAACCCTTGATGAAGGTCACGGTGTGATATAACCCTTCATGAATGTCATATTAAAGAGACATTAAATATTACAATGCAATAAAACCTTCAAGGAACATTGCAAATATGAATATCAAAATGTGACATAACCATGGAGGAATGCCAAAATAAAACATAACATTCGATGAACGTTGCAATGTGACAAAACACTTGCAAAACCTTCTAGGAACATTAAAAAATGGATTTCAGATTGTGACATAAACATGGAGAAATGACACAATCCAACATAAAACTTAATGAATGTCGCAATGCGACAAAACTTAAAATGTGACATAACAATGATTAATGTCCCAAGACAAAACAAAAATTAACATTTTACTGACCTTACAAACCTTATGGGAACATTAAAAATTTGAATTTCATATTGTGACATAAACACGGAGGAATGTCACAATCGGACATAAAACTTGATGAACGTCATAATGCGACAAAACCTAAAATGTGACATAACAATTGATTAATGTCCCAAGTCGACCTATCCCTTTAGTATGTGACAAAACCCTTGCAAAACCTTCTAGGAACATTAAAAATTTGAATTTTATATTGTGGCATAAGCATGCAGGAATGTTATAATCCAATGTAAAACTTGATGAATGTCACAATGCGACAAAACCTAATATGTGATGCCAGCATAAGCATATAGTATGTCACAAAACCCTTTCAAATCCTTTTAGTAACATTAAAAATATGAATTTCAGATTGTAGCATGAACATGGAGGAATGTCGCAATCCAACGTAAAATTTGTTCAACGTCGCAATGTGACAAAACCTAAAATGTGACATAACAATTGATTAATGTCCCAAGCTGACATAACCCTATAGTATGTGACAAAACCCTTGCAAAACATTCTAGGAACAGTAAAAAATTGAATTTCATATTGTGATATTTGATGGTCACAATCCAATGTAAAACTTGATGAACGTCACAATGTGACAAACTTTAAAATGTGACATAACAATTGATTAATGTCCCAAGTCGACATAGCCCTATAGTATGTGACAAAATCCTTGAAAAACCTTCTAGTAACATTAAAATTTTTAATTTCAGATTGTGGGATGAACATGGAGGAATGTCGCAATCCAATATAAAACTTGATGAACGTCACAATGCGACAAAACCTTAAATGTGACGAAACAATTGAATACTTTAAATATTAAAATAAAAAAACCATGGAGAAATATCAACCTTGGGTAAGTATCATGATCCTATGGAATTTCTTTTTATATTATCACCAACTTATTATTATCACGAAGCAATTCGATATATTATTTATGCATTCACATATCATAAAGATTTCACGTAAAGACTTGTAAATAAAAACTGGTGTATATGGCTATCAACTCACGTACGGATGAGGATGAGAATAGTTGCATTCACGTTTAAAATTCACTAAAATATTTTCGTGTTGGTGAAGAGCTAAATCGATGTTTGCTTCCTTAACCAACTGTTAAAAAAAATTTGCCATTGTCATCACCTTGAACCTGCACGTTTTGCTGCATCACCGTCGCCATCGCCATGTCAATAAACTAAATGAAAATATTATAAATTTTTATTATATATATAATTTTAATAAATCAAAATAAATAAAATAAAATAGTATTATTAATGTTAATAAATAAATTTATTTATCATTAAAAAAACCTATATATAATTGGATATATTAATTCTTGAGTAATCAGTAATATTCATATATAAGACTATCATCGAAATAGTCGAAATAGTTGCGTTATTGCATAAAATTTTAAAATGAATAAATGCGCAATTATTAATATGTGTTTTTTCCAAGCTTTTGGATTATTGGTAAAAACTTTGTGAAATAAATAAACAAAGAGATGGAATACATGTTGGCCATGACCTTTGTTACAAGTGGTGAAGAGTTGACGGTGAGGGACTCCAGGTGATGAAACAATTCGGTGATGACAAACACTCCTCTTCAAATTTAGCTTCATGGCATGTCATCCATTTCCAACTGTTACTGCTCTTTCCAAAAGCGATACTTCCACCAGTGCAAGCAATACACTTAGGTGGCAGTTTGCGTCCCATTATTGAGAGTCCACGTGACAGGCGACTCTTGGTCGCTCGATTTCTCATGTAATACTTCACCGCTTGCAGGCCATCGCTAACGATCTTGGGCGGTGGTAGAATAATCGGGTTCCCCTCCATATTTAGGCGTTTCAACTACTCCAGACCTACAATTAGATCGGGAAGCCATATAATCTGGTTATAACTCATGTCTAATTCAACCAACGAAGACAACCCACAGATCGAATCCGTCAATGCTGTGAAGTCACAATTGTTAGTAATGTTAAGTATTTGAAGGCTTACAAGATTTTCAATATCTTCAGGCAGACGGCTAAGCTTGTTCTTATGGACGTCCATAACACACAAATATATTAGGTGGGAGATGGAGGAAGGGGGATTATAAAGTTTGTTGGAATGAACAGAGAACTTTTGGACGTTAAGCAGTTTGAATCCCAAAGCATCAGGAAGCCGTTGTAGCTTGTTGCAATCTGCAATCAGCTCTTCCAGTGAACTGATAAATTTGATTTGCAATAAGTTAGTCCTCGAATCATTCATCAATCAAACCGTGAATAAGTAAATGTTCTTTCCACAAATCAAGGGTTCAAATAAGATTTCTACCTGCAATTTTGAATGCATTCTGGTAATTCGTCAGAGAAGTTTCCAGAAATGTTGAGGATTTTGAGATTCGAGAGCCGTACCATTGAATGTGTAGCGAAGTGAGCTAGTTCGAATGGATGTCGAGAGTTTTCAAATTCATCAGACTCGTTATGGATTCAGGAAGACACTGCACTAAATTGATCAAATTAGTAGAAAAATCTCAAAAGGTTTCTATTTCTTGCAGTCAACTAAACATATGCGATACTGAATTTACCTGGATGTCATTTTTAGAAAGGTCGATTTTGGCGATGGCCAAGAGATTTTGTGTGGTGTCTAGGACGTTAAAGAGTATAAGAATTATTAATTCACGCAGAAGCTCTTTAACGTCTAGCTTCATATTTCCCTCAAGATCAACTTCGACTCTCGTTATTTGATAGAGATCCTCAAGCTGTATAACCGATATGTGGGGAGCCTTTTATTCTTCTGCAACTCGCTTTTCCTCGGTTTCCATTGCAACCTACAGCATGAAATTATCCTCTCGGACAAAAAATAATGACCGCATTTTGTTCATACCTGAACAAATCCACCTCGTTCCGCCTCCTTCTATATTTGTAAACAAATCCAAAGAAATGCTTATGCGGTGTACATCACGTGGGTTGAAGCAGTTGAACGGTGGAGGAAACAAACCTACCACCACATGTCCAGGGAGCGTGCCTCCTTACCGTAACGAACTCCACCACCTTTGCAAACTTACCACCACGCGGCATACATTATCAAACAAATCGGTTATGAATACATTAACAAATCTTCAACTCTTAACGAATGCCTTAACGAGTACGACGACCATACCAGCAATCTAGCCCGCACACTTGTAAACTTCTACTGGATCTTGATGACCCACTCGATCAAGTTCAATTCTCAAAATATCAGATATAAACGCATATTGGAGTAACTAGTACAATCACTTAATTTAATTTGTGATATTGAAACCATAAGTTAAGCGCCACGAACTTATTTGGTACTTGTTCTCCATACATAGTTGTAATAACTTATTATCTATGCATGGTTGTAATAACTCATTGTATATGACTGAACTACATGTTTTCATCTTCCTTCTTTTAATTAGCTACCTTTTTTTTTATATTCCTTTTTTTATAATTGTTTAATTTGGAATCTAAAAAAATCATACTTGCTAGTCAACTCCAAATTCTAAACTAGCACAACCACATAACTTGTGGCAGTGAACATGATAGGTCACAAGTTAAGTGTTGTGAACAAGTTATCTATTATTTGTTATACATGCTTAGTTGTAATCATTTGTTGTATATGGGCATGTGCAAGCTGATGAGGGTCACTTTTGGTGCATTAGATGCAATAGAAAACTGAAAAATCAGGCATCCCTCAACTTACTTGGTTTTTTTGAGATACTTACACAAGATATCTTGCATCGAGTAAAAAAGATGAAACATAGAAAATTGAGTCACGTTTCCAAATATATAAGTTTTAAGTATTGAAAATTTACATAACTATGTCAAATTTCATTTTTTTTAACAGTCACTTTTATTTTTTTGGCAAATGATAAGGTATATGTGTTTGTGGGTACAGCCTTTCAGTGCCTAAATGATGGTTTCAAGCTACACAAATTGGTAGAAATGTATAGAACCCGTAGCACTAGTGTAGCACTATTTTTCCAAAATTAAATGTTTAATTAAATTATTTTTTTAATTATGTATGTGATCAAACCTGGAGAATGGTACGTCAAATGTGGGTGCAACCCTTGAAGTTCTTAATGCAGTTATTTCGACTTGGATTTTTTATAGCAAGTAGAGGTTGGTGTCTACTAGTGCAGCATACAAATTTTTTTTAAATGGTTGTGAAATGAAAAAGTTACGGAATAAACACTAACAACATGTTTTTTGACTTAAGGAGTGATGACAAAAGAAAACTAGAAAACAAATAGAAAATCTCAATATTTTAAAAAAAAATTACATATTTGGAACCTACATAAAAAATTCTATCTATTCCTAAAATATCGTCAATAATGGTCATGTATGTCATGCTGTAGAGAGCAGTGAAAAACAAGCATATTGAGAAAAATGGTGGGAATGCCTAATTAGCTATGGTTTAGTAAATTCCATAGCACAGGTTTGATAAGTCCGAACCAACCACATAGGACTATGGCTGACATGCGGGCATAGGAGGATCGGGTGATTAGGTACTCCGGAACACACGCACGTTATATTTAAATTCAAATATTTAGATTGGCACATGTTTTTGTATATACAAAACCCGCGCGCGTTCTATATATTCATAATGTGTGCGCGTTATGTGCATACAAAACGCGCGCACCTTCTTCAATTCACACATTTATGTTTTTAAATGTTGAATAAATTTATATACCCACCACTCCATAACCCCTCCTCTCCCTCTCCCTAATCCCCACCACTCTTAAACCCCCTCCCTCTATATCTCTCATAATCCTGTCACTGCTAACTCCTTCTCACTCTCTCCGATCCTACACCTAACCCTTACTAACCCCCTCTCTCTATTTCTTATGTACTCCTCCACCAACCCCTATCCCCTACCCCTCTCTCTCTTCTAACCCCGTGAAACCCTCCTCCCTCTCTCTCTTCTAACCCCCTGACACCCTCCTCCCTCTCTATCTCTCTATAACCCCTTAACTCGTCCCACCCAAACCACACCTAACCACCTCGCCTCTCTTATTGTCTCTCTTACTCCCCATACCCTTAACCCCCCTCTCTCTATCCCCTCCTTCTCGTAACCCTTACAAAACCCCTCTCTCACTCTCTCTTCCCTACTTCTACACCTCTCTCTCTCTCTAAACCCCCTCTCCCTCTCCCTAACCTCTCCCCCATCCCTAACCATTCTACTCTTTTTATCTCTCTACTACTCCCCCTATCCAAAAAACCCCTCCTCTCTCTAGCCCTTACTAACCCGGGCTCTCTCAGTCTCTCTCTCTCTTCCCTACACCTCCACCTACCTCTAACCACACCTCCCATCTCTCTTTCTCACTCCCTACAACTAACACCCTCTCCTCTATCTCTCTCTCCCTCCTTCACCCCCCCCAACCATTACTAAACCCCTCTCTCAATCTCTCTCTCTCTCCCCCTCGCTAACCCCCCTCCTATCCCCTTACCCCTAAATAAAACCCCCCTCTCTCACTCTCTCTTCCATGGTTCTACACCTCTCTCTCTCTCTCTAAACCCCCTCTCCCTCTCGCTAACTTCTCCCCCATCCCTAACCATCCTACTCTCTCTATCTCTTTGCTACTCCCCCTAGCCCAAAACCCCCTCCTCTTTATCTCTCTCCCCTCCTCTCCCTAACCCTTACTAACTCACGCTCTCTTAGTCTCTCTTCTCTTCCCTACACCTCCACCTACCTCTAACCACACCTCCCATCTCTCTTTCTCACTCCCTACAACTAACACCCTCTCCTTTATCTCTCTCTCTCCCTCCTCTCCCCCCCTAACCATTACTAACCCCCTCTCTCATTCTCCCTATGTATCTCCCCCTCACTAACCCCCCTCCTATACCCTTACCCCTAACTAACCCCCCCTCTATCACTCTCTCTTCCTTGTTTCTACACCTCTCTCTCTCTCTAAAACCCCTCTCCCTCTCCCTAACCTCTCCCCCATCGCTAACCATCCTACTCTCTCTATCTCTCTGCTACTCCCCCTAGCCCAAAACCCCATCCTGTTTATCTCTCTCCCCTCCTCTCCCTATCCCTTACTAACCCGGGATATTTCAGTCTCTCTCTCTCTTCCCTACACCTCCACCTACCTCTAACCACACCTCCCATCTCTCTTTCTCACTCCCTACAACTAACACCCTCTCCTCTCTCTCTCTCTCTCTCTCCCTCCTCTCCCCCCCCTAACCATTACTAACCCCCTCTCGCAGTCTCTCTCTCTCCCCCCCTCGCTAACCCCCCTCCTAGCCCCTTACCCTTAACTAACCCCCCCTCTCTCACTCTCTCTTCCCTAGTTCTACACCTCTCTCACTCTCTCTTCCCTAGTTCTATCCATCTCTCTCTCTCTCTAAACCCCCTCTCCCTCTCCCTAACCTCTCCCCATCCCTAACCATGATGAGGATGATGAGGATGATGATGAAGATGAAGATGATGATGATGGTGATGATGATGGTGATGATGATGATGATGATGATGATCGTCATCATCATCATCATCATCACCATCACCATCATCATCCTCTTCTTTATCATCACCATCATCATCCTCTTATTTATCATCACCATCATCATCATCCTCACATTCATCACCATCATCTTCATCTTCATCATCATCATCATCATCTTCATCGTCATCTTCATCATCATCCTCATCACCATATTCATCATCATCATTATCATCTCCATATTCCTCATCATCATCATCGTCGTCGTCGTCATCTTCATCACCATCGTTATGGTCGTCATCACCATCATCTTCATCGTCTTCATCATCATCATCATCTTCATTATCATCATCATCGTCGTCATCATGATCATGATCATCTTCATCATCATCATCATCATCATATTCATCGTCATCATCATCATCACCATCACCATCATCATCATCATCATCATCATATTCATCACGATCTTCATCATCATCATTATCATCATTAGCATCATCATCATCGTCATCACTCTCCCTTCCTTAGTTCTACACCTCTCTCTCTCTCTCTCTAAACCCCCTCTCCCTCTCCCTAACCTCTCCCCCATCCCTATCCATCCTACTCTTTCTATCTCTCTGTTAATCCCCCTAGCCCAAAACCCCCTCATCTTTATCTCTCTCCCCTCCTCTCCCTAGCCCTTACTAACTTGGGATCTCTGAGTCTCTCTCTCTTTCCTCCACCTCCACCTACCTCGAACCACACCTCCCATCTCTCTTTATCACACCCTACAACTAACACCCTATCCTCTCTCTCTCTCTCTCTCTCCCTCCTCCCCCCCTAACCATTACTAATCCCCTCTCTCAGTCTCTCTCTCTCTCTCCCCCTCGCTAAACCCCCTCCTAGCCCCTTACCCCTAACTAACCCCCCCTCTCTCACTCTCTCTTCCTTGCTTCTACACCTCTCTCTCTCTCTCCCCTCTCTCTCTCTCTCCCCCCTCTCGCTCTCTCCTAATCCCCCTTACACTACCACTAACCACCACCCATCTCTAATCCGTAAGCCCCTAACAACAAATCCATATTTAACCTCATAACCCATAAAAACTATTAAATAAACTATTGAATAAGGTTTTGATGACTACAATAATGCTAGCGCATTTTTGCATGAAGAACCGTTCGCGCGTTTTGTGCAAGTAGGCATTATTTAGCCGTGCACCAAACATATTAAATGCATAGGATTTTTTTTTAACATTCCAGAAACAGGTGCACGTTTTTTTTGTCCATAAGGCTAGCACATTATGTGTGTCCATAACGCTAGCATGTTTTGTCTGTGCAAAAATTCAGCAGAATACTCTACCTATTTCACTACTACATATGGCTCAAAAGTTCCACGACACTTTACCACGAAAAAGTTAAAATCGAATTTTTTTGTGGAAAAACAGTTAAAAAATTAGGAAAAATTTGATCTTTCCCCCGACGATCGTCGCTATAGCGACGCAGACGCCATACCGTCGCTATAGTGACGGATGTTCGTCGCTATAGCGACATACATGTATTCGTCAATATAGCGACGCACATTGAGGAATGAACTTTTTTTTATACTTTTCAACGGTTAGCTTTTTTTTTTTTTTAAATTTGATCATTGAGCATTTTCGTTGGAACCGCGACTCTCATTGATCTATAAATACATGTTCTGAAGTCATATTTCGACAAATCATTTGCTATAGCTGCAACGATCTTTCTGCTGGTTTTTCGTTCTGTGATTTCAAGATTCTGGTACTAGTTTGACACATCGAAATTTTTTATCTCCTTCGTTTTCCATGTTAGTTTGACTGCAATGCACTATTCTTTTTTTATCTCCTTCATTTTCCAAAGAGTCATATTAACAAATATTATTACATAAAAAAGTTTATAGGTTGATACTTGATATGACTAATTTATATCTAGATTAAAATAATTTCAAACTTTTTCTTTGTAGAAGTTGAAGACTTTACTTAACTAGATGAATGATCAACTTACAATATATTTGGTGGTTAATTGCTTCAGCAAAAATATGTCTCAAATAGTTAAGGCTTTATGTCATTGATGCATAAATGACAAAGTGTTTTTTTTGCATACACTGGAATTTGTTATTTTGAAATTTTGTTATGTTGTCTTAAATAGTTAGGGCATTACATTGATGCATAAATAACAAAATGCTCTGTAGTTTTGTCTTGACCAAAGTTGCAAACTGTTTTCTCAATCATTTCACCATTCAAATTGGCATTAAGGTGGTAGGTCTCTCCATTAATTTGTCATAACAACTACTTTTCCTTTCGAGGTATGGAAACCTTTAGATATTCCTCGAGCCATGACAATCTTTAGATATCCTTTTGTGTTTTCTCCTCAATTGTTTCTTATCACCTTTAGATCCATCATTTCCTTTCTTCTTTTAGGTTCATTTTGTTTTGTAGTGCTCATTTATGCTTTTCCTTGGAAATCTAATAATTTTTTCAAAACAATAATAACATCCATTTTTTATATGAAAATAGAAGAAATAGTTACATATTTATCATTCCCACTATGATTGATAAGATATAAACAACTAGACAAAATAAGAAATACAAATATCTTAGTATGCCTTACGCGATCTCAATTCCTTGAAAAATCAATGTCATTTGTTTGCTGAAAATATATTTTTAGAGTTGTTTGATAGTTTTCCTTTATTGTTTGCATTATTGCTTTCCTAAATAAGGTTCAAATTCTTTGATCCAAATGTGAAGATTTCTTCATTGGGTGTGATGCCCAAAATTTTCCTTTTGCTTCTTACTTGAATTCATGTCCCTTGATGTCCTTCCCTAGAAGGAATATTGTGTGGGGAGCTACTACAAGCTGCTCTAAGATAGCAAATTCCTTTGCAGTTTTTTTTTTTGCCATGGGTTTCTATTTTTTTCTTCAATTTTTTCATCTCTAAATAATTCCACTTCAAGTGTTAGTGTTCAACACCCTTCCGCTAGGTGGAATTTATTTTCCACTTTCCTACCTATCTTCTAGAAGTATTCTTCAAAGACTTTTCAGTGTCCCTTCCTTGTGTTGGGTAAGAATCCACCATACTCAAATCATACTATACATTTCAAGGCTATTTATTCATAATTAATTTTTTCCTTTCAGGTCTTTCCAAATACCTCAATCAAGATATTGTCTAGTATGCCTTTAGTGAAATCAACATTTGCAAACACACTTAGCATTGGGTATGATATATCTATTGTTGGTTATTGGAAAGAAAAGATGAAACTTCCTCATTTGACTTTGAATCTTCAAAATGGAACTCCAATTTTTCCTCGATATCGTGTAATTCAGTGTTTGTTGGTCACAATTTCCCTTTTTATAACTAGAAGTCTTAATCTTGCCTAAATAAGAATTCAGTTAGCTAAAATGTTCAAAAACAACTATTTCTAGATTGTTCAGTTCATATATGTGAATAGTAGTTTATATTTGGTTAATTTTATGAATAATATTAAACCATAAGGTTCTATGTTCAACGTGCCCCTCTCTAATTATATGTTTTATGTCCACTCTAGGAGATGTTTACATAAACTATATAACTAGGAGTTGTTTCAGTGGCTTAAGTTTCAATGGATCTTGCTATAAAGTTTCAATGGATCAGTGACGATGATGATGATGATGATGATGATGATGATGATGACGATGATGATGACAATGATGATGATGATGATGATGATGATGATGATGATGATGTTGATAATGAAATCATCATCATTGTAATCAATAGGGACCATCATCGTAGATTTCAAGTACATTATCAAATTAGATTTAACTAGCCCCCTCACAAAGTTACATTATTTAATGAGTTTTTTGTTCTTATAGTCTATCAGAATGTAAAATAAATATACCTGGGAAGAAAACAATAGGAGGTATGTTGAGATTAAGGCAGCATTGGAGGCAAAGGGTGATGTAAAATGTTACCTGCCCTTGCAATGATTGTAGAGGTTTGAAAACTAGAAGACTTTTAAGAACAACAGCTGAAAAACATTATAAGGAGAAGAGGCATGCTGAAGGGGGGGTATGAATATCATCCCTTGGCAAGATGTTATTCATTACATAATGTACTTCTTGTGATAGTATTGATAATGTATTCACAATTTTTTTTTCATTTTAAATATATGTGTTGTATATTATACACTAATGTTATTGCATTGTTTGTAAATATAAAGACAATGCCCCCAAGATGTCGACTGCCAAATAGCTATTTGCCACATAATAGTAGAAATACTACTTTACAAGACGACGGGCATGGAGATCATGCTATATGGAAGATCGAGTTCTTAATGATCCTATGGACGAAGATGACGTTATCAATACTAATGGTGAAGATGATATAAATAGATTGCTCCAAGACACATTTGCTCCATTGGATGAGGACAACCTCCATGATATTCATGATGTTCCTATACTCGAGAAGTCCCAAGAACCTCTTTATTGAAGGCTCAACAACCAATATTCTATCTACTATATTGTTGTTGGTGAACTTGAAGGTTTTGAATGGTTTATCAAACACTTGTTTCATGCAGCTCCTAAGGTATGTAAAGTTGACTATTTTCCTCTATTTTTAGTGTTAATTAATTCGTAAAATAGGAATATGAAATATTTAAGACATATTATTTACATTTCATTTTTTGTCAATGTTGCAGATTGTTGGGTGAATTTTTGTTACCAACCATCAAATAATTTACCACGAACAAGTCGAGAGGTATTCTTGATTATGAAAAGAAATTGGAGTGGAGTATCAATCTATTGATGCCATGTCCTAATGATCATATTATATATTATGGGAAGTATGCATCAAGAAAAAAAAAAATGCCCACAATGTGAAATTAGTATATATCAAACTAATCAAGTAACAAAAGAGGTCCCTTGCAAAGTTCTTCGTTATATTCCCCATAATTCCACATTTCCAACGACTATTCAGGTGCCAAAGTATAGCACAGTTTATGGATTACCATGCGAAGAACAAAAGTGAATATGGTCTTCTTCGAATGCCTGCAGATGGTTCTGCATTGAAGAACATTGAAGAAAAATGGCCAATATGCTACAATTGAAGCGGTGATTGTAGGTAACACTAAAATAATCAATTTTGCACCTAAATAATGTTTGGATGCAATAAATAATACCCAATTTTAATTATTGTAGGTACCACCAAATAGGTACTTCTCAGATCTATCTTCCTCAAGTGAGGAAGATGGACTAGAAGAGGTTGAAAGCGGGACATCTAATACAAGATCTAATAGGTCAAGATCAACTAGAGGTGAAAAGGTAAGGAGAAAATTTCATAGATGCATGGAAATTTTTGTTTTTTAGGAGGATCATGTGGTAATGATAACGAGTGCATAGGTGACATTGATTTTCCCCTAAGGTATAGACATCTTGTCAAACAATGGCTGCCCAAGGAGCTACCCCAAGTGCACACGGATTTCTTCCTCAATGGAGGACTTATCACATTGCTCCATCCTCTTTACATCGACTGGGGGCTATTTTCCATGGATGGCATAAAGGTGTCATATGGCACTTAAACTGAATTGATGGAGTATGTCGGTCCATGATACAAATACAATGACTGGTTTTTGTTGGTCCGATATACATGAAGTATGTGGACATACAGAGTATAAACCGATATGTGGGGAGCCTTTTATTCTTCTGCAATTCGCTTTTCCTCGACCTCCATTGCAGCTTACAGCATGAAATCATCCTCTCGGACAAAAAATAAATGACGGCATTTTCGTTCATACCTGAACACATACACCTCGTTCTTGCCTCTGTTCTGCCCTCGTTCCACCTCCTTCTGTATTTACAAACAAATCCAAAGAAATGCTTATGCGGTGTACATCACGCGGGTTGAAGCGGTTGAACGGTGAAGGAAACAAACCTACCACCACACGTCCAAGGAGCATGCCTCCTTACCGTGACGAACTCCACCACCTGTGCAAACTTACGACCATGCGGCATACATTATCAAACAAATCGGTTATGAATACATTAACAAATCTTCAACTCTTAACGAATACCTTAACGAGTACGACGACCATAGAAGCAATCTAGCCCGCACACTTGTAAACTTCTGCTGGATCTTGATGATCTACTCGATCAAGTCCAATTCTCAAAATATCAGATATAAACGCATATCGGCGTAATTAGTACAATCACTTAATTTGTGATATTGAAACCATAAGTTAAGCACCATGAACTTATTTGGTATTTGTTCTCCATGCATAGTTGTAATAACTTATTGTCTATGCATAGTTGTAATAACTCATTGTATATGACTGAACTACATGTGTTTTCATCTTCCTTCTTTTAATTAGCTACCATTTTTTTTTATATTCCTTTTTTTATAATTGTTTAATTTGGAATCTAAAAAAATCATACTTGCTAGTCAACTCCAAATTCTAAACTAGCACAACCACATAACTTGTGGCAGTGAACACGATAGGTCACAAGTTAAGTGTTGTGAACAAGTTATCTATTACTTGTTATACATGCTTAGTTGTAATCATTTGTTGTATACGGGCATGTGCAAGCTGATGAGGGTCACTTTTGGTGCATTAGATGCAATAGAAAACTGAAAAATCAGGCATCCCTCAACTTACTTGGTTTTTTTTAGATACTTACACAAGATATCTTGCATCGAGTAAAAAAGATGAAACATAGAAAATTGAGTCACGTTTCCAAATATATAAGTTTTAAGTATTGAAAATTTACATAACTATGTCAAATTTCATTTTTTTTAACCGTCATTTTTATTTTTTTGGCAAATGATAAGGTATATGTGTTTGTGGGTACAGCCTTTCAGTGCCTAAATGATGGTTTCAGGCTACACAAATTGGTACAAATGTATAGAACTCGTAGCACTAGTGCGGCACTATTTTTCCAAGATTAAATGTTTAATTTTTTATTTTTTTTAATTATGTATGTGATCAAACCTGGAGAACGGTACATCAAATGTGGGTGCAACCTTTGAAGTTCTTAATGCAATTATTTTGACTTGGATTTTTTATAGCAAGTAGAGGTCGATGTCTACTAGTGCAACATACAATTTTTTTTTAAATGGTTGTGAAATGAAAAAGTTATGGAATAAACACTAACAACATGTTTTTTGACTTAAGGAGTGATGACAAAAGAAAACTAGAAAACAAATAGAAAATCTCAATATTTAAAAAAAATTACATATTTGGAATCTACATAAAAAATTCTATCTATGCCTAAAATATCGTCAATAATGGTCATGTATGTCATGCTGTAAAGAGCGGTGAAAAACAACCATATTGAGAAAAATGGTGGGAATGCCTAATTAGCTACGGTTTAGTAAATTCCATAACACAGGTTTGGTAAGTCCGAACCAACCACATACGACTGTGGCTGACACGCGGGCATAGGAGGATGGAGTGATTAGGTACTCCGGAACGCATGCACGTTAGATTTAAATTCAAATATTTATATTGCCGCGCGTTTTTGTATATACAAAACACGCACGCGTTCTGTATATTCACAATGCGTGCGCGTTATGTGCATAGAAAACATGCGCACCTTCTTAAATTCACACATTTATGTTTTTAAATTTTGAATAAATTTATATACCCACGACTCCATAACCCTTCCTCTCCCTCTCCCTAATCCCCACCACTCTTAAACCCCCCTCCCTCTATATCTCTCATAATCCTGTCACTGCTAAGTCCTTCTCACTCTCTCCCATCCTACACCTAACCCTTACTAACCCCCTCTCTCTATCTCTTATGTACTCCTCCACCAACCCCTATCCCCTACCCCTCTCTCTCTTCTAACCCCCTGAAACCCTCCTCCCTCTCTCTCTTCTAACCCCCTGACACCCTCCTCCCTCTCTATCTCTCTATAACCCCTTAAGCCGCCCCACCCAAACCACACCTAACCACCTCGCCTCTCTTATTGTCTCTCTTACTCCCCATACCCCCTAACCCCCCTCTCTCTATCCCCTCCTTCTCGTAACCCTTACAAACCCCATCTCTCACTCTCTCTTCCCTACTTCTACACCTCTCTCTCTCTCTAAACCCCCTCTCCCTCTCCCTAACCTCTCCCCCATCCCTAACCATCCTACTCTTTCTATCTCTCTACTACTCCCCCTATTCAAAAAACCCCTCCTCTCTCTAGCCCTTACTAACCCAGGCTCTCTCAGTCTCTCTCTCTCTTCCCTACACCTCCACCTACCTCTAACCACACCTCCCATCTCTCTTTCTCACTCCCTACAACTAACACCCTCTCCTTTATCAATCTCTCTCCCTCCTCCCCCCCCCCCCCAACCATTACTAAACCCCTCTCTCAATCTCTCTCTCTCTCCCCCTTCGCTAACCCCCCTCCTATCCCCTTACCCCTAAATAACCCCCTCTCTCTCACTCTCTCTTCCATGGTTCTACACCTCTCTCTCTCTCTAAACCCCCTCTCCCTCTCCCTAACTCATCCCCCATCCCTAACCATCCTACTCTCTCTATCTCTCTGCTACTCCCCCTAGCCCAAAACCCCCTCCTCTTTATCTCTCTCCCCTCCTCTCCCTAGCCCTTACTAACTCAAGCTCTCTTAGTCTCTCTCTCTCTCTTCCCTACACCTCCACCTACCTCTAACCACACCTCCCATCTCTCTTTATCACTCCCTACAACTAACACCCTCTCCTTTATCTCTCTCTCTCTCCCTCATCTCCCCCCCTAACCATTACTAACCCCCTCTCTCAGTATCCCTCTCTCTCTCCCCCCTTGCTAAGCCCCCTCCTATACCCTTACCCCTAACTAACCCCCCATCTCTCACTCTCTCTTCCCTTTTTCTACACCTCTCTCTCTCTCTCTAAAACCCCTCTCCCTCTTCCTAACCTCTCCCCCATCCCTAACCATCCTACTCTCTCTATCTCTCTGCTACTCCCCCTAGCAAAAAAACCCCATCCTTTCTATCTCTCTCCCCTCCTCTCCCTATCCCTTACTAACCTGGGATCTCTCAGACTCTCTCTCTCTTCCCTACACCTCCGCCTACCTCTAACCACACCTCCCATCTCTCTTTCTCACTCCTTACAACTAACACCCTCTCCTCTCTCTCTCTCTCTCCCTCCTCTCCCCCCTAACCATTACCAACCCCCTCTCTCAGTCTCTCTCTCTCTCTCTCCCCCCTCGCTAACCCCCCTCCTAGCCCCTTACCCATAACTAACCCCCCCTCTCTCACTGTCTCTTCCCTAGTTCTACACCTCTCTCACTCTCTCTTCCTTGGTTATACGCCTCTCTCTCTCTCTCTAAACCCCCTCTCCCTCTCCCTAACCTCTCCCCCATCCCTAACCATGATGAGGATGATGATGATGATGAAGATGACAATGATGATGATGAAGATGAAGATGATGGTGATGAAGATGATGATGATGATGATGATTATGATGAAGATGATGATGATGATCATCATCATCATCATCATCATCATCATCATCATCATAATCACCATCACCATCATCATCCTCTTCTTTATCATCACCATCATCATCCTCTTATTTATCATCACTATCATCATCATCATCATCATCTTCACATTCATCACCATCTTCTCATCTTCATCATCATCATCATCATCATCATCTTTATCATCATCCTCATCACCATATTCATCATCATCATTATCATCTCCATCATCATCATCATCATCACCATCATCTTCATCACCATCGTTGTGTTCATCATCACCATCATCTTCATCGTCTTCATCATCATCATCTTCATCGTCTTCATCATCATCAACATCTTCATCATCATCATCATCATCATCATCATCGTCGTCGTCATCATGATCATAACCATGATCATCTTCATCGTCATCATCATCATCATCAAATTCATCGTCATCATCATCATCATCAAATTCATCGTCATCATCATCATCATCATCACCATCATCATCATCATCATCATAATATTCATCATGATCTTCATCATCATCATTATCATCATCAGCATCATCATCATCGTCATCACTCTCCCTTCCTTGGTTCTACACCTCTCTCTCTCTCTCTCTCTAAACCCCCTCTCCCATTTAGCTTCATGGCATGTCATCCATTTCCAACTGTTACTCCTCTTTCCAAAAGCGATACTTCCACCAGTGCAAGCAATACACTTAGGTGGCAGTTTGCGTCCCATTATTGAGAGTCCATGTGACAGGCGACTCTTGGTCGCTCGATTTCTCATGTAATACTTCACCGCTTGCAGGCCATCGCTAACGATCTTGGGCGGTGGTAGAATAATCGGGTTCCCCTCCATATTTAGTCGTTTCAACTACTCCAGACCTACAATTAGATCGAGAAGCCGTATAATCTGGTTATAACTCACGTCTAATTCAACCAGTGAAGACAACCCACAGATTGAATCTGTCAATGCTGTGAAGTCACAATTGTCAGTAATGTTAAGTATTTGAAGGCTTACAAGATTTTCAATATCTTCAGGCAGATGGCTAAGCTTGTTCTTATGGACGTCCATAACACACAAATATATTAGGTGGGAGATGGAGGAAGGGGGATTAGAAAGTTTGTTGGAATGAACACAGAGCTTTTGGAGGTTAAGCAGTTTGAATCCCAAAGCATCAGGAAGTCGTTGTAGCTTGTTGCAATCTGCAATCAGCTCTTCCAGTGAACTGATAAATTTGATTTGCAATAAGTTAGTCCTAGAATCATTCATCAATCAAACCGTGAATAACTAAATGTTCTTTCCACAAATCAAGGGTTCAAATAATATTTCTACCTACAATTTTGAATGCATTCTAGCAATTCGTCAGAGAAGTTTCTAGAAATGTTGAGGATTTTGAGATTCGAGAGCCGTACCATTGAATGCGGTAGCGAAGTGAGCTAGTTCGAATGGATGTTGAGAGTTTTCAAATTCATCAGACTCGTTATGGATTCAGGAAGACACTGCACTAAATTGATCAAATTAGTAGAAAAATCTCAAAAGGTTTCTATTTCTTGCAGTCAACTAAACATATGCGATACTAAATTTACCTGGATGTCATTTTTAGAAAGGTCGATTTTGGCGATGGCCGAGAGATTTTGTGTGGTGTCTAGGACGTTAAAGAGTATAAGAATGATTAATTCACACAGAAGCTCTTTAACATCTAGCTTCATATTTCCCTCAAGATCAACTTCGACTCTCGATATTTGATAGAGATCCTCAAGCTGTATAACCGATATGTGGGGAGCCTTTTATTCTTCTGCAACTCGCTTTTCCTCGGCCTCCATTGCAACCTACAGCATGAAATCATCCTCTCGGACAAAAAATAATGACGGCATTTCGTTCATACCTGAACAAATACACCTCGTTCTCCCTCATTCCGCCTCCTTCTGTATTTTCAAACAAATCCAATGAAATGCTTATGCGGTGTACATAACGCGGGTTGAAGTGGTTGAACGGTGAAGGAAACAAACCTACCACCACACGTCCAAGGAGCAAGCCTCCTTACCGTGACGAACTCCACCACCTATGCAAACTTACCACCATGCGGCATACATTATCAAACAAATCGGTTATGAATACATTAACAAATCTTCAACTCTTAACGAATACATTAACGAGCACGACGACCATAGAAGCAATCTAGCCCGCACACTTGTAAACTTCTGCTGGATCTTGATGATCCACTCGATCAAGTCTAATTTTCAAAATATCAGATATAAACGCATATCGACGTAACTAGTACAATCACTTAATTTGTGATATTGAAACGATAAGTTAAGCGCCACAAACTTATTTGGTACTTGTTCTCCATGCATAGTTTTAATAACTTATTGTCTATGCATAGTTGTAATAACTCATTGTATATGACTGAACTACATGTTTTCAACTTCCTTCTTTTAATTAGCTACCATTTTTTTTTATATTCTTTTTTTTATAATTGTTTAATTTGGAATCTAGGAAAATCATACTTGCTAGTCAACTCCAAATTCTAAACTAGCACAACCACATAACTTGTGGCAGTGAATATGATAGGTCACAAGTTAAGTGTTGTGAACAAGTTATCTATTACTTGTTATACATGCTTAGTTGTAATCATTTGTTGTATACGGGCATGTGCAAGCTAATGAGGGTCACTTTTTGTGTGTTAGATGCACTAGAAAACTGAAAAATCAGGCATCCCTCAACTTACTTGGTTTTTTTGAGATACTTACACAAGATATCTTGCATCGAGTAAAAAAGATGAAACGTAGGAAATTGAGTCACATTTCCAAATATATAAGTTTTAAGTATTGAAAATTTACATAACTATGTCAAATTTCATTTTTTCTAACAGTCACTTTTATTTTTTTGGCAAATGATAAGGTATATGTGTTTGTGGGTGCAGCCTTTCAGTGCCTAAATGATGGTTTCAAGCTACACAAATTGGTAGAAATGTATAGAACCCGTAGCACTAGTGCAGCACTATTTTTCCAAGATTAAATGTTTAATTTTTTTATTTTTTTTAATTATGTATGTGATCAAACCTCAAGAACGGTACGTCAAATGTGGGTGCAACCTTTGAAGTTCTTAATGAAGTTATTTTGACTTGGATTTTGTATAGCAAGTAGAGGTCGATGTCTACTAGTGCAGCATACAATTTTTTTTAAATGGTTGTGCAATGAAAAAGTTACGGAATAAACACTAACAACATGCTTTTTGACTTGAGTGATGACAAAAGAAAACTAGAAAACAAATAGAAAATCTCAATATTTAAAAAAATTACATATTTGGAATCTACATAAAAAATTCTATCTATGCCTAAAATATCGTCAATAATGATCATGTATGTCATGCTGTAAAGAGCGGTGAAAAACAAGCATATTGAGAAAAATGGTGGGAATGCCTAATTAGCTACGGTTTAGTAAATTCCATAGCACAGGTTTGGTAAGTCCGAACCAACCACATAAGACAGTGGCTGAAATGCGGGCATAGGAGGATGGGGTGATTAGGTACTCTGGAACGCACGCACGTTATATTTAAATTCAAATATTTAGATTGGCGAGCGTTTTTGTATATACAAAATGCGCGCGCGCGTTCTGTATATTCACAATGCGTGCGCGTTATGTGCATACAAAACGCGCGCACCTTCTTAAATTCACACATTTATGTTTTTAAATGTTGAATAAATTTATATACCCACCACTCCATAACCCCTCCTCTCCCTCTCCCTAATCCCCACCACTCTTAAACCCCCCTCCCTGTATATCTCTCATAATCCTGTCACTACTAAGTCCTTCTCACTCTCTCCCATCCTACACCTAACCCTTACTAACCCCCTCTCTCTATCTCTTATGTACTCCTCCACCAACCCCTATCCCCTACCCCTCTCTCTCTTCTAACCCCCTGAAACCCTCCTCCCTCTCTCTCTTCTAACCCCCTGACACCCTCCTCCCTCTCTATCTCTCTATAACCCCTTAACCCGCCCCACCCAAACCACACCTAACCACCTCGCCTCTCTTATTGTCTCTCTTAATCCCCATACCCCTAACCCCCCTCTCTCTATCCCCTCCTTCTCGTAACCCTTACAAACCCCGTCTCTCACTCTCTCTTCCCTACTTTTACACCTCTCTCTCTCTCTAAACCCCCTCTCCCTCTCCCTAACCTCTCCCCCATCCCTAACCATCCTACTCTTTCTATCTCAATACTACTCCCCCTATCCAAAAAACCCCTCCTCTCTCTAGCCCTTACTAACCCAAGCTCTCTCAGTCTCTCTCTCTCTTCCCTACACCTCCACCTACCTCTAACCACACCTCCCATCTCTCTTTCTCACTCCATACAACTAACACCCTCTCCTCTATCAATCTCTCTCCCTCCTCCCCCCCCCCCCCAACCATTACTAAAACCCTCTCTCAATCTCTCTCTCTCTCTCCCCCCCTTGCTAACCCCCCTCCTATCCCCTTACCCCTAAATAACCCCCCCTCTCTCACTCTCTCTTCCATGGTTCTACACCTCTCTCTCTCTCTCTAAACCCCCTCTCCCTCTCCCTAACTTATCCCCCATCCCTAACCATCCTACTCTCTCTATCTCTCTACTACTCCCCCTAGCCCAAAACCCCCTCCTCTTTATCTCTCTCCCCTCCTCTCCCTATCCCTTACTAACTCAAGCTCTCTTAGTCTCTCTCTCTCTTCCCTACACCTCCACCTACCTATAACCACACCTCCCATCTATCTTTCTCACTCCCTACAACTAACACCCTCTCCTTTATCTCTCTCTCTCTCCCTCGTCTCCCCCCCTAACCATTACTAACCCCCTCTCTCAGTATCCCTCTCTCTCTCCCCCTCGCTAACCCCCTTCCTATACCCTTACCCCTAACTAACCCCCCCCCCTCTCTCTCTCTAAAACCCCTCTCCCTCTTCCTAACCTCTCCCCCATCCCTAACCATCCTACTCTCTCTATCTCTCTGCTACTCCCCCTAGCCCAAAACCCCATCCTTTCTATCTCTCTCCCCTCCTCTCCCTATCCCTTACTAACCCGAGATCTCTCAGTCTCTCTCTCTCTTCCCTACACCTCCACCTACCTCTAACCACACCTCCCATCTCTCTTTCTCACTCCCTACAACTAACACCCTCTCCTCTCTCTCTCTCTCCCTCCTCTCCCCCCCCTAATCATTACTAACCCCCTCTCTCAGTCTGTCTCTCTCTCCCCCCCTCGCTAACCCCCCTCCTAGCCCCTTACCCCTAACTAACCCCCCCTCTCTCACTCTCTCTTCCCTAGTTCTACACCTCTCTCACTCTCTCTTCCCTGGTTCTACGCCTCTCTCTCTCTCTCTAAACCCCCTCTCCCTCTCCCTAACCTCTCCCCCATCCCTAACCATGATGAGGATGATGATGATGATGAAGATGACAATGATGATGATGAAGATGAAGATGATGGTGATGAAGATGATGATGATGATGATGATGATTATGATGATGATGATGATGATGATGATCGTCATCATCATCATCATCATCACCATCACCATCATCATCCTCTTCTTTATCATCACCATCATCATCCTCTTATTTATCATCACCATCATCATCATCATCATCATCATCCTCACATTCATTACCATCATCTTCATCTTCATCATCATCATCATCATCATCTTCATCATCATCCTCATCACCATATTCATCATCATCATTATCATCTCCATCTTCCTCATCATCATCATCATCATCATCATAATCATCATCTTCATCACCATCATTGTGGTCGTCATCACCATCATCTTCATCGTCTTCATCATCATCATCTTCATCGTCATCATCATCTTCATCATTATCATCATCATCATCATCGTCGTCATCATGATCATGACCATGATCATCTTCATCATCATCATCATCATCATCATCATCATCATCATCATCATCATATTCATCGTCATCATCATCATCATCATCATCACCATCATCATCATCATCATAATATTCATCACGATCTTCATCATCATCATTATCATCATCAGCATCATCATCGTCGTCATCACTCTCCCTTCCTTGGTTCTACACCTCTCTCTCTCTCTCTCTCTCTCTCTCTCTCTCTCTCTCTCTCTCTAAACCCCCTCTCCCTCTCCTTAACCTCTCCCCCATCCCTATCCATCCTACTCTTTCTATCTCTTTGTTAATCCCCCTAGCCCAAAACCCCCTCCTCTTTATCTCTCTCCTCTCCTCTCCCTAGCGCTTACTAACCTGGGGCCTCTGAGTCTCTCTCTCTTCCCTGCACCTCCACCTACCTCTAACCACACCTCCCATCTCTCTTTATCACACCCTACAACTAACACCCTCTCCTCTCTCTCTCTCTCTCCCTCCTCCCCCCCCCCCCAACTATTACTAATCCCCTCTCTCAGTCTCTCTCTCTCCCCCCTCGCTAAACCCCCCCCTAGCCTCGTACCCCTAACTAACCCCCCCTCTCTCACTCTCTCTTCCTTGCTTCTACACCTCTCTCTCTCTCTCCCTCTCTCTCTCTCTCTCCCCCCCTCTCGCTCTCTCCTAATCCCCCTTACCCTACCACTAACCACCCCCCATCTCTAATCCCTAAGCCCCTAACAACAAATCCATATTTAACCTCATAACCCATAGAAACTATTGAATAAGGTTTTGATGACTACAATAACGCTAGCGCATTTTTGCATGAAGAACTGTTTGCGCGTTTTGTGCAAGTAGGCATTATTTAGCTGTGCACCAAACATATTAAATGCATAGGATTTTTTTAACATTCCAGAAACAAGTGCGCGTTTTTTTTGTCCATAACGCTAGCACATTATGTGTGTCCATAACGCTAGCACGTTTTGTCTGTGCAAAAATTCAGTAGAATACTCTACCTATTTCACTACTACATATGGCTCAAAAGTTCCAGGACACTTTACCACGAAAAAGTTAAAATCAAATTTTTTTGTGGCAAAACAGTTAAAAAATTAGGAAAAAATTGATCTTTCCCCTGACGATCGTTGCTATAGCGAAGCAAACTCCATATCGTCGCTATAGCGATGGATGTTCGTCGCTATAGGGACATACATGTGTTCGTCGCTACAGCGACGCACGTTGAGGAATGAACTTTTTTTATACTTTTCAACGGTTAGCTTTTTGTTTTGTTTTTTTTAAATTTGATCATTGTGCATTTTCGTCGGAACCGCGACCCTCATTGATCTATAAATACATGTTCTGAAGTCATATTTCAACAAATCATTTGCTATAGCTGCAATGATCTTTCTGCTGGTTTTTCGTTCTGTGATTTCAAGAGTCCGATACTGGTTTGACACATCGAATTTTTTATCTCCTTCGTTTTCCAGGTTAGTTTGACTGCAATGCACTATTCTTTTTTTATATCCTTCATTTTCCAAAGAGTCATATTAACAAATATTATTACATACAAAGTTAATAGGTTGATACTTGATATGACTAATTTATATCTATATTAAAATAATTTCAAACTTTTTCTTTGTAGAAGTTGAAGACTTTACTTAACTAGATGAATGATCAACTTACAATATATTTGGTGGTTAATTGCTTTAGCAAAAATATGTCTCAAATAGTTAAGGATTTACATCATTGATGCATAAATGACAAAGTGTTTTTTTTGCATGCATTGGAATTTGTTATTTTGAAATTTTGTTATGTTGTCTTAAATAGTTAGGGCATTACATTGATGCATAAATAACAAAATGCTCTTTAGTTCTGTCTTGACCAAAGTTGCAAACTAAATTCTCAATCATTTCACCATTCAAATTGGCATTGAGGTGGTAGGTCTCTCCATTAATTTGTCATAACAACTACTTTTCCTTTTGAGGTATGGCAACCTTTAGGTATTCCTCGAGCCACGACAATCTTTAGATATCCTTTTGTGTTTTCTCCACAATTGTTTCTTATCACCTTTAGATCCATCATTTCCTTTCTTCTTTTAGGTTCATTTTGTTTTGTAGTGCTCATTTATGCTTTTCCTTGGACATCTAATATTTTTTTCAAAACAATAACAACATCCATTTTTTATATGAAAATAGAAGAAATAGTTACATATTTATCATTCCCACTATGATTGATAAGAAATAAACGACTAGACAAAATAAGAAATACAAATATCTTAGTATGCCTTACGCGATCTCAATTCCTTGAAAAATCAATGTCATTTGTTTGCTGAAAATATATTTTTAGAGTTGTTTGATAGTTTTCCTTTATTGTTTGCATTATTGCTTTCCTCAATAAGGTTCAGACTCTTTGATCCAAATGTGAATATTTCTTCATTGGGTGTGATGCCAAATTTTCCTTTTGCTTCTTAACTTGAATTCATGTCCCTTGATGTCCTTCCCTAGAAGGAATATTGTGTGGGGGAGCTACTACAATCCGCTCTAAGATAGCAAATTCCTTTGCAGTTTTTTTTTTTTGCCATGGGTTTCTATTTTTTCTTCAATTTTTTCATCTCTAAATAATTCCACTTCAAGTGTTAGTGTTCAACACCCTTCCGCTAGGTGAAATTTATTTTCCACTTTCCTACCTATCTTCTAGAAGTATTCTTCAAAGACTTTTTCAATGTCCCTTCCTTGTGTTGGGTAAGAATCCACCATACTCAAATCATCCTATACATTTCAAGGCTATTTATTCATAGTTAAGTTTTTCCTTTCAGGTCTTTCCAAATACCTCAATCAAGATATTGTCTAGTATGCCTTTAGTGAAATCAACATTTGCAAACAACTTAGCATTGGGTATGATATATCTATTGTTGGTTATTGGGAAGAAAAGATGAAACTTCCTCATTTGACTTTGAATCTTCAAAATGGAACTCCAATTTTTCCTCGATATCGTGGAATCCAATGTTTGTTGGTCACAATTTCCCTTTTTATAACTAGAAGTCTTAATCTTGCCTGAATAAGAATTCAGTTACCTAAAATGTTCAAAAACAACTATTTCTAGATTGTTCAGTTGATATTTGTGACTAGTAGTTTATATTTGGTTAATTTTATGAATAATATTAAACCATAAGGTTCTATGTTCAAAGTGCCCCTCTCTAATTATATGTTTATGTCCACTCTAGGAGATGTTTACATAAACTATATAACTAGGAGTTGTTTCAGTGGCTTAAGTTTCAATGGATCTTGCTATAAAGTTTCAATGGATCAGTGACGATGATGATGATGATGATGATGATGATGACGATGATGATGATGTTGATAATGAAATCATCGTCATTGTAATCAATAGGATCATCATCGTAGATTTCAAGTACATTATCTAATTAGATTTAACTAGCCCCCTCACAAAGTTACATTATTTAATGAGTTTTTTTGTTCTTATAGTCTATCAGAATGTCGAATAAATATACCTGGGAAGAAAACAATAGGAGGTATGTTGAGATTAAGGCAGCATTGGAGGCAAAGGGTGATGGAAAGTGTTATTGCCCTTGCAATGATTGTAGAGGTTTGAAAACTAGAAGACTTTTAAGAACAACAGCTGAAAAACATTGTAAGGAGAAGGGGCATGCTAAAGGTGGGTATGAATATCATCCCTTGGTAAGACATTATTCATTACATAATGTACTTCTTGTAATAGTACTGATAATGTATTCACAATTTTTTTTTTCATTTTAAATATATGTGTTGTATATTATACACTAATGTTATTGCATTGTTTGTAAATATAAAGACAATGCCCCCAAGATGTCGATCGCCAGAGAGCTATTTGCCACATAATAGTAGAAATACTACTTTACAAGACAACGAGCATGGAGATCATGCTATTGAAGATCGATTTCTTAATGATCCTATGGACGAAGATGACGTTCTCGATACTAATGGTGAAGATGATATAAATAGATTGCTCCAAGACACATTTGCTCCATTGGATGAGGACAACCTCCATGATATTCATGATTTTCCCATACTCGAGAAGTCCCAAGAACCTCTTTATGAAGGCTCAACAACCAATATTCTATCTGCTATATTGTTGTTGGTGAACTTGAAGGTTTTGAATGGTTTATCAGACACTTGTTTCACACAGCTCCTAAGGTATGTAAAGTTGACTATTTTCCTCTATTTTTAGTGTTAATTAATTCGTAAATTAGGGATATGAAATATTTATGACGTATATTATTTACGTTTCATTTTTTGTCAATGTTGCAGATTGTTGGGTGAATTTCTGTTACCACCATCAAATAATTTACCACGAACAAGTCGAGAGGTATTCTTGATTATGAAAGAAATTGGAGTGGAGTATCAATCTATTGATGCATGTCCTAATGATCATATTATATATTATGGGAAGTATGCATCAGAAGAAAAAAAAATGCCCACAATGTGAAATTAGTAGATATCAAACTAATCAAGTAACAAAAGAGGTCCCTCACAAAGTTCTTCGTTATATTCCCATAATTCCACGTTTCCAATGACTATTCAGGTGCCAAAGTATAGCACAATTTATGGATTACCATGCGAAGAACAAAAGTGAATATGGTGTTCTTCGAATGCCTGCAGATGGTTCTGCATTGAAGAACATTGAAGAAAAATGGCCAATATGCTACAATTGAAGCGGTGATTGTAGGTAACACTAAAATAATCAATCTTGCACCTAAATAATGTTTGGATGCAATAAATAATACCCAATTTTAATTATTGTAGGTACCACCAAATAGGTACTTCTCGGATCTATCTTCCTCAAGTGAGGAAGATAGACTAGAAGAGGTTGAAAGCGGGACGTCTAATACAAGATCTAATAGGTCAAGATCAACTAGAGGTGAAAAGGTAAGGAGAAAATTTCGTAGATGCATGGAAATTTTTGTTTCTGAAGGAGGATCATGTGGTAATGATAACGAGTGCATATGTGACATTGAGTTTCCCCTAAGGTATAGACATCTTGTCAAACAATGCCTACCCAAGGAGCTACCCCAAGTGGACACGAATTTCTTCCTCAATGGGAGGACTTATCGCATTGCTCCATCCTCTTTACATGGACTGGGGCTATTTTCCATGAATGGCACAAATGTGTCATATGGCACTGAAACTGAATTGATGGAGTATATTGGTCCATGCTACAAATACAATGACTGGTTTTTGTTGGTCCGATATACATGAAGTATGTGGACATAAAGAGTAGCAGCAAATTATTGTCAACTACTAGACAACAGTCTGAACAAAGGAGCAACTATGTATATTGATGGAAGGCCAAAAGCTTTAGGAAATATCGCAGGGTTTATAAATAGCACACGACCAGGTCAACACATAAGCTACCCAATTGCCTATTTGAGGGATGTGAAGGAAATCGTGTATTCATATGTGCAACAAAATCAATAGTTGCAAGTGAAGAGTTGTTGATCGATTACGGTTTGAATCGAACAGATGTGGGGGTTGCTATTATGGGGATAATTTTCTTATACAACATTTAACTCAACCTTTGATCGATGACTTGTTATTTTTCTCTTGCATCAAGTTTATTTATGTCATGCTTTTTATAATATACACATGGTTAATTATATGTCATGCTTTTCATTAATCACGTTCAAGAGACATTGTTATATATGTAATTTTCATTTTTAATATCTTACTTCTTATATTGTGGCAGGGTGATCGTGGCCATATGCCACAAGCTGACCGTGGAAAGTCACCAATGGTGATGCATGAGGTAAATGTTAGTTTAATAGTACCTAATAGCATCAATGTAATAGTAACCACAATTCATGATTATATTACATATGTTAACATTTGACATTATTTTTGCTATTGAGCTCAATATTTCAATATGATATCATTCTTATTGTATTGTGGCAGGGGTTCGGTACTCGGAGCACACCTACAACTTCTAGACAGGTAAAGTTGATTGTCATAGTAACAATAAAGTTTTTTTATATTAATCAAGTTTATTATACATGGTTCAATTTTTAGTTATCGATATTAATATGTCTTGCTTATTGTATTATGGCAGGGTGACCGTGGGAAGGCACCAATTCTGTCGCATCAAGTAATTGATAGCGTAATAGTACCTAAACATGATTATAGTACTTTTTTTGTTATTATATGCATTATATATTTTTATGTGATTCTTTAATTGACGTTCGTAGAGCACACCACATCATGGTGATGATGTGGTCAATGAGGAAGAGATAGATTATTCAACCAACCCAATGGATACTGTGAAACTGGCTTTGAAAAAGTGCAATCGAGATATTCTTGATCTGATTTTAATGGATCCAATGACTGAAAAAATACAAGCACAAATGTATGAATTGAGGAGAAAGATAATAAAAAAAAAATATGGGGTAAGTGGCATCTTTGAAAGTTTTTACGAACTACATATATTCATTTATGTTAGTTTATTTCTCTTTTTTTGATATGTTCTAATCAATTGAAGTTTTATTCTTTAGGACTATTCGAAGCCACAACTCGTGTATCAAGAACAGGCTACAGGGGCCGGTATTGGTAGTAGCGATGGTTCAACACATTGTCAATATACCATACCAACGAGGCTATTTTTCTCTCCTATACAACAATGCACTTTAGATGCGATGCCCTCAATGGATGTTGGAGGTCAACATGGCCCTTCAACAACCACTATTACACAGGATGATGGAGAGGATGGTGGCATCGAATGTGATAGTTGCGATTCTGGCACAATATGTGTGGTTAGCAAGGGATCATTGCTCGTTATCTTATTGGTGAACGATGACTGTATTCCAATCAAGATACTGAAGATTGAATGTATTATTTAATTTATTATGTTTTTTTTTCATGTAATTCAAAGCCACATAACTTAAATTATTTTTAATTAATGATCATATGTTTTTTGCGGGAAATAATGTTTTTTATAAGAACCTACATGATAAGGCGTTGGATATTTTTGGTCCCACCATTCGTACACGGTGGAATGCCCAAAATGAAAACTTGAAAGATGATTTGATGAACCACACGGTCAGCTTGTTTGGTGAAACCTTCAACAAAAAAGGTGTCAACACAACAACAGCGTTAAATTTGAAATATGTCGGGGTAGATTATAGGGACAATCTGCAAATTAACCACAAGTATGAGTGTCCTCCGATGGTTCCATAGAATGAGTGGAAGGCGCTCATCGAGGATGCAAAGGAGAATGCATTGAGAAAACAAGGAAAGACTAGGCCAATCGGCTCAAGAAGGTTTGGCACATATCATACTTTCAATGAACAATGTTCATTTTTTTTTAACTTTTAAATATATTTAAGTTACAATATCTAACGTATTTGCAACCTTTCATAGGCTCTCCAACACATCTAAAGCAACAAAGGAAATATTAGAAAAACATGGGCAGCACAAACTAGGCCAGGGTGGATATCAGAATCTAAGGGCACAAATTGTAAGAATCAAACAATCATTATTTGTAGCCAACAATTAATTTAAAAATTAATTGATTTTTCTAACTGTAGCGAAGAATTAATTGGTTTATCATAAGCACTTTACATGGTGTTATGCATTGCAGGGAAATGCTTTTCAAGAGGAAGCCACTGATGAAGACTTGAAGCTCGGCTTCAAGTACGATTTTCAGCATGTGCTGGAACATCGAAAAAGCTTGGGGCAAACCCCAATTTCCCCATTGATTCACACAGAGGTAAATAAAATCAATAAGGACATCATTATAATATACTTGCATAATCTATTCATGAATGATTACATCGAAAAATGAGAGTCTATTTTTTTTTTCCAGGGTGAGACCAACAAAAGCAGCGAGGGTAGCGATACCGAACCGGTACCACGCACTGGAGGGGAGCTTCCTAGCCATTTAGGTATGTATGCTATAAAACAGATGTATTCAATATGATTTTAAATACATAATTGATGACGTTTACTAATGAATATTTTTCTATGAATGGCAGAGCATGTACCTTCTCATGCTCAGCCGGGAGAGGAACAAATGTCAGAGCCAATGAACACTCCAGTTGACTCAGCTAGTCAGCCAGCAGGTAAAGATCATTGTAATGATATTGGAAATAATTAAATATGTATCTCAATAATAACTTCTCATGTATATCTATATAAATGTCTTGGTTTTTGCAGATGATGCCCTTGTCCATCCACCTCCACCCCCTGCTAATTGACGTACCATAAGTATGGTACAGGGGTGCATATCCACACAATCAAAGGAAAAAGAGGGAACAACAACTACAACGGGTCAAGACAATGAAGATGAAGTCCCCCTCTTCGAATTTATGAGAAAAAAACTAAAACATAAAAAAATGTAGTTGTAAACATTTGAGATTTGTATTTGACTGAGTGAAGGCATGAACTATTTTCAATTTTGTTACAAGTTTCTTGATCTAGTCGATGCATGGTGATATTTTAGAATTGAGGTTTCACATCTATATGTTATTGCTCAGATCATATGTTTGTATGTGTGACATCTTTAGATGACTATGGTTATCCTCAAGGGATGGGCCACCCCTTCCTAAGTTAACCTGAGGAATATGAGATGACCATATCGTTTATAATTGGTTTACTGCTATTACTGTTTTTTGTTTTCAGTACTGTATTGATTTATGTAGCTCTATGCTTGATAGTACTGTGCGGATTAGAACAATTAATATAACTATGTTTGTGATTTTTGAAATTTATATGTGAAATGTTTGTTCACTTTGTTGCATAGCTTTTTTTGAATATGTGTGACATCTTCTAAGGACTATGGTTATCGTCAACGGGCTAGCCACCCCTTGTTGAGTTAACTTGAGGAAGATGAGATGACCACATGACCTTCCTTATCCTGGGATGATAATTATGAGCTTCCTCTCATTGCATGAGACACATGAGACGTATGACCACATACAGTTGAGAAGGTCAGGTAACCTACCTTGACAATGACTTGATGTGTGTGAGCCTAGTATGACATCATGTTGCCTTATTATGATACATTGACTTGCATGTTTACTTGTATGTGATGTTTAGCCTTGTGGTGACTCGTGATTGACCCTTGCATGGTAGCGTTGAGCTATACAACCCTTAATTGTTGACGTCCAGCTTGTTGATGACCAGCGTGACCCCTTAGTATTGATGTCCACCCTTGCGTTGACCTTATTAGACCTCCTTAGGTGCCATCCACCACATCGTTACCTTATATGACTTTTTTGGAGTACTTTGCCATTGTTTTTTATTGTGTGTTGGTCGTACTGTTGTGCTACTAATGTTTTTGATTTGTGAGGGTTGGATGATCTATTTTAGGGTCTTTTACAGTTCATCGTTCTCTCCTTTAACATGTATGTTGGTCTAGTTGAGTCTCATGCAACTAACCTAATGCTAAGAGGTTGAAGTCTAAGGATAAGGGAGGTCTGCCCCAACATATGAATACATTTTCTTTCTCCTTAGTCATTTCAGCATTGCAAATGATGATGTGACATGTCCACAATAGTGAATTTTTTCTTCTTCTCGGCGTCAATGGGAATGTTGTAGTTTCCATCTTCAAATGCAACTCAAAATAGCAGTGCAATTATTGAACTTCTATAATTCCTTATATTGCTAATATGTTTATTTGTATATTATTAACTAACATCTTCATACATTGCAAGCTATGCATGACTTTAATGGATGTGCATTTGTACAGGTTGGATACATTGTGACTTCATGCTTATTAATTGAGAATCATGACTTCTTACGATTGGTTATCAATACTATCCGCAATGATATTAATGGGCGAAATGAGACGTTTAAATGTATGGCACTTACTATGGTAAGATCTTGTTTGGCACTTACAATAGTATTTCAATCTTGCTTAGAAGTACCTAGCTAGTCCCTTTTATTATCCATTTTTGAAAAATTAAAGTTATGCATGCCAACACTTGAGTTAACATGTCATTTGGATCTCGAAGGCACTTCCAACTAAAAACCCTTAGCTACAATATCTACTATTTATGAAAAGAATTTCTCTGTTGATTTTACAGATAGATCAATCAAAGAAGATATACTAGATCAATCTCTTTCTTCATTCTCTTCTTTTTCACTTGAAAATTCAAAAAACCATGATAAACTCTCATCAACTTAATTCAATCATCTTTGTTCTCAGAAAACATGATAAAATCATGTCCAATGCCAAAATTCACTAATAGAGCATCACATGGCTTGGACATTTAGGTTATATTGTTTAGCTCTATAATATGCATTTTCTCATCATGACATAGTTTCACTAAAGGTGGGTGTCCTACAATATTATCCATTTTACATATTCCATCCAAAGTATTTTCTAGTTTTATATTTGCAGAAGAGAAAAATGGCACTGTGTTTTTAATTGTCCCTGGTACACATGAATTTTTAGGACTATTCACTTCGGTTGAAGTTTTTACTCATAAGACATCAGTTTCCATACCCAGATTGCAATTTGGAATGGGTCCCTCAACTAGCAAATCATTTCCCATGGTTGCAAGTTCACAAGTTTCAATATCAGAGACCACACACATTGCTTCCATCAATTCTTGAAGGATTGTTGTTATAATTGTTCAGACCTTGATCTAGGTGGATATCGGTGGCGACCCACCTCTTCCAACTGGCTCAAAACAATCTTCTGGCACTTTTTGTAATGTAGTGTCCCCTTTCCTACCATACAGCATGATAGAGAAGACGTGGTGCTCAATCCGGGCAATTAGCCCCATATCCATTCATTAAACTCATTGACACAAGACATGTATATGTGCAGGCTATAGAACACAACGGAAATTAAATAAATCCTATTGATATCTAACATACATTCAAACTATTCTGTGACAGCCATTAAATAGAGACCCTTGCAGAATTATACAAGATCATATGGAAATGCATAAACTTTTAAAAACACAGCAGAAGTAAATTCGTTTAATACATCCACATACATTCATAATATTCATCAAATGATAATTGCCAATTTACACAAGAGAATACTTATCTTATACAAAAGTAGTCCCACGCAACTGGCTATGCAACTGCAACGTTCCACCCAACCGTAGGCCAGTGTGCTCCTCAATCTCTCAGCACCACTGCCACCCCCAAGCTGGGCATGATCTCTACAAGGAACCAGGGAACAGCAGACTCACACATAGCCAAGCATACACCAAGATGAGCCAAGCCAATCTACAATTGGGTTTATCAGGCTACTAGGAGATGGAAAGGAAGAGTTGCTAAGCTAGTGAGCTCCAGCACAGAGCCAGGGATAACCTTGCAAGATCTATCTACCTTGGCACCCACAATACCTACACACCCAGCACAAGGAAGTATTATTTTCACTGCTGTGCAGTCCCTCAAGCCATACCTTCCCTATCTAGTGCTCTCAGGGTATGCATAGAAGAGTAACCAAAGCCCTCTTGATCTTCTTGAGAGGTTGTCTCCCCCACTAGGTTTATCAAGCCACTTCTATCCACTACCACTCCAACACATCAGCTCACAGGCTCAAACCAAGAGCAAGGATGCACATAACAGCAGAACCCCACTTGCTGGGCATGAGGAAAACGTTTTCCACAGTGGGATGCATGAGATGGGGTTTCAACTAACCCAGAAAAACGTGGGAACCCACAAAAACAAAATGCGAAGTTGGTGAACAACCCAGGAAGCCAAATCCATTTTTAGAAAAACGTCCTTGGACATTCAGGGGCAAAAACGACCTCCCTACAGTCCCCAAAACGTGGCCCTCCCTCTCCCAACTGTTATATACTGCAAAAACGACTCCCAGGCATGGAAAAATGCAGTATTTAGATGAAAACATAAATGGAAAGACCCCAGCTAACTCCCCCTGCGTGAATGATCAAAGGCTGCCTGTTCAGAATGGCTTTGGGCACCATTTCGTGGGTGGTTTCTTGCCCAAGGAGACAAAACACGTTTTTTCCAAGTTGATGGCTTGCCCATGCACGAAATTGGCTGCCATACTTCTTCATTCCCAAGGCATTAACTTCCTTAACCAATTTCTTGGAAGAATTAAATGATTGGGTGCATGAGACAAATTGGGTAGTTGGTGGTTTATGGGTTTCCCCATTGACACATGGATTAATACCATTGGCTCAAGGTTTGAATAATTTCCCTCCCTTTTCCTTGTAGAGTCATGCCCCATCTCTTTTGTTGCATTGCATAGCCGGTTGTGGGTTTTTCCATTAAAATTCGTATTTACATGGTGTCTTATTTACATTGTGCCCATCTCGCACAAGAACCATGGGCATCTATTTTTAATTGCCGATACATGAAACGCTAAATCAATGGTGGGGCCTTGGCCTTGAGCTCCTCACCATGATTAAATTACAATATTTACATCATTTACGGTTTAATACAAAGGGGGTCAAAATGGGGACATTACATGTAATTTGCTATTTTTAGCGATTTTTTGGGTCCTAAACTTCCGGGGCCGTTTTGAGGCCCTAAACGACGTTCTTTTGTGCATGTTGCAGTCCCAAATATCTATTTGAAAATCAATTTTTTTCTCAATAGTTGTATTCCTTGGATAGATCTTTCCAACGAGCTATCGTGCGCCCCAAACGGAGATCGTATGCAAACGTTACGACCCTGGGAAGTTGATGTACTAACTTACCCAAACGGGGCCCACATGACTTTTGGTGCTTCATCTCCTAGTGTTAGGTTTTTGGATGTCTAGGGTTTTTGAAATTCCTGTTTATTGTAAAAAGGCCTTCAGAGCCTCATTGTATTCATCTTGGCACGAATAAGCATAGTGGCCACATCTCTTCCCAGAGATAACTACCACCACTCTAGTTGTTGTATTTACAGTCTGTTCTATTTCCGTTATTTAATAGAATATGTGTTTACTATATCACTCTATTATTTGAAATGTATATTTGTATATGATTATGTATCTGCTCTTTCATTTCGTTTCCACATAAATCTGGATCAGTGGTATCAGAGCAATCTGCTCTTTGATTGTTTCTCGATGCATGTCCCCGACGAGGTCAGGATATAGAGAGTTGGGTCTCGAACTAGTTTCACTTCGGGAAGATCACTCTCGCCGCCCCAAACGGCCTCCCATGGTAGACGAAAAGAGAGACGATGGAGCAGGAGATCCTATCAAGTTGTTTCTCAAGGAAGCCCTTGCGCGACAGAGGAACGAGATGATGGATAATTTCACCCAGATCCTTCGACGCATGCCGACGGCAACAGATACACCTTTGACAAGCAGTCGTTTTGGATATGCGACTCCCTTCAAGGTACAAGTTAACTTTGATATCCCTTTATTTGAAGGCCAGATCGATGCCGATGCCATAGATAAATAGTTGAATCTACTAGAAGGGTATTTCTCTGTCCACAATTTTTTCGATAGGGAAAAGATCGTCTTTGCGCTCCTTAATGCCGTCCCCCATGTCAAAAATTGGTGGTAAACTTATTGTGAGAAAAACTCATCAGACGAGTATAGATTGTTTGAATATTCCAATCCCACTTGGGCCTCTTTTATAGATGTCGTCAAGGAACAATATTACCCTGTTGGAAACTATGATGACCAGTACACAAAATGGACCATTCTGCACCAAGAGAGGGACCAAACGGTGTTGGAGTACACCAACAAATTTCATACCTTGCGCACAAAGCTAGGTATCAAGGACTCTGAGCGGCACCTAGTACTGAAATATCGCAGTGGCCTACACCGGTACATACGAATAGAGATTGATTTCCTAGAAATCTCTTCACTCAGATCCGTCTATTGATATGCTATCAAAATTTAGCAGAAATTTCAGCAAAAGAACAAGCGTGACTTCGGACCTACGCAGAAGCAGGGAAAGGGAAACTCTGGCTCACAGAACACAGGGCAAGGAAAGGACAACCAGTACCAACCAAAAGCGAAGAAGGGTAACAAAAAGACAAAGAAGGACACAAGGAAGTGGTGCAAGTTCCACAAAATCCCTTGGCACAACACTGATGAATGTCGCTCAAAACAGTCATTGGTAACTGATATCAAAGCTTCAGAATCAGATCGCAGTTCAGATTCTAATTCAGAACCTAATTTCACAGCTACACAAAAAGGGAAGCAGATCATTGATGCAGAACCCAGTGTCGTTGTTTCCACCATGCAGATTCAACCAGAGGAACCTGAAGAGTCGGAGGCAGAGGAGCTCCTTTTCCACTCACAGATGTGGGTGAAGGGAATTCCCCTACACTTTGTTGTGGACAGCGGTAGCCAAAAGAACCTGATCTCAGAAGAATTCATCAAGAGATTGGTGCTACCAATAATGCCACACCCACAACCATACACCATTGGATGGCTAAACCAAGGACGAGGGATCCGCATCAGTCACCAATGTCGTCTACCATATGGCAGCAAGCCCTTCAAAGATGAGGTATTGTGTGATGTGGCCCCACTCGAAGTATGTGATGTTCTTTTAGGACAACCATATATGTGGAAGCGTCATGCTGTATATGAATCATGGCCTCGCAGTGTCATTGTCACTTTGGGAGGAAAACTCTATCGGATACCAGAGACAGTTTCACCTACCCCAACCAAGCAGGGCAGGAAGATAATCTCTCACACTGGGAAATTTTTCCTATTCGCAATTGCCACTAAAGGAGAACATCAGATCGCTGAGATATCCACAACCTCTGCACATTATCCCTTTACTCAGCAGAAACAAGAAGAACACAAATTCAATGCAGCATTTCCTATTCGAGTACCTCTGCAGTGCAAGGCCACGCATTCAAGGTGCTCCTCCAAAAAGAAACCATCCACACCAGTGCAGACCAAGGATACCACAAAAACCAAAACTGTTGAACAACTCCAGCGCGTCCAACAACAACAATTACAACACTCTTAAGATTTCAAAGAAAGAAAACCTTTTCACTTCAGCAAACGCCGCACCCAGAGCTCAACTCAACACATAGTTCGACATATGATAAGGGATTTGACTCAATGGATACCATTGCTTCCTAAGGAGGGAGGATTGATCCAGGTGGATATCGGTGGCGACCCACCTCTTCCAACTGGCTCAAAATAGTCTTCTAGCACTTTTTGTAATTTGCTATTTTTAGCGATTTTTCGGGTCCTAAACTTCCAAGGCTGTTTTGAGGCCCTAAAAGACATTTTTTTGGGCATGTTGCGGTTGCAAAATTCCATCTAAGTCTTGCTATTTGTATTCCTCGGATAGATATTTCCAACGAGCTATCGTGCGCCCCAAACGGAGATCGTATGCAAACGTTACGACCCCAGGAAGTTGATGTACTAACTTACCCAAACGGGGTCCACATGACTTTTGGCGCTTCATCTCCTAGGGTTAGGTTTTTGGATGTCTAGGGTTTTTGACATTCCTGTTTATTGTAAAAATTCCTTCAGAGTCTCATTGTATTCATCTTGGCACAAATGAGCATAGTGGCCACATCTCTTCCCAAAGATAGCTACCACCATTCTAGTTGTTGTATTTACAGTCTGTTCTATTTCTGTTATTTAATAGAATATGTGTTTACTGTATCATGGTGTTCTTTGAAATGTATCTCTGTATATGATTATATGTCTGCTCTTTCATTTCATTCCCACATAAATCCAGATCAAACCCTCCTGGAAAATTTTGGCATCTTTTCAAATTCAATCTCAGACTTATACTTTGTAGCAATCAGTGGGATTTTCCATGCTTATTTTATCCTTAAAGCTAAATTAAAGGAAGACAATCTAAATGAAATGTTCAAATTTTGTTCATGGGGGGTTCTCTTATCTGCAATATTTATGAAATGGTCCATAGAAAATTGTTTGGGATAAAATCTATCTAATGCAAATGAGGGTTGTCTAGATAGTCAAATGGATTAATTACCAAATCTAGAGGATAAAGTTCCAATGGAAAGTAGATCGTCTCAGTTCTATGGATGCTACTATATTACACAAGTAGACATACTATTGGTTCCATTCAGTCAACAAAGTGATTAGAGGCAACAGATGTTTTTATGAATATGTCAGTCAAGTGGGGCACAGTTTGTATTGCAATGAGGTAAGGGCAGTTTCTCTAAGGCTACTAGAAGCATTATCGGAGGGACTGGGACTGGAGGTTTACTTCCTAGGACCTAGATAAATCACTGGAAAAGTACAAGCAACACATGGCTATAAACTACTACCCCAAGTGCCCCAATCCTGAACTTACATTCGGTTTAGCAACCCATTCAGATCCCAATGTCCTCACTCTTCTTCTTCAAGATGAGGTACCCGGTTTACAAGTTTTGAACAATGGACACTGGATTGCTATCAACCCCATTCTTAATTCTTTTGTCATCAACATCGGTGACTAATTACAGGTTCCATCATTCTGTTTAATCTCTTCTTTTGGTTTAATTTTTGAAATGTGGAATCAAAGTACCTGTGGTATATGACATGAGGATGTGGTAACATTTGTTAAGTGGCTTGATGCTGAGTTATCTTTCCTGGTTAGATATCTGTCAACTTTGACCAGTTTACTTGAAATTTGAACCTTGTTATTTCTATATGAAACATTGACACTGGCTACAATATGTTCATTTCTCTTAGGTTACTGAGAAGTAGGGTTCCACAATTATAATTTTTTCTACTTCCTATTGCCAAAGTTCTGTAAAATTTGAACTTTTTCATGGGTTGATAAACTAGAAGTCCAGGAATGGTGATCCCCATGATATTTATCCTTTAATCCTAGCTTCCAATGCAGGGTTAGTTAGGAATAGACTTTGGGCCATTTCAAAGGCACAAACACACACACTAACTTCACTATCTCGAACCGTTAACTATAAGCAGCATCAGTGTGTTATTTGGCAATCTAAAAAGTTGTATCCTATTTTTTCTGTTTTTACTACACTAACCATTGAATAAATATTTTTTGAGATAACCCTAGAGCATAAACACGCACATGAACTTCATAGGCACACACATATATAATTATTGTTTATATGATAATATTTATTGTTATTATTATTTATATTACACATAAAGACACATCTCTAAACACCCTAGATGTAAAGCTCCTCACTTTTCTACATCTACCCACACTCTAGATGTAAGCTCCTGACTTCTCTAGGCACAATTAGTTTGATCTTGTGTGCCTAATCCTCGCTCGCATATATAGTTTACTTGGTATGCCCTCCAAAATTTTGTGCACAGATATGGTAGCTGAGTGGATATTTGATATTTATATGCTTCCCATACTATACCATTTGGCCTTTACAACTTGAAATTAGGATCTCTCAGTTTCAAGAGTATTCATTTTTTCTGTTGAATGCAGGAAGGATCAGTGCATTTAGATTAGTTTCTCTTTGTGTTGAACAAGTAAGAATTTCCCACATTTTATTTGTAGTTTGATGAAAGAATAGTATTGAAGCATTTCGACTGGCCAGAGAAGAAATTTGATGCTTTAAGAGAAGGTGCCTGCGGATATCGTGATTTGAAGATGTTGGAAATTTAAGTTTCTTATATGAAGCTAATCATCATCAGACATGTGATATTGACTTTGAAAATATGCTAGCTTTACTAGAGAAGTAAGAATGAAAGACCTTGTGATTTCATATTCCTTATATGTAATAGAACTGAAAAAGGTGACATGCACATTTTATAAACTTGGTTGCAAGGCCCATAATACATTAAGTTTCCATTCTTTGGGGTAGTTTTTTGTCTTTCCTTTTTCTGCATAGATAAACCATTGCCAACATTGTAATCTGTCAATTTTGGTGAAATCCACCATAGGAACTGGTGGACACTACTAGATTATCAACCAATGTCTCCTCCATTTTGAAATTTATACTTCCCATGTTTAAGTTCATTAAGCCACCTATTGTTTCCTCTAGTTGAGAAAACCTTGACAGATAATTTCTTTTTTAGAATAAAACTGGTTAATGTTTGCTCTCTTGTTCTGGTAGATTGGAGCATAAAGTCGATAACTTCGTGCAAATGAGAGATATGGCAATGAGACGCTACAAAGAGTTTCAAATACCCTGCTATTGGATTCTTGACAATGAACTTATGAGAAAGGTACTAAATAAAAGTCTATAATGAAACATTTGTATGTTTTCCTGCCCACTACTCCATGCAAAAGGAATATGTTTCAACATATTAAATTTGTTTTGCAATTTATTAAAGTTTTCTTAAGACTCTTCTTGCTTACTTAATCAAAATAGGGACATGTGATTCAATTCTAGTGCTAAGGGTTTTAGCTTCCTAATATTGTGTCTTGAAAGCTTATTCCTGTAGTGTCAGCAGTATTTTTGCAACTCTTCCCTGCCTTGAGATTTGATCATAAGGGGGGGTTTCAGTTAAAGCCCCAAATTAAAGAAAAAATGGTTGGATCTTCTGTTTACTTGAATAATCTTTATGAGTAATGAAACTAGTACAAACATTTGAAGCAATAGTTTATAAGAGTCGCAAGTTATTTCAACTTTAGGCATGCTAATATGGTCATCACTCTGGAAGCATTTTGAATTTATCTAAAGATTTGTTGTTTTCCATCTATTTTAATTTTATTAAGGAATATAAAGAAAAATAGAATTAGGAGAACATAGGTTGAGAGGGAATAACTTTTGCTCAATGAGGTCCAAGTGTTACGAGAACAAGGGGGTGATTCAGAAGTTGTTAACAACAATTCATGCATTCATTTTCTCCCTAGATGATAGAGATTTTAGTATTTGAGAACCCAAGTAGATTGTGTGCCAAGGTTGCTACGTACCAGTTTCTTAGGATTACATTTCAAGATTTTCCAGTGCATATGCTAAAATGGGACAACTTAAAATGGATGCAAACTACTCCATGTATGTGATTACCGGACTTCGATATGCAGTGGATACTGTTGGTGATCATATTCTACTATGTAACACTTTAACCTGAGAAGAACTACAAGAGATTTTAACTTCGCACCTCTGCCTTGAAATTTGACTGCATTTATTATCTATCCAAGGGGTAATCACAACAAGCTGAGCTCCCTAGATTGATGTCGGTTCCCCATTTTTAAAATTGGTTGATTGTGTGCACTGGAGAATGAAACCTATATATAAATTCATGTTTTACAAGTGATTATATGTCAATGGTTCTGACTTCTAATTGATGGCATGGCATTCTTTAGTGACTAGGTCATAATAATTATCCAGATGACTACATAGTGTTTGAAACCTTATAATGAATGACTCATATAAATGTGCCATCACCGTTAAGAATGGTGCAATTGAAACAAAAAACAAACCTTGAAATGTTGCAATTGCTTCTCGTGTGCATGAGTTTTATTTGTAGAATTTTTGTCTTTCAGATTTAAACTGTCCAACATTAAATTTTGATCTTTTGAAGCTAATTTTATTTTGTAACATTGGGGACTTTCCAAGTTGAAGTTCACTTTCCAAGTTGCTATTGCTTATCAAACTCGACAAATACTTGATAACTTTTTTTATTCTAAATGTGATGGGGACAAGTGCAAATTATTTTTATCATTGTTAAAATCTAGGTTTATGGATGTTGTTAGAAGAAGGTTAAGGATAAAGATGACCAAAAAGTTAGAACCAATTTCTCATATTGTTAAAAGTTTAGTAGATGCATTTAGTACAATTGGAAATAAATCTCGCTCAAAGGATCGCGATGTGGCTCGTCGTGTGTTGTCACAATCAATCGTGAACAAAAACACTAGCGCACTTCGTTTTCTTAAACCTACATCCAAAATTATTAATTTTAATGTGAAGACACTTCGTAGGTATTCTGTTAGAAGAGAACAACTTGAAACTGGTCAAACAAATGTTTGGGCCTTCATTGGCAGGGTGCCACACTCTAATATGAAGATCATTGATGCGGTAAAGGGATTAGTGCAAGCTTTTTGGCATGACAACACTAGACCTTCTTTCAACCAAAAAGATGTATTAAAATTGATAAGGGGTTCAAAGGATCGTGAACCACACATTAAACAATTTCTTGATATGACACAAACATAATTATATGAGAGATTTAGGAATGAACATAACGAACTTGACTTGGGCCAAAGAACCTTTGAAAAATGCAAACCATGGTATGTTAAAATAAACACAATTCGTAACACATGTTGTTGTCGATACCACATTGAGTATGGTTACTATTATGACACATATACATATATTTTTCGTGTATTGCATAACACTCTTGTGCAAGAATGCTTAGCTACATTACCACCGATGCCATCTAGAGACTTTATTCATAGCATTTTGTGTAGCAGACCAAACAATTTCACATTTATCAAAAAACTTGCATAGATGGGACATGCCCAGGGTGTGGTGGATTCGCATTATTGGAAAAATGCATACATGTGACCGATAAGCATGAAGTTGGGAGGTAGGAGGTGAACTTGCAGTCATTCAAATATGTCACATATGATATTGATGGAGGGAACAACAGAAAAAAAAATACAATTGGTCACTTCTCAGGTTGGTAATGAGCTATTGGATACTATTTTTTCTTCATATTGCAATTTCATATGTAACAATCTATTGATATATGTATTTATTGTTGATCTAACAGGTACGGGTTTGTGACTTCATGGAGGAATTCTTTGAAAAGACACAACAGTATGTAAAGCATGTGCATGTGTCTCATTGGCAAGAGGAGAAGTTTAGAACGTGCAGGGATACATTTCCTATTGGGACTATCCTTTCAGCGGTCAATTTTGCGTAAAACTACGCTCTTCAACTGCAAAATGAGATTCAAAGTCAATACTATCACTCAGACCAGGTAATCCTAATGGTCCAAATCACCTATAGACATGGGGCAGATAGTACTGAAGACAACAGGGTTATATTGAAGGAGTATCACTTCTACATAAGTGATGACAGGTGTCACGACTTGGCTTTTGTTCAACACAGCTTTCAAATGTTCTAAAATCACTTGAAGGATAACAGTATACAAATGGAACAACATTGGATTTCGTATAACGGTTGTGCAGGGAAATACAAAAATGCTCGTGTCTTCCAATGGTTGTGTATGCTCCATAAAAGGCACAAGGTGCCACATATTTGGAACTATTTTGAGACCGGACATGGAAAAGGTGAACATGATGGAGCATGTGCATGCATAAATACTACATTATGCAGAGAAGAAATGAATTTCACAAATGGACCTATCATCCGAGATGCAAAAACCATCGTTCAATGGTGTGCTTCAGTCACGGGGGAGGGAGCAAGAAGGAAGGAAGATCACTCAACCAGGAAAGCACATGTACATATATATTTTTGGGAGGTGGTGGATGTAGATCAATCACAGTTATATGAGTGAAATACCATCCAAGTAACTCGTGCATTTCATTTAGTTAGAACGTCGGACAATGCTATACTTGAAATGTGGACAAGGAAACTGTCATGTTTTTGTTCTCCATGCAGTAGTGGTGAATGGGACGAATGTGACATTGTGATTCCATGGATTGGGTTGGTAGCTAGGAGCGTGTATCACTCCCCATTGGTTGACGGATAGCTACAGAATTATCCCATTTGGAGGAGGACCAATCAAGTATTTCACCAGATTATGACCACATATCAGATCTCGTACAACCAAGTTTGATTAATATTTTTATATTTTTGACAACTAGTTGTGTCTAATTAGTTGACTGAAATGTTGGAACTATATTTTCTCTAGGGCACATATACGCAATGGTTTCCTTGAGATGCAAGGCATGGTGCACTGACTATTGGCTGGCACATTGCTTAGAGGGGAAGCAAACCCTAAATGTCCCATTACGGGACTCTGAGGCCAATGATTTTCCGATTGGGTCGATGGTTATAAAGGGAGAATATTTGAACCAGGTTTCCCACTCAACAAATAGAAAAGGGTATACATATGAAGATTATAGACCAAGTGAGATTGTATACCATTATACAAACTTAGTTATTGGCGCAAACCTCCAGCTGCAAACAATACCAAGGAAGAACTCATCAAAGGCACGATACTTATTGCCTTATTCCGAGAATGAAAGTTTAAAGGAAACCATTGGTATTCGAGGTGATCCTGATGGTCTAGTCGAATGACCATAGGTACGTAATCTGGTATGTCGTTTGCATGTTCTATTGTGTACTATGTTATAGGTATCTAGTGTACAAGTATGCTATGATTTTGTTTCATGGTCTCATTGAGTATTGACATTAATATTTTGACTATTGCAGCCAGACATTGATAACTTGATAGATTGATCAATTGCACAGACTTGGTACAACTTGATAAATTGCACAAGTTTCGTCATGGATTTGTTTTCTTTGTTTTTTCTCCCATCTAAGTAAACCATAATATCTGCATCATCATGCCCATTTTCATGCTCACTAACACCATCACCATCTCCATGCTCATTATCACTATCCCCATGCTCATTGTCTCCATCACCATGCCACCATGAACATCACCGTCGTGCTCTTCCTACCAATGTTGTCACCATCATCATCCCATTTTTCACCATAATATTCTCATCCATCATCCACATAAATATAACCGTCAGATACCTAATTTAGAAACCCAAAAACCTAGAAACCTAGATGCCCAAGACTTGATCATGGTGTCCATATTCAACTTCAATTCCAAATACTCCTATGAGAGGTATTCTTTCATGGTGTTTAAGCTCAAGAATGTTAACATTGGAATTAAATCCATTTTCCCCCCAACCATGTTTATTCCTCAACACTTATTTATAGTGCACAAAACCTAAAAGGTCAAATTCATAAAAAAATTGCATGAGAGTTTATGGACAATGTGCTCATGTTGGTCTATCCCAAACACACTTTCCAAAAATTACAACATTCAATTTTGTTGCTTGGTTTGGTTATTATTCCCAAGGATGAATTTTCCATCTATCCTTGAGACACTTGACCTAAATGAAATTGGAGGCACGAAATGAAAATTGTGCATTGAAGGGACATGTCATTAGTTGCAATACATCTACTCCATAACGAAATGAAAATTGTGCATTGAATTAATGCGTAGCTCTATTGACGTTTAGTAAGATTCTGTTGCTTTAACAAGAGTGTTGGCATAACTTTAGAAGGGAAACTACTTTCTTGTCTTAAATACAATTTCAGAACTATCAAAGACTGCAAAATTTAAAACTACGACAGACACTGATAAACTTCTTTCTAAATATCAAGAGGATAAAAGTAAAGATTGATAGGCATAGAAACTTACATGTTCTTCTTTCCAATTCTACCCATTCCATTGATACAACTCTGTATAGCACAATTTTCTAACATCTTCACCTCAACCAACTGTACAGATGATAAATGTTATAGAAATTTAAAAAAAATAAAGAAAATAGAAGTCAACACAATGCCAGTTTCTTCTATCATTAAAAATTTAGGCATTTTACCTGGAAACCAGAAGTCCCTACTACAAACCACCATGGAGCCATGGATTTCATAAATGAATTACTGAAAAATTTCAAATTTTCATTATACTACTACTTCATACTATAAAATAGGAGTCGAATGAAGAGGCAGTGTCAGATAGAGAGGATTGGGGATCAGATTTAGGGTTTGTGGATTAGAGATTAGATACTAAAAATACGATGCTTCATATATATACAACGGTGTAATGGAGATGCAGTGGTACAACATAATGGGGATACGCACATGTGGGAGATGACGGAACCCAGGTTCGCTCACCGGTTTGGGTTTCGTGCCCCCAGATCAATTCCTCAAAGTGTCCCTGAATGGCCCAGGGGTGTCGGACCAAGATTCTTGCAACACCCAAACCGTGGCTCCGATCACGAATCCGTCGATTCCTGTGGATCTGGGACGTCGGCTTTCAACTAGGGGACCCCTCACATTGTGCCTCCAACCCCCAGAAACGGTGTTATTGTGCCATATTCAAAGCTAGGTTTTGCGCAGTGAAGGCCATGCCAATCTTGCTCAAGATGCCATTTCTCATCTTAAGGCTCCCGGGCATGCATGGCCAGCGTGTACACGTATGTAATGGCCTTACGCACATGTGGGATATGATGGAACCTAGGTCTGCTCACTGGTTTGGGTTCCGTGCCCCCGGAGCAATTCCTCAAAGTGTCCCTGAATGGCCTCAGGGTGACAGACCAAGATTCCCGCAACACCCAAACAATGGCTCTGATTGCAAATCCGTCAATTTCGGTGGATCTGGGATGCTAGTTTTCAGCTAGGGGACTTCCCACAGTGTGCATCCAACCCCTGGAAACGGTGTTATTGTGACATCTTCGGAGCTAGGGTTTTGCGTAGTGAAGGCCATGCCAATCTTGCTTCAGGGGGGCATTTCTCATCTGAAGGCTCCCGGGTGTGCATGGCCACTATGGAAATTTCCACAATGGCCATACGCACATGTGGGAGATGACAGAACCCAGGTTCGCTCCCAGGTTTGGGTTCCGTGCCCCCAGATCAATTCCTTAAAGTGTCCCTGAATGGCCCCGGGGTGACGGAACAAGTTTCTCGCAACACCCAAACCGTGGCTCCGATTGCGAATCGGACGATTCCGATGGTTCCGGGACACCGGTTTTCAGCTAGGGGACTCCCCATAGTGTGCATCCAACCCCCATAAACGGTGTTATTGTGCCATCTTCGGAGCTAGGGTTTTGCGCAGTGAAGGCCATGCCAATGCTCAAGGGGGCCATTTCTCGTCCGAAGGCTCCCGGGCGTGTATGGCCACTGTGGACATGTTCGCAATGGCCATACATACATGTGGGAGATGACGGAACCCAGTTCTGCTCGTAAGTTTGGGTTCCGTGCCCCGAGATCAATTCCTCAAAGTGTCCATGAATGGCCCCAGGGTGTCGGACCAAGATTCCCACAGCACCCAAACCCTAGCTTCGATCGTGAATCCGTCGATTCCAGTGGATCTGGGATGCTAGGTTGTAGCTAGGGGATCACCCACAGCATGCCTCCAACCCCCGAAAATAGTTTTGTTGTGCCATCTCTGGAGATAGGGTTTTGCGCAGTGAAGGCCGTGCCAATATTGCTCAAGGGGGCCATTTCTCATATAAAGGCCCCCGGGCGTGCATGGTGATTAAACCCTAAACCTAAAACCCGTTATGGTGTACCACTGGGTCTCCATTGCACTTCTATATATATATGAAGCATCGTATTTTTAGTATTTGATCTCCAATCCAAAAACCCTAAATCTGATCCCCAATCCTCTCTATCTACCACTGCCTGTTCGTTCGACTCCTATTTTATAGTATGAAGTAGTAGTATAATGAACATTTGAAAGTTTTCAGTAATTTATTTCTGAAATCCATGGCTCCATGGTGGTTTGTAGCAGGGACTTCTGGTTTCCAGGTAAAATGCCTAAAGTTTTAATGATAGAAGAAACTGGCATTGTCTTGACTTCTCTTTTCTTCATTTTTTTTAATCTCTAAAACAATTATCATCTGTGCAGTTGGTCGAGGCGAAGATGTTAGAAAATTGTGTTGTACAGAGCTGTATCAATGGAATGGGTAGAATTGGAAAGAAGAACGTGTAAGTTTCTCTGCCTGACAATCTTTACTTTTATCCTCTTGATATTTAGAAAGAAGTCTATCAATGCCTGCCGTAGTTTTAAATTTTGCAATCTTTGATAGTTCTGAAATTGTATTTCAGACAAGAAATTAGTTTCCCTTCTAAAGCTATGCCAACACTCTTGTTAAAGCAACAGAATCTTACTAAACGTTAGCAGAGCTAGGCATTAATTCTGGAAGTTTGTTATGCACGTATATATGAATCAGCCGCAATGTAAAATGTGGTTTTACAAACAAATTTAAGCACCATCATTATTATCTTTGCTCTTATAAAATTGCATACTCTTTGTCCTTTCAAAAGAGAATATGAATCCTTTCTAAACTGCAAGATAGTCATATATTGGGGTGTCATATGGTCACGATAACATGATTGTGCCCTTAAACTTAATGAACGGTATTTTTATCTTTGAACAAATTTAAGTAACACCGTTGTCATCTTTTGTCTTATGAAATTGCATACTAGTTGTTCTTTCAAAAGAAAATATATATATTTTCAAAACTGCAGGATAGTTGGAATTATATGGTCCCGGTAGGTATCCAACTAGTGTCCCTGGAGGCCTTTTGAATGCGAGATGGAACGAGCCATAGAATGACGACCGTGGATCAGATCGACAAACCGTAGACTCCATTGGATTTAGGACATCAGGATAGTGCTCAGGGTGCCCCTCTCTGTCGGTCCCATGGCCCAAGTGTCATCTTGTAGGTCCATTTTGGAAACTAGGGTTTTGCTCATTAAGGGAGTGCACAATTTTTGCACATGGGGGTCAACTTTGAAAAATCATCGATCGGGGACTTATGGCTAGCATTACCAGCTGGAACCTTCCTAGACACACTTGCAGGACTCACCGGAACCCGGTTTTGTTGCACGGTTGGAACTCTATGGCCTCGGTAGGTATCCAACTCGTGTCCCTAAAGGCCTTTTGGATGCGAGATGGAACGAGCCATATAATAACGACCGTGTCTTGGATCGGAAAACCGTTGACTCTATTGGATTCAGGACATTGAGATAGTGCTAGGGGTGCCCCTCTCCTCCGGTCCCATGGCCCAGGTGTCAACGTTTAGGTCAATTTTGGAAACTATGGTTTTGCTCAGTAAGGGAGTGTGCAGTTTTGCACATGGGGGTCAACTTTGCAAAATCATTGACCGGGTACTTATGGCTAGAATTCCCAGCTGGAACCTTCCTAGACACACATACAAGACTCCCTGGAACCCGATTTTGTTGCACGGTTGGAATTCTATGGCCCCGGTAGGTATCCAACTGGTGTCCCTGAAGGCCTTTTGGATGCGAGATGGAATGATCCATAGAATGATGACCATGGCTTGGATCGACAAACCATCAACTCTGTTAGATTCAGGACATGGATATAGTGCTAGGGGTTCCCCTCGTCTCCAGTCCCATGGCCCAGGTGTCAACGTTTAGGTCAATTTTGGAAACTAGGGTTTTGCTCAGTAAGGGAGTGTGCGGTTTTGCACATGGGGGTCAACTTTGCAAAATCATCGACCAAGGACTTATGACTAGTGTTCCCATCTGGAACCTTCCTAGACAAACTTGCAAAACTCCCCATAACCCAATTTTGTTGCACGATTGGAATTCTATGGCCCCGGTAGGTATCCAACTGGTGTCCCTGAAGGCCTTTTGGATGCGAGATGGAACGAGCCATAGAATGATGACCATGGATCGTATCGAAAAATCGTCAACTATGCTGGATTTAGGACATTGAGATAGTGTTAGGGGTGCCCCTCTCCTCCAGTCCCATGGCCTAGGTGTCAACTTTTAGATCAATTTTGGAAACTAGGGTTTTGCTTAGTAAGGGAGTGTGCAGTTTTGCACATGGGGGTCAACTTTGCAAAATCATTGACCGAGGACTTATGGCTAGCGTTCCCACCTGGAACCTTCGTAGACACACTTGCAAGACTCCCCGGAACCCATTTTTTCTGCACAATTGGAATTCTATGGCCCCAGTAGGTATCCAACTAGTGTCCCCGAAGGCCTTTTGGATGCGAGATGGAACGAGCCATAGAATGACGACCGTGGCTCGGATCAACAAAACATCAAATCCATTGGATTCAGGACATCGGGATAGTGCTCGGGGTACCCCTCTCCATCGGTCCCATGTCCCAGGTGTCATCTTGTAGTTCTATTTTGGAAACTAGGGTTTTGCTCAGTGACGGAGTGTGCAATTTTTGCACATGGGGGTCAACTTTGCAAAATCATCGACCAGGGAATTATGGCTAGCGTTCCCAATTGGAACCTTCCTAGACACACTTGCAGGACTCCATGGAACGCGGTTTTATTTCATGGTTGGAATTCTATGGCCTCAGTAGGTATCCAACTGGTGTCCCTGAAGGCCTTTTGGATGCAAGATGGAACGAGCCATAGAATGACGATAGTGGCTCGGATAGACAAACCGTCGACTCCATTGGATTCATTATATCGAGATAGTGCTAGGGGTTCCCATCTCCTCCAGTCCCATGGTCCAGGTGTCAACTTTTAGGTCAATTTTGGAAACTAGGGTTTTGCTCAGTAAGGGAGTGTGCAGTTTTGCACATGGTGGTCAACTTTGAAATCTTTTTATTTTGATTCTAGAACTAGATATTCAAAGAGTGGCAATCAAACCTACCACACTGTACCCTTGGTAGATTTCTATGTCCTTAGTGTGCCACGTCATTTAAATACTCCTTAGTGTTCCACTATATTTGGATTTTGAGTAATTAATGTCATTTTTAAGAATTCAAAGTTCCAAATAAAAAATGGATGAAATGTTTCATCGATGATATCATGTACCATCGGTCAATCCAATTATCTATGAATGGTTGATATGTACACCACTCGATATAAATATGCCTTTTGTTTGCATTCGGGATTTCACCCATCCGTGGATCTCTAACTTAGGGAAAACATATGTTGTTTTGTTATTTTCAATTTCTTAACTTCTTTGTAGCTAATTCCATCCTCATATTGTTGCCTCTTTCTTTCTCTGAATGTGGCAATATCTTGCAATGCACCATTAGACCTACTAAGGGTCTCTATCATTGCTTCCAAATTGGATGCAAACATAAGATGCCTATCATCAACAATAGTTATTGAGGCTTGAATTTCTCTGAGCCTCTGAATTTCTCTTTGTATGTTTGAATGTGCATCCATGGTCATCACTACAATCAAAAAATAAAAAACAAATCATTAGAAACGTATACATGTGCTATAATGACGTCTCTCAAAAATGAAAAATGTACAAACTTTGTGCAAGAACGAATACATAATTACAAACATAAATATCACCTCAGGCATACATTACAAACATAAATATCATTTCATATGACCATTGCAGGCATACATTATGGGTCCTTCCGGGCAAAAGGGTGGAGACCATGCGAGCATAAAGGCCATGATGATGTGGCAAAGATATGCATTTTTATTGGTTAAGGATAACATGGAAATAAAAATATCATTTGACTTATTTGAATTAATAAAAACAAAAGACAAGTCGGCCTCCTAAATACATGGAAAGGAGAAGTATAAATGAAGAACAAGATGGTTCTGTTTTTTGTGTGGTGAGTGTGGAGAATTCGAGGGAGAATTCGGGAGATAGAGGAGAGCTCTGATCTCGAGGGTCAGGAAGATGAGGACATTTTTTGGTGAAGGAATAGCAGCAGGTGGAGCAGTAAAACAATCTCTCTTTCTATCTTTTATTCTAGGTTAAACTGAGGCAGCCTATTGATGGACAACATGAATACATGCCGGTAGAATGATGAAGAAATGACTAATGATATGGGAAGAATGTTGTGATGTGCATATGGACAGTGTAAAGTGTATGAATGGAGATATGGAAGTAGATTGATATGACATGAATAATGATGACAGAATGAAGATGTGATCTGATTGGTGATATTTACTGATGGAAAAAATGAATTTATATTGAATAATGAGTGCTTGATGAGAATGATGAAATGCTTTGGAAACCAACAAGGGATTCTGGTTGATGATGTACGTAATCTAGAGACTTAAGAATAGTCTGAAATATCATTTGTAAATCTATGGTTGTTGGGGTGTTAGTGCATCCCAGTCAGCTGCAGCTGACAGAATTATCTTGTGGTTGGTGCCACTTTGGGTTGTATCCCATTCTAGAGATTAAAGTCTCCAATTATAAAAAATTTACAAAGCTTATATCTTGTCTCTTGTAATGTGTTGATGATAATGTGTCTTGCTTAATGAATGACATGTGATATACTTTATTGATGAATATGATATTGAAGTGAATTTGTAATTAATGATATAAGATTTGAGAGAAGAAATTGAAATTGTTAATAAGTGCAAGCTAACTGATTCACCCCACCCCCCTCTCAGTGAGCCATTGTGTCTAACATCTTGGTGGTGAAGGAGGTCAAAAAAGATGTGGTAGTTCATCTTAGCAACAAAGTAAGCGGTGTGTCTACAAAGGAGGGGAACCTAGTCCCTTGGGGTTTGGTGGATGATGTAAAATACATCATGCCATTGGGTTGGCTTCACAAGCATTGGTTGGACATTTTTAGGGTAAAATAATGTGTGGGAAAAAAAATAGGGTTTGGTTGAGTCAAGTCTAGAAACCAAGCCTAGGTTATAGTCCATAGTTCCTCCTCCTAGCCAAATGGTGGATGGGTTTTTTTTCTCAATTTGCAATAGATGTGGAAAAAATATTGGTGTTGGGATTCAATTTCCAATTTCCATTTTAGTTTTTTTTCAAATCCATTATTGCTTGGGTGGATGTAAAATTCATTAAGGGGATTGATAGTAGGGAGGAATTAACATATGTTAAATAACAAATTTTAAAAAATTTAGTTTTGGAATTTCATTTACAAAGATTTTTAATTTAGGGCAACATAAAAATTGATATTTTTAATGATGAAATGAGACAAGGATTTGGATGCTTACCTTTCCCATCCTCCTTGTGAGATGAAATATCCCTTGTTGAGCTTCGAATTTGGCCTCCCTTCACTTCTCCAATGCGTTTTCCCAAGCCAAAATCGCTCGAGTGTTCCAGTTTTGAGTGGGTAAACAAGGGCCGCTGTTCGTGGACTGTTTTTTTTGTTTTGTTATATTAACCAAAATGTGTGCGCGTCATAGTGATACATAACGTGTGCACGTTATGTATCACTGTAACATGCGCACGTTTTGGAATCATATCCTACATGTTAATTGACATGGCAAGGTCGGAGTCTGCCCATGCCTAGTTCTAAGCAACGTGTGCGCGTTTTTAATTTACAAAATTCTAGCGTGTTTTGCGAATGCACGATTGCCCCTATAGGGTCCCTCAACTTCGTGCAAGGGCCCATATTCCTCGACTACTTGTTACCTTCTTTAGTTAAATGGGTTGTCTATCAATACTTGTTATCATGCATGAGATACAAGTTATCCATGCATTCAAAAAAATCATGGGCCTCAGTGTAGTAGTTTGGTTGATTTGATGGAGATCTAGGTTCTATATTTTGTGGGATTTCCATGCATTCAAGAAATTCATGGGTCTTAGTGTAGTAGTTTGGTTGATTTGATGGAGATCTAGGTTCTATATTTTGTGGGCTTATAGGTACTTGTGTGGAATTACTTCATTCTTTTAAGACTTAATGTTCCTTTAATACCTAGTGTTAACAGCCTGTGACAGTTTGCTCCATTTTGTATGGGAGTTGCAAGTACTTCTTATGGATTGTTGGGATCCTTTAAAACCTAATATTCCTTTAAGATGACATGGTGACAGTTCTACTCCAACTAAGAAACTGTCAATCGTGGTGCTTGTTGTGCAGTGATGCTTTGTGTTGTGGGGTGGGTTCCCGATTACAAAAAAAGAGTTCAGGAAATTCAAAGTATTATAATCATAATATAAGAAACAAACCATAATTTGAAGCCGCTAACCCAATTACAATGAATCTTGAAACTCGTTGTACCGTCTATCTTATAGATTTCTTTTACATATATTATACGAAGATGAGATTATTTCTATTTATTCTGATCTTCTGAGCTCCCAGATCAGATTAATGTTCATCCATCAACCATCTTGCCAGGCTATGGCTACTGGACTACGAACTACCTGCGTTCCACCTTTTACACATTTCCATGAAATTTGCCCGAACTCTTAGCGTTGGCTAGCTTTGTTGTCAAATTCTACTTTGCTTTCAAATATCACAATATAATTGGCTTTCTCATTTTGCTCCTTGAAGACGAGGGTCCTAAGCTCCACAGTTATATTTACGCTTAGAGGGATGTCCACTACAATCTCATACACAAAGTCGGATGCCCCAACGTTCATCACACTTCTCCTCGTAATACGAACTAAACCAAGCCGCCTAAACACCACGGAGAATGATGGGTAGTTCAGATCTCTTGGCTGAGAGCATAACTTGGGGATGGAGCTCGCCTTCCTTGTGACTTCTTGAATTTTTTGTTTCGTCTAATTTAGATTACACAAAAATCTAACATAGTCAGCAAATCCCATATCATAGATGAGACCGGGATCGAAGGCAGCATCTAGATTCACATGACTCGCCCCTATTGAGAAGGAGTTTGCGGGTATCTTGGTGATAAAGACGTTTGTGGGTAGCACGGTGTCCACTTCGCATGTGCCGATTTTATTGCAGCCGATTTCCACTTTGGACGTGCCACGTGTATAAGCACTGCCTTTGCCTGTGACATGAGGGCATGACATGGAAGTCCTAGAGATTATGTTGTAGTCCAATCTTCTCTGATCGGAGATGAAGCCGGTTGGTCCTACGTGCCTAGTGCACGCAGCCAATATGTCGACACCAGGAGAAACCAGGTCTGGTTTTAGGATCTCCGGAATGATTGCAGTCGGCCCTCTCGAAGAGAAGGCTGCTACCTCCGGAGCTCGTGCTTTAACCACCACGGTTAGTCCCTCGGTTTTAATGGTTTTCGTAGGATTTGTGGTCCTGTTGATATAATCTTTAATGTCTGAACCAGACTCGGAATCGACCATCATTGCCGGTAAAAAGTGAGAATTAGCCAGTAGAAACTTTCGTCAGTAGGCCAGTTAACCAGAATCATTCTGGAACTGCGAGCTCATTTCACAACCAGTCCCTTCTCCTCCCTTCCATTTAGCCCATCATCACAGAGCACAAATTTACCAGTAATCATACTGGGATCAAGGCTTCCCGCGACGGAGAGATTTGTAGTCTTGTTACTGGATGCAGTTTTACCGTATACCAAAGGCAATAGCTCGTTTCCCAGTGTCTTGCCTTTATAAAGGGAGAAACCGTTGTATGTTTTATCATTCCCAGGAACCAATGGAGTTGGGAACTCTCTGTCAATGGTGTTGGCTCCTATAGTTGTTATCCATGGTGTCGTGTTGGAAATAGCAGAAGGAATTGGCCCCTCATTACCCACCATGCACGACACAAATACACCCCTTTCAATGGATCCAAGAGCTCTAATCGCTTTGTGATCCTTATAGTATGGGAGATTGTGGCTGCCGCCAATTGAGGGATAGCAAGTCGACTTCATCTGAGATAGCCTCCTCCATCTCGGCCAGTTGATCGGAGCCAGCGCAGCCCTCTGACCAACAGAATTTATAGATATCCAATCTATCTTTCGTAGCGATGCCTCTCGTCGTTCCTATGGAAAAACCAAGAAGGTCCGAACCAGGAACCTCTGACCTAGCCGCAGTAGAGGAAGTATGTGTACCATGGCCCTGGGCATCTAGAGGAGATATGTATTCCTCATTTTCGTTGATACGAACGATCTCAGCTTCATAACCTTTCAGAAAATAACGTGATCTAATGAGTTTGTTGTTGCAGTGGGAAGCATTGAATTCCATGCCCACTTCAGATTCTCCCTTCCATCTCGCAGGCACCAGCGTAAGGCCTTGGACTAGTCTTGACCCAACTGCTTTCGAATGGATCCAAATTCTTTTGAATGGGGTCTGAATGAGTTTGGAAGGTATTAATACATATAATTGATTCTAATGGATGCTTAACAACCCTTAAAACACTTCTGCAACATTCATTTACAATCTGGACAAAGTAGGGAAATGTACTAGTTAAATTGAGCTTCAAACCCCCAAGGGTAGCAGACAAGGATGGCTCTCCAAATGCTATTAATCCCTTCCAAATTTTAGAACATAGGTATGGTATTGATAAATGACTTTAATGAGCTCCCCAATGTATCATCAATTTGTTCCTATTACCTTCTGCAACTCCCTTAAATCAGATGTTTATATGCAAGACTTCACATAGGGGGGAAAGCTAGTAATTTTCACCATATGTTATGAAATTCGAAATTTAGGTGACAATGACTTGTGCAATGTTAATGAAAATTATTCATAACATTAATGACACTCCATATATCAATAAAATCATAGATAGTGAATGATATAATTCAAAATAATGTCTTTTCAAGCTCCAACAACAAGATCTAGGGAAAATGGCATCATGTATGCATTGTTTGGTATTTTTACATAATTTCACTTGGTATTTTGACCTGAGAGTCTTCGGAGCAATAAATACAGAGTATATATATATCAAAATACAAAGAAATGGAGATTCTTGGACTCTCACAAAGAGATAAGCATCTCACCAAAGGCGCAATTCCTCCAAGGGCCCAAATATGCAAGAAAATGTGAGAGAGGTGCAAGAACAAGTTGTAGATGAATGAACCACGAGCTACCTTGTAGCTTCAACCTGTAACTAAAGACTCCATTGTATCTCCAAATTAAAGGTCTGAATGGCCTCTCCAATTTCCAATTAGGATGGGAATCTTTCACCCTCAAAATTGGTGCTAAGGCAAGTAGACTAGCTCTTCTCTAAAATGCAAAATGAAAAATGTAAAGTGATCAAAAGCTGGTATTCTTCTTTGCTCCTGAATTTTATAAACTTCCTAAGGATTCCCCAATTTGATTTCTATCCATGAGCTTCATTCTAACTCAATTTGGGAAGAGATTCCCAAGTATGCCACTTGTCCTTCCAATTCTAGCCTCCTCCTTCACCAAATTAGAATTGGTGTCTCTTTGGCTGCCCTAACTCACTTGGGAGCCTTCTTGGAAGCTATTTTAGCCCTGACATGTCATGTATGTCAGATTTCATTCATCAATTCTGATTTTTCAGAAATTTCATAGGCATCTTCATCATTGGTGTCATAGAAGCTAGGGAATCTAGCCCAAGTGTCCCACTAGCTCCAAAATACCTCTTCCTCTCCCATGGAAGTTGCTCTTCCTCTACATTTCGACCTCATTGATCCATGCCAAGTAATATGCCCTTCCAACTACCCCAAGAATAGTGGACTCCACCTTGGATTCGAATGGGTGAGAGTGGAATGCCATGTGGCATGGGGAATCTAGCTTTTTGGGGGTCCCACACCACCAATGTGTCTCCATGACCAAGTGCCATCTTATTTTCTCACCATAAATATTTATTTTGCCCCTCTTAATATATTTATGCCCAAACCAAAGTCCATTTGGTTTTATTAGTCTCCTTATTCCAATTTTAATGTCTCTACCCCAACCTAGGAAACTAGTAGGTTGGTGGAATTCTCCCTACTTGATATTTATTTGAATGGGGACATTACAAGGTGTTCTTTCTTCTGTTCGGTCTGGAACGAGTTATGTGTTTTCTTGAATTTGCGGACTAATTTCTGGATGCTAGATACACATAATTATTTCCCGTACGTTGTGCTTCGGTGGATTAAGATCTTTCATGAGGCCATTGAGCTCCCTGTTCATACCATTTGGGAGGTTTGGAGGACTCAGAATAGATTCATTTTCGAAGGTTGCACCCCTTCTTCACATGACACATGACATAAGGCCTTATGCTCATTCTTTGATTTCTATAGAAGGAAAAACTATTCTAGGCCGTGTTTATTAGTTGAGCGAGCTTTTGAGGAGGGATATGCTACCGGATTCTTTGACAAGGCCTCGAAAGATGGCTTGTGTGGCATAGGAATGGTCCTAAGAATGAAGAAGGAACATTGTTTACACCTTTGTATGGGAGCTAGTCCTGGAACCAACACTAGAGCTGAGCTTATCGCTCTCTGGGGTCTCTTCTGAATATCCTGTAAAAGAGGTGATTCTCGTGTTGTGATCGATTGGGCCAATGGGGTCTCCAACCTTTGGGATATAAATCTGGAAAACTGGATGCTGAGGATCCAAATCTTGGAACTGTTCTTTTCTTCCATTTCATTCTCCCATCTTTTAAGGGAATTAAATGGCTTGGCGAACGTCTTGTCCAAGAAAGCGGTTGGAGACATGGATGGACTTATTTTTTTCAAAGAATATGTGGCGGACCAGCTAGTGGACGATGGAAACGTCTCCCTTTTCTAGTCTAATGGTGATAAACTTGGCTATCTTTTTTGCTTTTTGATCCTCTAGTTTGGATAGCTATGTAGCAGATGCAGCTATTCGTGTCATTGTTTTATGAATTGACTATATGTCTTTATGTATATTGTGGACAGAATTTGTGTTCTTGTTTATACTAGTAGAGCTTATTGGTAGATGATCTCCATGAACTGTTGTATGGATGAGTTAAGGAGCATGGTGTATCTGTGATTCTAACTTTAGAATAACAAGTTACTCTTCTTCTAATTGAAAAAAAAAAATCAACACTCAAAGAGTAATTTAATATAGCCATTTCAATAACTGAAAGACCACACAAATAACAATTGATGCAAAGCATGCTCCCCAAATCATAGGTCATACTCTTAGAAAAATATTTAAAACAATTTAGAAAACTTTTGTGCAACACCCCTTATCCTTATAAAGATAAACAAAAGAATTCACAAATCCAATGTATCATATGCATCTGAGAACATGACCAATAAATCCCTACACACATAATGCTCACCTAAGACTGTTACATTAATGATATCACATGCCATTATCTCCTAAATGCACATCTCACCCAAGTCCCCAAAGCAACATCCCTCATCTTCATTAGCATTTGTAACGTGTTGGAAAACCCATAATCAATACATGCATAACACATAATTAAAGAATAAAGACCAAGCATACATAATCAAATGATAAAATCTTAAATTTAATGTATTCCTAAGACATTGAACTTTAGCTCATGTGTCCCTAGTGTGCAAATCAATTGGTTGTGATTGTGTTACATGCTCCAAGTGTCATTACCATTCACATACGTATAGAAATTGTTGCACATAGTTGGAAGAAACTTAACATATTTGTCGATGTTGTGTATCATTCTCAAAAGTGTTCCCAAAATATATGGGTATGTGTAGATGTATTAAGAGAATAAGATTGACACACCTAGAAAACATCAACCAGACAAGCAATCATACATTTCCAATGTAACTACCATTTTACTCACCACATCCTTATTATATATTCTTATTATTGTATTTTTTTCCATACCTATATCGTGGATACTAGAGAGAAGGTAGTGGCTCGAGACAAGGAGCAACATATATGTACTTGAATTTTAGTTAATACTTTATAAGTTATATGCCTTGTTCTATCTTGGGTTTTCTTCTCAATATTATGGTTGTTTCTTATGCAAGTCTTTGTGTATGATGTGAATAGTTTGTCCGATTATGTTTACCTTAAATAAGTAAAATATGGTGTATTGACTTATAATAAATAAGTAAAATATGGTGTATTGACTTATAATAAATAATTTAAATATGGTGTATTGACTTATAAGTATGTGATTGTATCATTATATATTTAGTTATAAGTAAATATTTTAAATGGGTTAAGATTGGATCCATTTTAGTTCGAACATGTGGGGCATTTTACTTGGAATCATAAAATATCTTGTAACAAAGGAAATTATATCATTTAGATTAACTGTTGTTATGAAGCTTAATGGAGTTATCTCGACTTCGTTGTTTTGATAATTGTTGGCCTCTTCATTTTTTGTTCAACATTGCAGAAGATGGATGGTTGGGAATAGTAGTCGAAGAACATGGTGATTAGCATAGGATATGTGGCAAAGACATGAAGAGGATGTGGTGCAAATTAGCTCCCAATAGCTAAGAGTATGGAATATAATTAATGCACTGACCTGAGTAATGGATCAAAATAGGTGTCCTTGCCCTTTTTGTAACCATCTTGAAAAGGTCATTGTTAGTAACTCGTTTTGTATAAGAACCCATGGAGGCTATGAAAAAGGGATTATTGGTGTTACTCATGTGGTTGTTTTTCATATTAGTTTTTCTAATGAGTTTAGGTTGTAATGAAGGATGTGGAATGAAGGTTTCTAGGTTGAGTCTAGTTAAAGAGAAATATGCATGGATATTATGTAATGTAATGGAACACATTTTGGCTATAATATGGAGACATGAATAAAAGTAGAGTATTTGAGCTCCCCTTTAAATTTGTGTGCAGTATGTCTAAATGTTGAATTTGGTTTATTGCATATGTTTGGATATAGCCTAATCTCTTTTTAATAGGGTTATAATGGTTTTGGATTCTCATCTATTACCTATTGTTCATTTACACTTATAATCAATGCTTAGAATTAGTCCTACCGTATGACTTGAGTTGCATCCATCCTTTAATATTTTCCCCACCTTTGCATGGTATTGGTTGAGCTTCAAGCGAGACCTTCCTCCTTTTGGAAGAATTGAAAATGCTAGAACATCTACACTATAGTGGACCTTTGTTGCCCCTTGCATGATATCAACTTAACACCAAAAAAAAAAATTTGTTGGGATAATACCTAAAAGGGAAATACTATCAAGATGGAAAGGGGGATTTATAAATCTAAGATTGAAAATTGGTGGGACAAGAGGTTCAAGGGAATTGCATTGCATGAAGCATAGTTGCGAGAATGGAACCTAACTATGTGTATATATTTTGTGTTATATGATGGACCTTCTCAAGAATAGTATGAGGTTTTCTAGTGTGAGTTTCTTGTAAGCATGTATAAATGGTTGAAAAGACTTGTAGAAGCCTCGAAATATTGACATTGACAAAATAAAATTGTTCAATAGAATTCTACTAACCTTGCATCTTTACATCATCTCAACCGTCATATCACATGAGTAGTATACTTTTGGGTAGACAATGTTATCAATAGATACATAGTGGAATTTCTTACATAAAATCATTAATCCTTGTTTGGGCTAGAGGTAGTTTTTAAGAAAGGAGCTTACGGAAGAATGATAAAAGAAATATTGCTTTCAATTAACGTATGGTTGGTAAAAGAGGGATCTTTTACATTTAGTCCCTTTTCCATGGTCAAGTAGATGCCCTACTTCATGGGGGAGTGTATGGAAAAGGTGCTAGCAAGTTGAGGAATGTGAAAGATTTAGAAGAGTGGGGAGGGATCTAGATAATAGTGCAAGGGTTGAATGAGTTCTAAGAAGGTAGGCCATTGCATACAGGTGGTGGATAAATCAAATGAGATAAGGAAGAAATATATGAGAGTAGTTAAAGAAATAGGTAAGTGAAGAATAAGAGGATGAAGGAATATTAAATGAGTTGTAGGCATGGACAGTTGGATAGATCTTAGTTGAAGGAGAGAAGGATAATAATGGAAGGAATCCTAGCAAGAGGAAGTTGGAGAGAGGGTGTGTCAATGCAGTAAAAAAAGTGAGAGAATGAAGTAATGGAGAGAGATGTTTCCATCTAGATTGAAAATGCAAATTCAAATCCATAAGAGGTTACAGAATGAACTAAGTTAAAGTGATCAAGTAGTGGTTGAAAAACAAGATGATCAACAAAATGTCCTTGTAGATGTTTGAAGATTGTTTCAAGAGTTAGAACCCCCCAAGTTGTATAATAGATACCTAAAGGAAATTGAACCAAACTGACTTTGACAACTGGTACTCTTGTGCCTGTGAATCATATGGTATTTCATTCTTCTAATCCTATATTGTTTTTTCCTTGGTACAATCATTTTAATAGTAGTAGCAATATTCAAGTTGGAGTATTGTTAGGAGGAAGCAGTAGTAGTGAATTTCCAAGTAGTAGTCAAAGTGGTAGTAATTCAGTTCCAATATTGAGTTTAAGTTTGGTTTCCCAACTAAGTCTTCATGGACTTATATTACTTGGGTCTCAACCTAGTAGGATGACGAGAATCCATGGTGGAAATCCTATGAGATAGCCAAAGTTTCAAGGAAAGGGAATTAAAGAAGATGCAAAACAACACTAGTTTTTGTGTGAATCCATCTCGAGGCCAAAGGGGGATTAGAATGCCTCCAAGTTGGGATATTTTGATATGAGAAGTAGATATTTACAATGGTATATGAAATTTATAGAACATACTTCTAGAGTTTCACCTCTCACCTTGCAAGCGGTAAAGTGAATTTTAGTTTCCTAAAGTTTGAAGAGCATGATATTGCAAAATCAAAAGAAATTTCAAAGTTTGAAGGAGAATTTGCTTGGGAGTTTGCACAGATATTTTGGGGTTTGATCAATAGGCTTTCATTTCATATCCATGATATCCAACATCACGACGTCTTCACTTAGTGAAACTATGTCATAGTGCATTTGTTCATGGGATATTAAAGGATACCCCTAATTTCACTAGATATTGATAAATACCTACCAAAATCCTTTTGTTGAGCCCCTTATGAATGCATATTTCCAATTTAAAAAATCTTATTTTTAGGAGATATTCTGTATTTTTACTAGATACCCTTTTGTATACCCCTCCAATACCTATAAACCCCCATACCCTATTCCCCTCACCCCTAGCACTTGAAGTACATTGACCTTATTTTTCACAATTTAAAAATCTCCCTTTATGAATGAGCCTGATAAAATATTGATAAACAAAATAAATCCCTAGTACCCAACATAAAGAATGGTTTATTCATAGATTGCTTCCTCTCACTAGAATCTCGTTAACACAACGAAATATTGATACGTCAAAAGATGTGTTGGAACAAACTATACACATAGAGGCCATGGCTAAGCATCCTATGCTATATAACCTAATTTTCCATGGTATTAGAACTCAATAAATCTCATTTGCATGCCATTCTATTTCTCATTCTTTTATTTGAATATAGTACTAAACTTTATTTGAGAAATCATGCACGTGCACTCTTTTCTTGAACGCTGGATATAACTATACATAAATTGCATTAGTGTGCCCACTCTCCAAGGTCCTTCCTTGTATGAGTACTAAACTAGATAAGTTGATGAGCTCTTGAAGTGCTCTATTATTAAAATGATAACCCTGCAATACTAACCATCGTTCATTTATCTTTCCAGACTATGGCTACCGGACTACGAACGACCTGCGTTCCACCCTTTACACATTTCCACCATATTTGCCCGAATTCTTGGTGTTGGCTAGAGTTGTTGTTAGATGCTACTTTGCTTTCAAATCTGACCGTATAATTGGCTTTCTCATTTTGCTCCTTGAAGACGAGGGTTCTGGGCTCCACAATTATCTTTACGCTTGGAGGGCTGTCCACTGCAATCTCATACACAGAGTCGGCCGCCCCAACGTTTGTCACACTTCTGCTCGTAACACGAAGTAAATCAAGCGGCTTAAACACCACGGAGAATGATGGGTAGTTCAGATCTCCCGGCTGAGAGCGTAACTTGGGGCAGGAGCTCGCCTTCCTTGTGACCACTTGAATTTGTTCTGTCGCGTAATTTAGATTACACAGAAAGCTAACATAGTCATCAAATCCCATATCATACACGAGACCGGGATCGAAGGCAGCATCGGGATTCACATGACCCGCCCCTATTGAGAAGGCGTTTGCAGGTAGGTCGGTGACAAAGTCGTTTGTGGGTAGCACGGTGACGAAGTCGCGTATAAGGCGTTTAGAATGATCAAATAACTGGGAAGATGTCATCAGAGCCGATTTTATTGCAGCCGGTGTCCACTTCGGATGTGCCGCGCGTATAAGCGCTGCGATGCCTGTCACATGAGGGCACGACATGGAAGTCCCAGAGATTATGTTGTAATCCACTCTTCTCTTATCGGTGATGAAACCGGTTGGCCCTACGTGCCCAGTCCACGCAGCCAATATGTCGACACCAGGAGCAACCAGGTCTGGTTTAAGGATCTCCGGAATGACTGGATTCGGCCCTCTGGAAGAGAAGGCTGCTACCTCCGGAGCTCGTGCTTTACCCACCACGGTCAGTCCCTTGGTTTTAATGGTTGCCGTAGGATTTATGGTCCTGTTGATATAAGCTTTAATGTGTGAACCAGACTCGGAATCGACCATCGTTGCCGGTAAAAAGTGAGAATCAGCTACTAGAAACTTTCCGTCAGTAGGCCAGTTAACCAGAATCATTCCGGCACCGCCGGCTCGTGTCACAACCAGTCCCTTCTCCGCCCTTCCGTTTAGCCCATCATCACAGAGTACAATTTTCCCAGTAATCATACTGGGATCAAGGCTTCCCGCTATGCAGAGATTTGCAGTCTTGTTACTGGACGCAGTTTTACCGTATACCAAAGGCAATAGCTCGTTGCCCAGCGTCTTGCCTTTATAAAGGGAGTAACCCCTGTATGTTTTGCCGTTCCCAAGCACCACTGGAGCTGGGAACTCTCTGTCGATGGTGCTGGCTCCTACGGTTGTTATCCATGGTGCCGTGTTGGAAATAGCAGAAGGAATTGGCCCCTCATTACCCGCCGAGCACGACACAAACACACCCTTTTCAATGGCTCCAAGAGCTCCAATCGCTCTATGATCCTTATAGTATGGGAGATCGCGGCTGCTGCCAATTGATAGGGATAGCAAGTCGACTCCGTCTGAGATAGCCGCCTCCATCCCGGCCATCTGATCGGAGCCAGCGCAGCCCTCTGACCAGCAGACTTTATAGATCGCCAATCTAGCTTTGGTAGCGATGCCTCTCGCCGTCCCTGCGGCAAAACCAAGAAGGTCCGAACCAGGAACCTCCGACCCGGCGGCAGTAGAGGAAGTATGTGTACCATGGCCCTGGGCATCTCGAGGAGATATGTATTCCTCATTTTCGTTGATACGACCGATCTCGGCTTCATAACCTTTCAGAAAATAACGTGCTCCAATGAGTTTGTTGTTGCAGTGGGAAGCATTGAATTCCTTACCCACTTCACATTCTCCCTTCCATCTAGCAGGCACCGGCGTAAGGCCTTCATCGCTGAAGCTCTTGCTCTCCGGCCATATTCCTGTATCCAGCAGACCCACGATAACATCATCAGCGTAACGTGAAAGTGGCCATAGCCCATGACTAGAGCTCAACCCTAGAAAGTCAGGGGTTCTAGTAGTGTGGAGTCGATCGATAGAATCTCGAAGGACAGCCAAGCATCCATCCATATTCTCCAAGGCTTGAGCCTCCGTTCTGGTCAGCTTGGCAGCAAAGCCATGGGTGATTATATCGTAGGTATATAGCATTGCTGTAGGATCGGAATTGGATCCGGAAACCTGATCTATCAATGAAGTGTACCAGTGTTGGTGAAGAATGAAGTGGTCGGGCTTCATGGATTTATCCATGTAAACGATGTACGATTTTCTTGCAGTCTCCATCATCTGGTGATCATCAGACGTAGCCAACGCGTCTGAACTTGGCACCCGCACTGCTAAGGCAACCATCAAGAAAAAAAATGCATAACAAGCCTTAGTATTATCCATAGTATACATCATATATATGGTGGATGAGATTGCCAACAAACAAAGGCTTACTGATCGTTCAATATGCCACAATTCATGACTTATAAATCAATAACTGGGTACATTTTTCATATGCAGTATGTCCACCATCCATTCCCGTTTGAGTTTGCACAATTGTTCATGCAATCCTACTCAAGCATTACTAGGCATATGTGATAGATATACTTTTCATTTCAATTCCTTGAACCTGCACCATTAAGAAAGGCTTGTAATGATCACAAACCTCCCATAAGATACCCCACTCTTACAGTCAAACACATCTCAGAAACCACTACTATGCACGGCCTTGGTTGTGCCCACTTGTTTCACACTATGTCATAATGCTTTTGGTCCATGATGGCTATCATGCTCAATTCGGATTTCTTTATCGTGTAATAAACCTACTCTTGTCACAATAAACATGTCTCTCTCTATGTATGTCTGTCCTCCAAAAGATTCCAATGCCCGTGACAAAGAAAAATAAGGAAAATCTGAATTGAAATTTCCACGACAGTGCTGTGGATAAGTCTGGTCTTGTCGCAATACTTTGAGGTGTTTTGTCGAGTTTTCAACAGGCCTGACGGATGCCTCGCAGGAAGTCCGGCTTCGATTCCTGCGGGGGAGGTGCTGCTGCTGCACCCCAGAAAAAGCCTGTACAACCTCGATGGTGTCCGTACCCCTGCTGGCAACCTGTTCAAGATTTAGGCTGGCCCCGGCCCGTGGGGTTTGATATCCAGGTGGTTTAGTGACGGCGTTCACTGGGCGGTTTGGAGAGGTTCCCCTCGGTTACAAAAAAAAAAAAAAACAGGCCGGCCGAGTGGTACACACAAAGAAGTTCCAGCAATGTAGAAATTTCCAGGAACACCATCAGCTACAGTGCTATAGATAAGTCTGGTCTTGTCCCAATATTTGAACGAGAAAAAGCACGTGTACATATACGCGAAAAAGCATGTGTGTACATATCACTGTTCTTGGCTTACGCGAAAAAGCATGTGTGTACATATAGACACTGTTATTGACTTACGCGCATTTAAGGAAAAGAAAAAGCGCTTACAAAGACAACTTGTGGAAATGTGCGGGTTCCCATCTTACGGTCTAGACACGTGAAGTGATACACAGTTTTAGAATTCAGTGATACAGAATTGCTCTCAAATAAGTCTACCCTGTTACAGAGTTGCTCTGAAATAAGTATACCTTGTTACATTATATGTGTTTACTTTGTTAAATTATATTGTGAAGAATTATTACTCTTACAAATTATATATGTATACTTTGTTTCATTATATTATTGCCAAGAATTACTACTCTAAATTTCAAGTTAGAGGATATATAATCATCCATTCCATTAGGTTAAAGATATATATTCATCCATTCCATTATAAAAATAATAATAAAAGTAATTCTACTTTAATTAAAAAGAGTAAAGAGTAAATTCTACATAAGTGGCTTAGTAAAAGGGATTCTAAACAAAATATTTTTTTTTCATTTTCTTACATTAGGTCAAAATAGATAGGTAGTGATTTGAATAGAAAGTAGTAATGCATGCTTTGTAATTTTAAATGTAATTTGTTGATGGTTTTATATATGTTTTTTATTTTTATTTTTTAAGAATCTAAAGTGTTAAAAAAATATTAGAGAGAACACAATCATGCTTAATTATGATGTTTAATCATGGGAGTCATGTTTCACTTTAATCTCAAAAGAAAAGGAGAAATTGTAGTTGATCATAAGGTGTTTGTTGAAAAATGATAATTCTATCAAAACACTATAAGAGTTACAAAGAGAGCCTACTTTCTTTATAGGGATAATATGTCTATTATTTGGAGATTACTATGATCCATACAAACACAAAGGCAAATGAAATTACTCTTCTAGACCACAAAATATGTTATTCTTATTGAGGCTATTGCTTGTCCACTTTATCTCTCAAATCATGTAAAAATGCATGATAGTGGATGCTAGAGCATAATCCCTAATGCATAGCTTTAATGATAAAAAGAATTATATTACCTTCCCCATAGTTTTCTTAAGAATTCCACCCTGGCAACAATAGTGTTGTTCGAAGCATTAAAGCCACAAAAGATATGTCTCATCGATATTGGGCTTGCAATGAGATAGAGGGAAACATAGCTATGTGGAATTTTACAAATATTTCACATGAAAAGTATTGTTACACTCATGTCAATTTCAATAGAAACAACAAGAATAAAGTGAAGCATTATGATATATAAAGATACATAGAATTAGGAAAAGAGGAATAATTGAATAATTGTCTGAAATTTTTCTAGGAACACGATCTGCTACAACTTGCTCTTGTCACAATACTTTTAGGTGTAAATTTGCCAGGTCTTGTCTTGAGCAAATGAGGAGGAATATTCTTGACCAACCACAAAGGAGTCCACAACACATTCATCACACTAGTTGAGTGGTATGCCGAGGAAAGTTTCACACACACAAAGAACAAGTAACTACATGGTGTGCACATGTTTAATCCCTAGGAGCCACATACCACCTCAAGTAAGACTAATTCTCAAATATTTTCTTTGATGTTGAATTGCATTAATGAATCCTTTGAGCATGTAAATGCAAATGAGTGTGCAAATATGGATGTAGTTCTATAACTATTAGAGTTGAGCTTCTTTATGCACTTTGAATTATCTACTATTAGGCAATTCTAAATAATACATGCATTAAAATCCTTAAATACCCTTAAAAATCGTGCAACTTCATGAATGAATCTAAACCATGAATAAAAATGAAATTCATGCGCTTGATTCACCCTTGAGCCAACTCTCAAGGACATATAACATTTCGTATCAAATCCACTGGTCAATCTATATCAACTCAAATCAATATGTAATCTTCAGCAAAGGATGTGTGTCTGGCCTTCATTAATCTCATCATAGTGCCTTGGTGACTATTACAAGAAACTATTGACTATCTAGAAGTCGATGTTATATATATAAGGTTGGTCTTGGATAAATTTATTAAATTGAATACCACTGCAACCATTCTACTTTGAAAGAGTCTTCTTAGTGGCTCCAACAAACTTCATGACTTCTTTGGCCTCACTGCTAAACTCCCTTGTGATCTCTCTTCTTCATGCTTGAATTTTTGCTATACATGTAGCCTATTGTCATAACCATATATATTTCCACCCAATTTTTCACTTTAGGCACCTTAACACATGTGACACTACCTTGCCTAAGACTTAGTGGCTCAACCACCCTTAGCTTACTTGCAAGCAGCCTATGCCTCTTCACTTAAAAAATGTCCATACCTTCTTTCTAAGATACAATGTTAACACTTCAACAAGTTCACTAACATAAAGGTCCAATGTCCAACTGTAGCCTTAAAAGGTATCACAAATTAACAACTTCAACACTTAACCAACTAACATAAATGAAACATCAACAACATGACATATGTGGGTTGTGCACAAGCTTTGCATCTTTAACTTTATTAAGAGAAGTTACAACCATATATTTTTAGTAACATGACTAAGTCATGTCAATCATTGCAATTCTACATTCAACCAATAAAACAAATCTCTTCTAGACTTGTTTCCACACTGTGGGTAGAACTACTAAAAAATGATCTACATCACTAAATTATGCAGCCTTGGTCTTTCTCTAAGTGGAAATCCAAATGCAAATCCTTCTACCCATCCTAGATATCCTCCACTTATGTGTTGGAACCTTTTCCTTGCACATGCAAAATTTCCTTGGCCATCCAAATTTACCACAAACTTGTTCCACTTAGAACTACCAACCATCAAATATTTCATCAACTACAACTTTGTCTTGAGATGCTACAACAAAATTGTATAATTAGCATCTTTTTTAGCTTTCTCTTTTGTATCCATTTATATTTTTACTGATTTTTTGTAATATTTATAAAAAATCAGAACTATTTCATAGGATATTGCTAAAGTAAGGGCTATTAGCACTAAGAACAATGCTAGGTTTAGCATTGACTTTAGCATTGAGTTTTCTAATTAACTAAATAAAAGAAAAGGAAATTTTTTAAAAGAAATTTCAGAAAGATCAAGGGATAAAAATAAGCCACATGTCTCAATCCTCCTGAGTGTGAGGGCATATCTATTATTTTAATTAAAATCTCTTAATGGATAAAGAAGAAAGAAATGACATTTGGAGGGTTATGTTTAATGCACAAAGCTTGTTCATGGTGCGGCGTAAATAAGCCCCTTGCATTCCTGTATTCAAATCCTCGCACCCATATATATCTTATTACTCACTTTTTCCTTTGTATTTAATGTTGATATTTATCTAAGATTTTTGTTACTCAGTTGTTTGCATGGCATAGGTTAGGCTAGTCTCAATTCAAGTATGCACTTTTGATGGTAGTTTGATGTTGGAATTAATCTCAACTAGAGTTATTTCCTTCCAACGAGTGATGTAGGTTTAAATCCTAACATTTCTTTACCATTTCCCATTTATGTTTTCAGTTTTTACCATTTTCCATTTCTATTTCTGTAAATTCTATTTTTCACTAGGCTAGTCTAGTTTTAGTTCAGAGCTACAATTTTAATGCCATATTTTTGTGGGAATGTAGCTCAAGTAGAACTTAGTACCTTTTGGAAAACAATCTGGGTTCAAATCCCATCATTCCCTTCCCATTTTTCAATTGTTTTTACCATTTTTAGTTTCTTTGTAAATTTTAAATTATAAACAATCGATGCTATACCTGGTGCTAATTCTATAAATAAACCAAGTGTTTTTCCAAACACTATTTTGAATGTTTATTAGCACTAACTTTAACACTGGGTAGCCATGCCAAATTGATAAAAACAACACTAAAATATGACAATAAAATAGATGCCAATGACCTATTTTTTATAGCTCAAGATTTAGTCAACCACCTACATCTATTCTATAAATTCCTTAGGAACTTTTAACTCACAATATCACTTTAACTTAGACTTGGTCATTTATGCTTTAGTCCTCCAAAGAAAATGACTTTGATTTCCAAGTCTTAGTTCTTGAACTTGGATACCAAACTAAATGTTTCCATCATTCAATGTTGGAACTTCATCATGCTTAGCCAATATTGCTTATCAAACTTGAACGATATTGTGAATTCCTTCTTGCACTACCGCATAAGCTTGTTTATATAGGAGGAACGTATAACAACATCCTCAAACCAAATTACACTACTACAAAAAACTACCTTTAGAGGTGGTCATTTTCCACCTCCAAAAGTAGAATTGGGAGGGGTTTTAGCATTAGCGGTGGTTTTGCAAAAACCCCCCTAAAGGAACCGCTGCTAAAAGTCAATCCTTTTAGCAATAGTTTTTGAAGAAATATAAGCCACCCCCAAAAGTGACTTTTAGGGGCGGTTCCGAACCAACCCCAAAAAATGACTTTTGGCGGTAGTTTGGAACCACCCCTAATAGTCACTTTTTGGGGGCAGTTTATATCTCTTCAAAAACCGCTGCTAAAAGGATTGAATTTTAGTAGCGGTGCCTTTAGGGGGGCTTTGGAACTCTCCTTGAAAAGTGAATTTTAGGGGCATTTTAGAACCCCCTAGGTAGCAACTTATAAGGGCAGTATATATCTCTTCAAAAAATACCGCTAAAAGGATTGACTTTTGGGTGTGGTTTAGAACCCCCCTCGTAGTAACCTATGAGGGCGGTTTAGAACTCTCCTCATAGAAAATTTTGAACCCCCCTAAAACTCCCTCCTACAAACCTTTGGGGATGGTTTTAATCCCCCCTATAGATACCTATAAGGGAAGTTTGGAACCCCCCTAAAAATCCCTTTTACAAACCTACGGGGGTGCTTTTAAAACCCTCTCATAAACTCCCTCTTACAAACCTATAGGGGTGGTTTTGAACCCCCCTCTTACAAACCTACAGAGGGGGTTTTGAACCCGCCTTGTAGTAACATACAAGGACAGTTTATAACCCCCCTCGTGACGACATATGATGGAAATTCAGAACCCTACTTGTAGTGACATATGAGGGTGGTTTAGAACCCCCCTCATAGAAACATACAAAGACAGTTTGAAACCCCCTTATAGCCATTAATATAAATCATCATAAAAATATTTTATTAGAAATACCAATATTGCAATATCTTTAGGGCCTCGAGGAATCAAACCACCAACCTCCTGCTTGTAAGACAAGCGCTCTTCCATTGAGCTAGAACCCTTTAAGAATTGGGGAGAGGAGCAATATTAACACCCAAATAGCATCATTTATAATTCTAAGAAAAGACAATAAGTTCCAAAGACAACCATGCTTAAAATCCAATTTATATTTCCAAAGATAACCATGCTTGAAATCCAATTTATATTTCCAAAGACAACCATGCTAAAACATTGACCTGGAAGTTACAAGGGATACTACCATAAAATAACATAGTCTGTCCCTAAAATCTTTTTGAGACAACTACCTAACTTAGGTTCCTTAGTGCTTATGAATCAACATATTTTCCTCCCATAGAGGATCCTAGGATGAGCATGTGGGGGGGCTTCAAATATGGCTCTAAGGCTATTTCAAAATATCACCTGGAAAGTAACCAAAGAGGCACTTCTAAGTCACAAATAACTCCTCTATTGAGTGCATCCCCATTAGTGTACTACTGGAATGAATGTCTCAAAATGCACATGCAACTTGAGGGGTAATAATCTAAAACCCTAATTCTGCATCACAAAAACAACAGTGATGCCACTAGCCAAAAATCTCTAGATGAGATATTGAAGTGGCCCTCCTTGATACAGGGTTTAAAACAATGTTACATTTATTTCGCTGATGAATTTATCACGGAGGGTATAAAATATATCTTATCGGCAGTCTTGGGGAAAATATCATAAAATATTGAGAAACTTAAAAATAGAAAAATAATCATTTTTTTCAATTTTTTAAACATCTAAAGCAACTACAACATCAAACAAACACATTGTTACATATATATGAAAATAAAACCAATATATAAGATGTCACGTTGTACATCGCACATCGGTATTGAAATATGAATTTTTTCATGTCATAAGTCTTGACAAGATGATATGAAATCACATCAAAACAAAATATACTTGGTCGATGACTATGAAAACAATGGATTTCTCATTTTCTACTTAATGGAAAATAGTCACAGTGTCTTTAGAGCTCAATACCCAAATGCAGTTTTGCAAAATGAGGGTTAAAAGACAGAGAATCTAGTTATAATGCAAAATTGATGCATACATAGCAATAATTTCCCTCAACTTGTGATATTGAAAGAAATTATTGTGATAATATGAATTTATTGTCGTCATTTCAAAATATGAAATTATTGTGATATTTACCACTTATACTCTTGGCTTGGGGATCAACTTGCAATATATTATGATACAAGCAATAAACCATAGATAGTGTAAGACTAGTTTAAACCATAGGAAATGCTTAACGAGATTTTTTTTACAAAATGCTAGATCTGCAACCCTTTGGGAAATTCCTTTAGACAAAAGTGTGTGGATCATAGCCACTGAATAAAGTAAGATAGTTTGACATCCACCCTGAAACTATGTTGGATTCACAAGAGAGGGATAGAAGGGATTGAATGGCAAACCCTAAATCTACAAAAAGAGATGAATAATCAGTACTAGGGTAAAACATAAATTGGTATTAGTATGCAATAGAAGAAAAACATCAAGTGCACCTTAGAGAGGAATCACCCAGGAACAATTGATCACAACGCTTGAGAGAAAACCCATGCATAATAGATCACACCATGAAGACAACAAAATGCTAGATATGATTCCTATAGGCTATAGGACATATGAAGAGACGTAACTCAAGTTACAATGAGACGTAACTCAAGTAACTCATGTTACAATGAGATGTAACTCATTTTATTCAAGCAACTCATGCTAGATATGCACCATTGATGTATTGTGTGAAAAATCAATAAGTTGTGGTTTCCAAAAGCACCACCACTACCTTGCCTGCAATAATAATAAGTAAACTGGCAACAATCAACTTGAACATTTTGATGAAATACATATGAAATACTTGCTAATATCTAATCATTACAATTTAATATTTAAACTGTTGAGATGATGGTATAAGTTTTAGTTGAGGATAAGGCCAACCTCACTTTGCAATCATTATTATTGTTTATTTATTATTGTGTTTCTATATGTGGCATAAATATGACCTAGAAAACACTCATTTATTTTATTCCTAGGAGGTTTTCCAACCTTGTCCTCATCATGGGCCCATAACCCATCTTAGGGATGATGCCCTTTTCTTATCTCTATGTCAAACTCTTTTTTCTTCTTTCTATTTGATGGATGTGATTTTGAGTTTGCGAGTATTCTTTGTTGTTGATTTGTTATTTATTTTTAGGCATTGACAATTATGAGACAATAATATTTTTAGGACATGGTGTAGCAGATCCGGAAGGTGGACAACCTAGAGATCTTCTTGTAATCATAAAGGTTTGATGCGTTTAAAATTTTTGATCTCCTGCGTGGTTTGCTTTTGTCACCTATTTTAGAAGTCATTTTTTAAAACTTTGATGCCCTGTTTTTAAATGTGAAACATGCCACGACATGATTTTTCAAATCTATACATTCAAATGACTTCAACTATGAAATTAGATAAGTGTTCAATCATTTCTGCAGGTCCTTGAAGATCATGTATTTCACCGAGAAGGATTAGACATTCATGCGAATGAAAACATAAGCATGTCTCAGGTGTGTAGTATCAATGGTTAGAAGTTAGTTGTAAATGCTTCCAGATTTGCTATGTTTTGTGGTGTTCATGTCTTAGAAATATAGCTTTTTTTATTGTGTTGCAACTCATGCCTTAATAGCTCTAACTTATAATGAAATTTAGTTTTTAATATGAATCGGTGATGAAATTTATAGCAAAGAAGAAATAAATAAATAATATTAATGTCCAGAGATGATGGAATGGCCAATAATGGAACCTGCACATTTTTAATGTATCCCAAGGGCATGTTGAAGGTATCTCTTTGCTAATTGTAAAAGAAAACCGTGAAAATGTAATTGAGAAAACATTATTGAAATCGCATTCTGACATACAACTGCATGAACGAAGGATCTGTGAAAGCAAAAATAGTTGCAACCCATTCCTCTTCATTAAATACCTTAAATTCGCTTATTATGTGCCCAAACATAATGTTGGAGAAGCGATAGGCAGGGGGAAACATGCACAATCCTTAGAGGAAGACAAATAATTCTTGACAATGAAGATGAATCTTTCTCATCATTTGAGTTTGATCTCTTATTTGGTGGAAATAAGCAAGTAATCTATTGTTGGTGGAAACAATCCTTGAAGGTTCGTGTGTAGCTCTACAAATCTGTATAACATCGACTTATGAGATGAGGGTCAATGTTTGCTTGCTTTTTGAAATTCCATATAAATTAGTGTCCCTTTTCTGATAATTTGTACATGTTATCACCTGAAAGAAGGTAACGAGTGAAGACCAAGAAACAACTAATGTCTTTCTGTAAAAAACTATCAAATAATAACTAGGGCTAAGCATAGTTGGTCCTCATTTAAAACTGTTACTAAGACTTTTGGCTGAGTTCTTCAATATACACTAATATCCATCAGGGATATTATAGTTGGTTGATGGTCAAAAGATATAAGCTTGTTTGGACTCAAACTTTTTGAGAGTGAAGGTTGTTGATATGATGATATTTCTAAATCTGAAGATGGTGAGATCAAATTCTAATCAGCCCGTGGAAACTGGAGCACATGGGATCAATGTTGTCATGAATGTTGTTGAAAATATCATGGTCGTATAATAGGTTCATTTGTGATGTGGACACAATTCTTAATAATTCAAATAGTTTACGACCCGTTACCTCCCAAACCTGCACTTCAAGTGGTAAATCCCTAAAACTCAAGTGCAACTTTTATAAATGACATGAATTCTAACTTTGTTGAGAGAACAAATATGCAATAAATAGGGATTTCACCATTCAAGTGTTGAATGTGACAACTACAATCAGTTACTGTCATTATGAGAATATACAATACTGAGTCTCATGTTCTATGAACATAAATTAGTGTATATGATCATAAAGTCACTTTAAAAGTTAAAGAAAAATATCAAATATCAAATATGCCATTCACAGCTAGTAGATTTGGTAGCTAAGAAGGTGATTTTTGGTGGTCAAATTTGATACCATAGTATACTCCAAAGTTCAAACAAGAAAATGAAGAAGCCAGTCGAGAAGGGGCAACACATATTATACCCGAAAAGAGATAATTATTTTAAAATGTATAATATCACTAATAATTAGTATTATAATAACAATTAAGTGGTACATGGGCATGGCCTAACTCATAATGAATAACATATTTTCTTCATTGACTTGTAACAGTCATTACAGTTGGTCTATTTTTTCCTTTGTCTACTACATTTTCTACAAAGATGACAATGAAAGTTGATAATCATTTACCATTGTCCATGCCAATCAATTATACATATTCTTGAAGCTCCTCCAACAGTCCTACAAAACCAACTAATCTATATCAACCATTGTTTAGTCAATCACAAGTGGTAGATCAATCCCTTTGGAGGAGCAAACCTTTCCTCAAGTTACCTAGAGGGATCTTAAATCTTAAATTAAGATCCATCTTAATGTAGAACAGATCACAGTCTGTGGAAAAATCTTCAAAACAATGACATTGTCAAGAAAATAAATAGTCTATCCAGTGTGTTTTGATAATTGTATTATTATTTGATAATCTATCAAAGAAGAATTTGTGTATCTGTATTGCACCCCAACTCTTGTTTTGTGCTTGTATGGATTTGTGGACACAATTCTTTCATTATTTTAGGACTTTATAATAAAGATATAAAATCCGCCAGCCACCCATACAATGAGAATTATATAATATCAACATTGTTCTCACAAAGGACTTGTTAGAAACTAGGTTACCATACAACTACTAATGTTGCAGCCAAATTAAACCACTTGAATATTAATTCCATTGTCTCTAATGTTACACACCTATGTCTTACATCCAATATCTACATGTAATGCTTTCGTAAACCACCAATAATAGACCCCCATTCAAATCTTTAAAAAAAGCACGAGACATATAATTTGTCATGTAAAACCCAGATATTAGAACCATGTAAATCAATAAAATATTCCTGTTGATTAGAGTCTATTGAATCTACCACTGGCCCTTTAAAATTTATACTATTTTTTATTTATCGCACAATATTTTTAGTAATAGTTTTTTGCTACATGGTTGAGGCCTCCAAAGCATGCTATCGGTCTGCCATTTGTCCTTTTTATTGTGTAAAAACTATTTTATGTGCACATATGTTTGTTACTACATCGCCCTTATTATTCTTTTTCCCCTTCTACCAAACTATTAGCTCATACATGCTCAAAATGATATCATTTTCTCTTTACTGCCATAACCAAGCTTCCAAATAATCAGAATATTCATGTTGATTACAGTCTGTTGAATCTACCACTGACCCTTTCAAATTTATGTTCTTTTTTTATTAATTGCACAATATTTTTAGTAAGAGTTTTATGTTCCATGGTTGAGGCCTCCAAAGCATGTTATCGGTCTGCCATTTGTCCTTTTAGTTTTATTGTGTAAAAACTATTTTATTTGTACATATGTTTGTTATTGCATTGCCCTTATTATTATTTTCCCCTTCTGCCAAACTATTAGCTCGTATGTGCTCAAAAATATACCATTTCATCTTTTATTGCCATGACCTTTGTTTAGTTCCTTGAATACATTTCTTATATATATGTGCATATAGCATCGTCATCCTCCATTCTTAGCACGTGCATTTTTCCTATAGTTTAAATGGCATTACCTATTTTTACTCTATTTATTCCTTGTCAATGTCATTGTTTTGAAGTGCTTTACATAAACTATATCGAAGAGCATCTAAATTCAATGTCATTGTTTTGAAGAGTATATCAGAAGACATCCAAATTCAAATATTAGACCTCAATAAAAGAGGCTTGCCAAACAAAATTTAAGACTATAATTTAAGAAAAACACAATTCATAAATAGAAATCACCATAAAAGTAACATAAAATGAGTGCAAATGAATCCACCAAATGTAGACCCTATAAAAACTTACACTAATGAAAGAAATGTGTCCACAAAGCCATATAAACACAAAATATATGGGTGCAAGTCATATACAAAAATTCTTCTATGATAGATTATAAAATAATAATAAAGTTATCACAAAAGGAACTATACAAAGAAGTTACCTATAGCACATAGGCTCAAAGTCTCTTTCTTTATATTTATAGCTTTTTTTTTAATTTAGGTCAGAAATGTGTCCACAAAGCCATATAAACACAAAATAGAAATTGGGGTGCAAGTCAAATACAAAAATTCTTTTATGATAGATTATAAAATAATAATAAAGTTATCACAAAATAAACTATACAAAGAAGTTACCTATAGCACATAGGCTCAAAGTCTCTTTCTTTAGATTTATAGCTTCTTCTTTTTTTGTATGTCTGGATTTTATGCTATCTCTTGTCATAATTTCATGGCAGTCCATTCTAGCTAGCTAAGAAGCGCCGCCTAACATCTACAACCTGCTCATTCGATCTGAGAGTCTGACTTATGAAAAACATGATCCCATCGACCATGCACGCTTTTAATGGAAGTGTTACTCGGTATTGAGCTTGGGGATTGACATTAATCACTCGAATCGAATATTGTAATAAAAAGATATATATTCATCCATTCCATTATAAATGTAGTAAAAGTAATTCCACTTTAATTGAAAAAAGTAAAGAGTAAATTATACCTAAGTTATTTAAAAAAAAGTGTTCTAATGTTTTCTCATTTTTTTACAAGGTCAAAATATATAGGTAGTGATTTGAATAGAAAACAATGTAATTTTAAATGTAATTTGTTGATGGGTTTTATATATGTTCAGAAATTTTTATTTAGTTTTATAAGAAATCAAAGTGTTAAAAAAAGATATTAGAGAGAACACAATCATGTTTAATCATAGGAGTTATGTTTTAGTGTAATCTTAAAATAAAAGATAAATTGTAGTAGATTACATAGGGAAATTTTTAGGGATGAAATTTAGTCAATTGGTTTTTTTGGGGTTTTTTTAAAATATAAATTCATTTTTTGGTCATTTTTAGTCTCTGATATCGCCTATATTTACAAAAACTATGTTTTTTTATCATAATATTCGTCAAAATTTACAAATTTTAGTAGTAAATTATATGTTTCATATTTAATATTCACTTACCATTATATATATATATTTTTTTCAATCCATAATAATCTCCTAGAATACTATACTTAAGTATACTATTATAATCCTTAAGAAATACCCTCTTAAAATGGTCCACAAGCTGTTTATTGAAAAATGTTAATTCTATCAAAACACTATAAGAGTTATGAAGAAAGTCTACTTTCTTTATAGGCCTCTAGCATGATTGCATCCATTACTTATTATTTGGGTCAATATGCCTATTATTTACAGATTACTATGAGATTTCATAAAAACACAAAGCAAAATGAAATTACTCATCTAGACCACAAAATATGTTGTTATTATTATTATTGAGGCTATTGCTTGTCCACTTTATCTCTCAAATCATGTAAAAATGCATGATAGTGGATGTTAGAGCATAATCCCTAATGCATAGCTTTAATGATAAAAAGAATTATATTACCTTCCCCATAGTTTTCTTAAAAATTCCAACTTGGCAGCAATAATGTTGCTCCAAGCATTAAAGCCACAAAAGATATGTCTCATCGATATTGGGCTTGCAATGAGATAGAGAGAAACATAGCTATGTGTAATTTTACAAATATTTGACATGAAAAGTATTGTTACACTCATGTCAATTTCTATAGAAACAACAAGAATAAAGTTAAAGATTATAATATATAAAGATACATAGAATTAGGAAAAGAGGACTAATTGCCTAAAAAATTTCTAGGAAGAGGATCTACTACAACTTGATCTTGCCACAATACTTTTAGGTGTAAATTTGTCAAGTCTTGAGCAAATGAGGAGAAATTTTCTTGACTAACCACAAAAGAGTCCACAACACATTCATCACACTAGTTGAGTGGTATGCCAAGGAAAGTTTCACGCACACAAAGAACAAGTAGCTACATGGTGTGCACATGTTTGAGCCCTACACGAACCCTAGGATCCACATACCACCTCAAGTAGGACTAATTGTCAAATATTTTCCTTGATGTTGAATTGCATTAATGACTCCTTTGAGCGTGTAATTGCAAATGAATATGTAGATGTAGATGTAATTCTTTAACTATTAGAGTTGAGCTTCTTTATGCACTTTGAATTATCTATGATTATGATGTTCTAAATATACATGCATTAAAATCCTTAAATACCCTAAAAATTGTGAAACTTCATGAATGACTCTAAACCATAGAAAAAAATGAAAATCACGCGCTTGAATCACCCTTGAGTCAACTCTCAAGGACATATAACATTTCCTATCAAATCCACCAATTTATATCAACTCAAATCAATATGTACTCTTCAACAAAGGATCTGTGTATGGCCTTCATTAATCTCATCATAGTACCTTGGTGACTATTCCAAGAAACTATAAGGTTGGCCTTGGCCAAATTTATTAAATTGAATACCATTGCATCCATCCTACTTTAAAAGAGTTTCCTTAGTGGCTCCAACAAACTCCACAACTTCTCTGGCCTCACTGCTAGACTCCCTTGTGGTCTCTCTTCTCCATGTTCAGCTTTTTGCTATACATGTAGCCTATTGCCATAACAATAAATATTTCCACCCAATTTTTCACTTTAGGCACATTAACACATGTGACACTATCTTGCTTAAGACTTAGTGGCTCAACCACCCTGAGCTTACTTGCAAGCATCCAATGCCTCTTCACTTAACAAATGCCCATACCTTCTTTCTAAGATACAATGTTAGCACTTCAACAAGTTCATTCACATAAAGGTCCAATGTCCAACTGTAGCCTTAAAAAAGTATCACAAATTAAGAACTTCAACACTTAACCAACTAACATAAATGAAACATCAACACATCAACAACATGAAATATGTGGGTGGTGCACAAGCTAGGCACCTTTACTTTATTAAGAAAAGATACAACCATATCTTTTTACATGAGTAATTCATGTCAATCATTGCAATTCTACATTCAACCAATAGTTCAAATCTCTTCTAGTAGACTTGTTTCCACACTAGGGTAGAACTACTAAAAATGTTCCGCAATACTAAATTATGCAACCTTGGTCTTTCTCCAGGTGGAACTCCAAATGAAAATCCTTCTACCCATCCTAGATATTCTCCACTTATGTGTTGGAACCTTTGTCGTGCAGATGAAAAATTTCCTTGGCCATCCAAATCTACCACAAAATTGTACCATTTAGAACTACCAACCATCAAGTCTTTCATCAACTACAACTTTGTCTTGAGATAGTACAACAAAATCATGTCATTAGCATCCTTTTTAGCTTTCTTTTTTGCATCCATTTATATTTTTAGTGATTTATTGTATTTTTTATGAAAGATCAACACTATTCCATGGGATGTTGCTAAAGTCAGTGCTATTAGCACTGAAAATAGTGTTAGGTTTATCATTGACTTTAGCATTGAGTTTGCTAATTAACTAAATAAAATAAGAGGAAATTTTTGAAAAGAAATTTAAGAAAGATCAAGGGATAAAAATAAGCCACATGTCTCAATCCTCATGAGTGTGAGGGCATATCTATTATTTTAATTAAAATCTCTTAATGGAGAAAGAAGAAAGATATTACATTTTGGGGGGTTTTGTTTAATGCACAAATCTTGTTCATGAGTGTGGCCCAAAGAAGCCCCTTGCATTCCTGTATTCATATCCTGACACCCATATATATCTTATTACTCACTTTTTCCTTTGTATTAAATGTTGATATTTATCTGAGATTTGTGTTACTCACTTATTTGCATGCATAGTTTTGGCTAGTTTCAATTCAAATATGCACTCTTGGTGGTAGATTTATGTTGGAATTGAGCTCAGGTAGAGTTCTTTCCTTCCGACGAGTGATGTGGGTTCAAATCCTAGTATTTCCTTACCATTTCCCATTTATGTTTTCATTTTTTACCATTTTGCATTTATGTTTCTATAAATTCTATTTTGCACTAGGGTAGTCTAGTTTTAGTTTAGAGCTACAATTTTAATGCCATATTTTTTAGGGAATGTAGCTCAAGTAGAAATATACCTTTTGGTAAACAATTTGGGTTCATATCCCAACATTCCCTTCCCATTTTTCAATTTTTTTACCATTTTAAGTTTCTTTGTAAATTTTAATTTATAGACAAACGATGTTATACTTGGTGTTAATTCTATCACTAAACCAAGTGTTATTCCAAACACTATTTTTAAATTTTATTTAGCACTAACTTTAACATTGGGTAGCCATGCTAAATTGAAAAAAACACCACTAATATTTGTTAGTCAAATAGTTGCTAATGACCTATTTTTATAGTAAGAGTTAGTCAACCACCTACATCTATTCTAGAACTTCCTTAGGAACTTTTAACTCACAATATCACTTTAACTTAGATTTGGTCATCTATGCTTTAATTTTCCACAGCAAATGACTTTGATTTCCAAGTCTTAATTCTTGAACTTGGCTACCAAGCTAAATGTTTCCACCATTCAATGTTGGAACTCCATCGTGCTTAGCCAATCTTGCTTATCAAACTTGAACGATATTGAATGAATCTCCATGAATTCCTTCTATCCCTACACAAGTCTGCATATATAGGAGGAAGGTATAACAACATCCTTGAACCAATGCAACTCCTTCCACTCTATGTTTTCCTTAGTGAGCCTACAAACCAAATCTCCCTTAAGTTTCCCAGTACTTCCTCAAGGTGTGGGAATGCATGCCAAAGACTTCCTCACTAAGTAATGTCTTTGTTCCTAAATTTATGTCCAATATTTAATTCTTGTAGACCCAAATCTTCTTTTGTGCCACTTCAAATCCTTAGAACACTTCTCCTTCAAAGTTCCTCTCGTAAATTGCCCACAACCCCAATTTTGATCCATAATTTTGTAGCCTCTATAAAAGAGTTATTGGTTGGTAGCACTAGTGTTAAAAATTTATGAAAATATGTGCAACAACCATTCCCATGGAACATTACACCCAACAAGGAACTCTATTACAATCTACAACCATACTTAACCTTTGTCCTCCAAGCCTCTAGGTAAGGAATCTATATCCAACTCTAGCGCACCTTCTTCAAATGGATGGAGCATAGCCATGTAACTCTAGAACCAACTCTCTCACAAACTAACCAAGATCAAATTCTTACCACTGTACTACATTTCACCTTTCTCACATGGCTAAGTGCACCTAATGTTTAAGTCACTAAGTCATCTACCATGCTTTGGGATTTCCATTTTTGTTTGTTGTGTGTGGTTCTAGAAACCTTGCATGGTGTCTGTGATTATAAAGAGTTCAAAAGCATTGGCCATTGAATCAATAAATTTGTGAGGAATGTTAATGTTGAAATAATTTTCTCTAAATTTTCCTGTTATTGTTGATTTGGTACTATACTAATATGAAATATATGTTCATATTTAATACTTTTTTATATTTCTTCTTGTTGTGTTAGTTTTTGTTGTGTGACTTTGGTATGCAAACCTTTTGGCATTGCATACAGTGGTATCAAAGCAGTATTTTGTTCCTAATGAAGTATTAATGTGTCCTAGAAGAGTGGTTGCATGTGGCCTTTGTGAAGGTGAGTCCAATAATAGGGATTGCTAATGTGAGTGGTCATATAGCATATAGAATAAGAGTTCATAATTTGAGAATTGCCAATAAGTGTACAATATCACAGTACTAATTGGATTGGTAATAGAAGGTCCTGACATAGCTCCTTATATCATTACTCAAATCTTATTCTCACTCCATTTGTATCACGTTGATCCCCACTACTTGTACATTTGCTTTAGCCATCAATTTAGCTAAACATTGGCCCTTCACCAACTTACTAGGTTTGATCACTAAGTCAAACTCTTGTATTTTAGTGATCCACTTACCCCATTTCCCATCTTCCTGTGGTTTACATAACATCTCTTTGAATTCTATATGAGGAATGAACGCAATACTTTGGTCCTATAGCACATATTCTCTGAAGGACTTAAGAGCCTTAAACCATGTATAAGATTTATTTTCCATGATATTGTACTTTAGTTCTCCATCTCTTAGAGATTTACTAAAGAATGCAATAGGTTGCTCAAAACCATCCTCATTTTTCTGTAACAAGACAACAACTGTTGTATGTTATGAAGAGAATGGAAAAATCATGAAATCTTTCTTATAATCCATGTTGATCAGTACAAGAGATTCAGTCCCAATTCCCTTTTAATTGCAACAAATTCTTCATTAGTCTGTGTCATCATCCCACCAGATTTCAACATCCTTTTTCAACATTTGGGTCATGTTTTTAGTTACTTTAGAAAAATTGGGAATAAATATTCTTAGAAAATTAATATTAACAAAGAAAGATTGAAGGGATTTCTTATTATTTGGGAGAGGAATTGTATTTATGGACTCCACTTGTCATGATCTTTTTTTACCCATCATGCTGAGACAATGTGGCCCAAAATTTTAGTTTCCTCCATTCCGAAAAGGTATTTCTTGGGATTGAGAGATATCCAAAACCTTTTGCACCTTTCAAATACTTTGCTTAGATGTTGCACATGATATTCAACTTTCTTAGAATATACAGTCAAATCATCCAAGTAAATAATAATGAAAATATCCTTAATATCAACACAAAGGCAATGTCCATGGCCCTTTGGAAAGGGGCACCTGCATTTATTAAGCCAAAGGGCATTCTCCAATAGGAAAACGTACCCCACAAGGAGGTAAAGGTAATCTTTAGAATACCATTAGAGTCCATTCTTACCCAATTATAATCTAAAAAAACATCCATCATGAATATCTTATATGATCCCACCACCTTTCACAACATTTGATCCATCTTAGGTAATGGGTAATTATGTTTCAAAGAGGCTCTATTCAAATTCACAAAATATACACATAATACAATGTCCCCGATCCTTTTTATCACTCGGAACATATTTGATACCCACTTAGAGTACCTAAAATGTATCATTTGATATTTTCTTGGAACAATTTTGTGACCTCTTTCTCTATCAATGGTTGAAGTATAGGATTTACTTGTTGTTGTTTCTGTCTAAAGGGGTTGGAATATTCTCCCATGGAAATTTTCTATTGAAAAATGTTTGGATCATATGTTTTCAGTTCCCCATATTTCCATGTAAAGGCATCTTAAAACTACTTGAATAGTTTTTTTTATCACTCTTTCTCCTCAGGGAAAAGGGTATTAGACAACTTGATGATCTTCGGGCCTGAGGGAGGTCCGATATTGTATTATTTGATCTTAGATAATTCAATATTCATAGTTGGATTAGATGAGACCCCATATAAACAAAAAATTCTTTCTAGTGGGACTAATCCCTTTGGAATGTAGTTGGTCTTGAGTTGTATGAACTTTTGACCTCCTATCATTTTTGGGAATGCCTATTTTGGATCAGGTTTTGCACCAAGTTTTTCTACTTCCTATTCTTCTTCTTCCTCTAAAGATATATGCATGTTTTCATATTCTCTCATAAGATTCAAGAAGATCTTGATTTGATCATCATCTTCAAATACTTGCCACCGCTTGATGTTGTCAGGGATGGTAGCTCTATGCATAACTCCGATAGAATAAGAGAGATGAATTAAATCAGGAGGAACAAACTCATCTATTTTTTTTGCCAAATTGTTAGCCCCGTGATTTAATTCCCTAGGTATTGCAGTGATCGTGATGGAATAAAAAAAAATTTCAAAGATATCCCACACAACATGATTGTATTGTTTCATCCTAGGATGACTATACTAGTATCTTTCTCTTATTTGATTTACTATCCCAAATATTTTTGGTTTGTTAATTCCCAATTTTCTATTTGTTTCTAGTCCTAGGGTGAGCACCTCATATTCTGGTACATTATTTGTGAAATCAAAATTCAGTTTGAAATCATGAGGGAACTCCTTACCAAAGAGAGATCTTAGCAATACACTTGCGTCATTTCCTTCTTTGTTACAGGCCCCATCAAAGTACACTTTCCATGCACCAGCAGGGCTGATACTTTGTTTTTCTATTGGAACCATCTTTTCAGTTTGGCCCTGAGTGGGAGAATGGTGGATGAGAAGAAAGTTTCCTAAGTCATCAGTGGTGTAGGCTAGAAAATTGGTGTACTTTGGGAATCACTAATGACATAGGTCATTTTTGGATCCCTATATAACCTACAATTATCTCCTACAAAGACTAGAATAGTAGTATATGAGAGGTCAAACTAAGCACTGACCCCCCATAGAAGTCCCCCAATGTCTTGAAAACATCTATTATAATAACGTCCATCTTGACATACTTTTTGGGTATTTGGACCATCCCTACCACTAGGTCTTTGATCATACCTAGAAACTGTACCCTCTAGGAATCACAAGAAAAAACGTATTTGTAGGGCCTTATAATATCCAACCCTAAATTCTTCATGATAGCTAAAGGCATCAATAAGTGTGAGGAACCGGAATCGTAATGGAAGTTGTGGACATGTAGGTTTTGGAGCTCAAATGTGATATAAAAAGGTGGGGTAAGCTAATATATGCCATCAGGAAGGTTTCCCAACACAATATTTGGTGCATCATCTTGCAAATTTATCAAGTTAGCTTGTAAAGGAGTTTCATCACTCAGTATCATCATGTTTGATGATGAGGAAGTGGGTTTATCGTGAGAGGAAAGTATTTTTGGACTTGAGGCGCAAGTGGATTCCTTAAGACCTACATAGGATGATATTTCTTTACTATGAGTCGGGTATTTCAGGATTTCAGAGAGTGGCATATGAATTTTTATTTTACTTAATTCATGCTTGATACTAAAATGAGAGAGTAGACGATGACATGATTCTGATACTTTTGCAGTAGGTGGAGGTCTTATGGGGGCTTGAATGGGGACATTTTGAGCCTTGTTGGGCTCTTTCACCCTTGAATATTGCTTGATAGGGACCATGGGTTGTATGACATATGTTGATGTTAACATTGTATCCCTCCTAGGTTGTTGTGTTGGCCTACTTATCTCTCTTTTATTATAGTTTTATTTCCTATAGATATCATCTCATCTAAAATTTGGTGCATTATGCTTAGGCCTCATATCATAGTTCCTTTTCACTTTAGCCATGATTTTATCAATAACCATTTGAAATTGAGCATGAGACAAATCAGGTAGTCCATCTTCTTGTTAGGGACTCCTCTTGTTGAATATACTCCCTTACCCTATCATAAGTAGGCCTTCTAACCCCAATAGGTTGTGTTTAGGTTCAACATCATTAGGATGGAAATGTTCAAATTTGATGATGGCTCATGCAAATATTCCTCCATGGATTCATAGTAACCCTCAAATCCATGAGTTGCATGGGATATCATATTAGCTTAAGCTCTAGGGTAGTGGGGTGGATTTAGATATTATTGTCTTACCTCCTTTTGGGTGCGGCAGGATGGGCTCTTTGCTGGTTCCAAAATGTAACAAACATTATTAGACACAACAAAAATAAAGAACAATAAAAAAAACCACAACATCATGCACATCTAGACACCATGAGTTATCCTGGAAACAACTTAACCGGGTAAAACCAACAAAAGATATTCATTATGCCCCTTGGCCAAATCCGACCAAGGCATGGCCGACCGTGGCTCTACCACCATGGGTAACCTCGACCATAAGTGAGTTCTAGACATATTACAACGAAGTTAGACCATCCTCTTTATAGGCTTACATCAAAATAATACCATGGGTGGATTTCCCAATACCATGGGTCCATAACAACAATAACTAAATTTGGTTAACTTGATCTATGACCGAGTCAATATTAACCCATCATTCCCCCATTTAAACTTGACTTGGGACTGATGACTCCCCCCCCCCTCAGGTTTATCAATGGATAATATTACATGCTTCCCTACCCTTCAAATTTAACACAGGGGTATGCATGCATTTATTGGTCTTACAGTCATATGCCCATTTACAATGATTACAACTCCATTAATGAAACATTGCTTTACAAAAATACCTAAGCATCTACCTGCTCATACAATAATAAACAAAGCACTCTTTCACCAAGTACTCAAATTCTGCTACTCAATTGACTAGTTAGTCGAACTATATGCACAGTCAACTACATACTCCATTGGTTGCTATAGTCTTCCTTTCTGCATAGTCAAATATAGACTCCAATGTATTCTCCACTCAATCTCTCTGTACAGTTGACTACAGACTCCACTGTCTACTCCAGTCAATTTCTCTACATATTTTACTACAGACTCCACAGTCTTCTCCAATCGATCTATCTTCATGCTACTCCAATTATTTCCTTGGTTGTTGCTAGCACATACTCCTCAATCACGTCTGCGTCTACATTAGGAATTACAACAGTTTCCAACAGATTCTAACCCTTAGCAACACAGGCATCCATCTAAAGCCAAAAAAAACTCTGTTGTGTAATCGATCAATTCATCAGTTGACTACCCAGTCGATCTTAACCACGATTACTCAGTTGACCTAAGCTTGACCACTCGATCGACCTTCTATGACTCCTCAATCGATATTGACCTTGATTGTCTTGTTTTTGATGCATCTATTTAGCCTCAGTCGATCTACAATACTCATTCGACCTCGTCTACCATATCCTTGGTCAACCCAATCGACCATATGCTTAGTCGACCAATCCTTAGTTGACTATTCAGTCTCATCGACTACCTCGTCTATCACTTTTCATTGGTCATCCATCGAGATTTCAACCACTAGTATATCCACATTCATGTTGACCTTAACTCTCATAGAGAACGACTCTGGTTTCTCCATTGACTACACTAGGTCGACCATCCACAACCCTTGTCGACTTTGATCTCTTCAACCACATATCCCTCCCTTCTTCTTTGAAATTTATAAATATAGGTAGCATACCTGCCATCTTAATAGCTAGTGTACCTTCTAAATATAGGTAGTATACATTCTAAATAGTTTGTAAATTAGTATACCTTCCATCTTAATATAGGTAGGAACAAGGAATATTGTATCGCTGGGTTGATAATTGTCTAGTTTTACATTTTAGATATTTGATTATGGTGTCTACTATCATTTTTGTATTACAAAGTTGCACGTTGAGCCACAACATAACATATTTTCCAAAAAAAAATCACCATCAATGAACCCACATATGAAAAAGATAAATGGTGAATGCATGGTTGGGCCTCCATTCCAACTGCTCCCCTTTTCGTTCAACTTCATCCTTGGCATTTATGTTGCTACTCCTTGCATCATGCCATCTCCATTACCACTCAACATTTTCTATGTGTTATCCTTGCACATTTCTTCCAAACATCTCCATGGCCTTTGTCTTGATGGCCAGAATGAATACTTTGCCTAAGAATGGTTTGGTATCACCACAAAAATGTGTTTACTTATGCTCCAAAACTAGGTGAGCTCTATAATGGACCCACAAACTAAGTGATCTAATGGAATGCTTCACTTAGATGATATCATGTCCTTTAAGATTTTATTTAGTGGTCATATGTTGGACATTAATAAAATCATATTATCTGACCTCATAGAAGCCCTTCCTCTCTTCCTTTTTCCAATGTTACTAGAATTGGTCAGAACCAGTTGAAAACTTGATGATCTTGAACCTCTTGGTTAAGATGTCGAACTACCTAGCTCAATATAAAATCAACCAAATTGTTTGGTTTGGGCCATCCCTAACCTTAACTGCTCCACATCTTGTTGGACCACGCATGCTAAGAGATATATAAATTCCTCATTGTGCTCAAAGATACAAAAGAGGGTAGGGATTACCGAAGACATTGTGCTCATTTTTTGTCTTCATCAGTCTCCTCTTCTTCTCACACTCTAGTATTGAAATCCCTTAGGGTCTCTACTCCTTGAAATTCCTCATGGTATGCTCCTTGAAATTCCTCAGGGTGGTCTCGAAATGCCCTGGGGTAAGCTCCTCGAATTTCCTCAAGGTATGCTCCTCGAACTACCTCAGGGTGGTCTCAAAATGCCTCAGGGTGTGAACCTCGAAATGCCCCAGGGTGGTCTCGAAATTCCCCATGGTATGATCCTCGAAATGCATCAAGGTGGTCTCAAAATGCCTCATGACGTTCTTGAAATGCCTCAAAGTATGATCCTCGAAATGCTAGATCCACCAATGGTCCTTGTCTGCAAACTACATGGCCCCACAAGATACCAAATGGTGCATACAAAATGTGCTTCTTCAGGTTTAACGATATTTGATATTGTTTGCACCGATCCAACATCAACCGCGGGACCTCAGTGCGATCCTTCAATAGACTAAACAATGTCCATTCATCCATGTATACTTCTAAAAATTTGTGGAAAAAATCATTAAAAGCTAACAACTTCCCTGGAGGATATTGTGGGCGCATTCTAGTCCAAATGGCATAACTGTATACTGGTAACACCCCCATTCTGTCGCAAAAGTCATCTTATTCCTATCCTCCTTTGCAATCTTTATCTGATGGTACCCAAAAAATCCATCAGTAAAGGAATAAACTTCTTGTACACCCACATTCTCTAGTACTTCATCTGTAAATGGTGTAGGAAAAGGATCATGTAGACATGCATCATTCAGCTTAGGTAGATCCATGCAGATTCTTATCTCACCTGTCTTCTTTTTCTGGACTACCGTTGGACTAATATACTCTAATTCTTCAACTGGTTCAATGATTCATGCATCTAGCATTATATCGATCTCAGTTTTGACCTTCTCCTTATATCTTGGATTCAATTGATATGGTTGCAGTCTCACTGGTTTAGCATCTAGTTTCAAGGGGATTTTCATCTCTCCTAGTTCTCTTACAATGCCCTTCATTTATGAAAACTTGGTAGGTAAAAGATCTTGGTATTCGTGCAATAACTCGACAATATTCTCAAATGTGTCATCATTCCAATAGTCCCCTATATTTACAAAATTCGGACTCTCCTCAGTGCCAATGTTCACTTTATGGATCTTCAATGGCTGCTTGTAACTACTGCATCCCAACTCAATTCCTTCAATTCTATTTCACACTCTCCCTCGGGCTCTAGTATTTGTATGTTCCTTGGATTATCCTCCTCTGGTAATTCTTCATTGACATTGTAACATTCCAAGTCTTCATGCACATTAGGAGGAGGTAGGTGCACGGTACATAGGGGTCTTGACCACGTTATTTCTTATGAAGCAAAAATATTTGTTTTACTAGCCTGTAAGGTTGTATCTACTACTGGTACTTCGTCTTCAAAACTGGATGTTACCTTAAAATTTCTAATCATCTCATCCCAAATTGTTGTACCTCTACGCATCTCTAGCTCGGTGTACCAATTTCTTGGAACTATGTCTAATGTGTGCACAAACCAATGTGTCCATTCTTCCTTTGGAAATGTACCCCACGTTGTAATACACTATGCAACATGATCCAATCGATAACTCAACCCTGCGTATTTCCACGTAGTATACTTAGAACCAAATCTGATCTACAGCATCCTCTTACACTACTACCAATTACCCATTATTTCTTTATGAGTAACCCACCAGCAGGCGGGTTTCGCTTTTAGTGCGACATCTAGTGCTAGTAATCTTTGTTGTTTCGGTATTTGTACTTCAAAGTTTGTTATAAGCAGTGCTACATCTGTTAAGCCATCATATTTTGGAGGATCGCATACCTCTTTCCCAATCCATCGTAATGAAGTTGTAACTCGCCTACACTTTTTCATATGAACTTTGTGCATTCTTTGTTTCCAATCCTCAAATGCTTCATCAGAGTCTGACACACAAGAGCTAATACTGTGCCATCTTATGACACCATCTACATTAAGATTCACATAATCCTCCATTATGTTGGTCATGCTGTACAAATTTTCCAGCTCTCTGTTCCTTACTGGCTCTACATACATTTTCCCTTCTGTTGGGTCCAACGCCACAGTGACCCTCAAACTGTCCCCTTCGAATATCATTTGTCTTTAGTCAAATCAATGATTGCCTAATTCACAAAATCCCATCCAAGTCCCAATAAGGAAGGATATGGTTTACTATCATCTACAATTTGTATGACTTCAAGATAAGTGGTGTTGCGCACCCCATCAACGTCCATAGGTACCCCTTTCAAGCTTCTGATTGAGATAATTTTGTGTTGGTTAGCTAATCTAAACTGAATATTTGACCATACCAACTTCGGCATGCCCACCATTTCCCACGTCCTCTTTGGCAGGACATTTACATCAAATCCTAGATCTAAGATTATATAATCCATGTCATATTCACTTATTTGTGCACTCAGGCGGAATTCCTTGTTGGTCCTTTTGTCACACTATACTTGATTAACATTTACAGGTATCTCTTGTGTGCAATGGTCAATCATCCAACATAATATACCCAAAGCATATTCATATTTTATCAACTCTAAAGAGCTCTTTAAGAAAATTATTCAATTACTTACCTTCTCATCCGTTCCTTCTAGTAGTGAAGAATCATATAATGGTGACATGCCATACACCTGTTGCAACAATGCTGCCCTAAAGTCCAGCCTTAACAGTTCTTGTCTTGCTTGTTTATATGTGTCTTTCTCCCTTTGTGGATCAAACATTGACGCTTTGTTGGGTGAATTAATTGCTTATTAAAACAATCAATTCACAACATAAATTATCAATCCCGGGTAACGTTTGTTTATTTCAAGGTTATCATGCAAAATCTATTCAGCCCGCAATTTCTTCTTCTAGCAATGGTAATCTAATATGCATTGCAGAAAAGTAAATCAATCCACTATTGCATAATTAAAACACACTTTTGAAAATTGAAACACATTCACTCTTGCGAGAAAGTAAATCACCCTTGCAGAAAAGTAAATCACACTCACACTTGCGGAAAAGTAAATCACACCATGGTTGCAACCATGCTAATCTACGAATCTAACACACTTGCATAAATAAAGAAACTTGAATTAAAATTACAACTACAGAAATAAATAAATCAAAGTAAAATACATCCTATGCTAAACAATAAGAAGAAGTTAGTCTAATTACAAATTAGAGAAACTAAGAACTACAATCTACATTAACAAAAGAGAGAAATTAAATACTACAATCTAAATTACAAAAGAGATTGAAAGAAATATAATTCTTATTCCATCACAAATTGGACTTATTGCTCTAAGAGTCCCCCCTTTGGAATGGAGAATGAGTTCTTATTTATACATCAGTTTTGCATAACAAATAATAAATGAAGATCCAAAATATCCTCATGAAGGTCCAAAATATCCTCAACAAATTACTAATAATTTGGATCTCAAGATCAACTCAAATCTAATCCCAAATCCTTTGCTAACCTCCATGTTTTTTAGGATGCCTTTGAAGTCAAATTCGAATTTAGAGATGTGAGTCATCATAACATGCCCAAAACTCATCCCAAGTGACTCCTAAAAGCATTTAATTTGTTGGGTCCATCATATATTACATGGAAGTCTTCAAATCTTTGTAAATAAACCAAATATGCACTCTCATCCACCACCAACTTGTCCATTTTATCTTCAAATAATTTAACATCACAATTTGAGACATAAGAAGAATAGAAATAATTGATTTATAAAAATCCATCACCCCTAATGAGTATGTTCCTCCATGGTGGCTTAGTGGAGTAGCAATAGCGGTAACAACATGAGTAACATCAGTAGTAATGACTTAATAATCCCTCATATAAAATATCAAGTATACACTTTCGTTGATCTTCAACCATATAAGTTGCGACAAATATCCTGGAGTAACAACAACTAGCCTAGAGCTAGTTCTACAAAAATCATCAAACTCATCCATGTTTCAAATATAAGTGCAAAATATGTTATTTTTCCAATGTTTAATCATAATTCACATGAAATACTAATGAAATGAAAATGGAAACCACCTTAGGTCTAAATCCCACAAATAAGCATAAAAATGGATTAATAAGCATTAATACAAGGTCATGGGAAAGCAATAAAGGGCAATAAGGGATTAAAAGTAGGGAAAATATGATGTAAAATAATGGCATTTACATGACCCAACATCTCCCCCAAACTGAATATGTTACATGTCCTCATGCAACCCAATACCGTTGTATCAACCAAGATTTAAGGGCTCCCATTTTTCAATGCACACTAACCAAAAACCATTTCTTTAACACTTCTCTACTTGTCCAACTGATAATACTGATAAAAGACAATAGTGCCCAAAAGAACCTTGAAATCTCTTCAAAAACAATGGTTGTTGCACTTCCCATGAAAGCACAATCTTAAAACATGTCATAATTAGCAAATCAAGAACACCACAAGTAATGATTTCTCAATACAAGGTCATGTAGGTCATCATATCAATCATATGCTCAGTTTTCATATCCAATGGACTTCTAAAATCAGTTCTCAAGTGATGTTGAAACATTGTCGAAACACCATATTTTCTCACAAAGTACAAAGTGGATTTTGTTGAAATTGTGTAGGCATATCTACACTAATCCCATGCTTCACTATACCAAAAACCACAACAAACCAACTTACCAATCTCAATATATAAGCAAATAAGTCACTACAGGTCTATATTAGCAAATTTTGCAGGTGTATCAACAGTTATTTCAGCAACCTTCCTGAACCAATTTCTCACAAACTACAAACTGGGTTTGGTTAAAATTTTGCAAGTAGGTTTTTATTATCCCCATGCATCTCCACACCAAAAATTAGAGAAACTCGCATAACGGATATCGAGAAAAATGAAAAATGGTTGTAGGTGATGATGGTCATTTTCTTGCAATCCATGAACTATTTTTTTCTGAAAATTGGTGAGTATATTTCCCTTAACATAATGCTTCTGCTTACCAAAAATAAAATCCATTGGATGCACTAATCGCGATATATAGGCAAAATGATTGTAGGTGATGATGTCCATTTTCTCAAAAACCGTGCATTAGATTGAGTTGAAACTTACCAAGTTTGTTCTTTTTACCATAATGCTTCACTCCAAGTTTCACGAATATCCAGTTCACGTTTTGCAAGATATCCTTGAATCAATTTCTGCACTTTTTCAATTTAAAATTATCATAAAAATGATTCATTGTTGTCTTAAAATCGCATACCTTTTCCAAATAGATTGTCATAATACTACCATATATGTGCCTCACGGCCACTGCTATGTCCTCTAAAATATTTTGTCACCCATGAGCTCATAAATCATTAAAGTAAGGTGAAATCAAATCTATCAATGGCTACAAACAACACACATAAAAAAACTCCCAAATAAACACAAATTCATCCACAACAAATTATCAGTCAATGGTTGGTTGAAATATCCATAAAGAATGGAAACAACCACTCCCCCAAACTGGTGAAAGAGCATGTCCTCATGCGACACTGTATGGGAGGCCTTATACTGGTGAAAGATCTACATCTTTTTTTAAAATAGTGGTATGACAGCATCATTTGTATAGAAGACTTCAAATGTAGAATTGTACAAGTTGCCACAAGTTAATATAACAATTTTCAATAAAGTATCTTAGACTTTGCAGAATCCTTTCCCACAAAATGCTTTCCATCATGCCACAATTACAGATTTTCATTTTAATGAATAAAAGACCTAGCTGTGCAAAAATATGAAATTCAAGGTTTTAGTCATGCACCATGACAAGAAGTTAAAATATGACTTGAAAGCTTTCTTCTACTTCCTTATGCACCTTTTGAAAACAATTCCTATGTCTTACTCAAATTGCTACATTGGGCACAAAAGTCATGCCTTGGATTTACTTGATTCGACCTCATTTTCATGAAAACAATGAGAAAAAAGTGATTTGAAAACATATTGAAATATTTTTAGTTTGACTTTCTCCAGGCACTCAAAACATGCTACAAATCGAATTAAAATGTTGCACCCTGGCATGCCACATGCCAATATACCAAAATCAATCATGCACATATGAGTTATGGGTAAACCATCCTTGAACATGCTCATATGTGCCATATGTAATGTGGCCTCTAATAATCAATTTGAGGAAAACAACGAGAGATGCATCATGTTGAAGCAAGTGAAAGAGGCTAATGAAATCACTGTATCATGCCTCCTTGGTAAATCTTATGAGCACACAGACCACTTTCAAATAATAATATGAACCAACAAACATGAAGAAAAATGCTCAGGTGGAAAACAACCATGATGTTTAAAGAGATTAAATACTCTTGAACCAACTCATACCTTTGACTTCCCACCTTCTTGTATGACAACATGTGCTTATGAAGAAATTGCTTCTACAACAATTTATTCTACTATAGGTTCTTGTGGTCAGCCTATTCCTTTCTTTCAGTAGTGGCCTTGGCTTGTGCACGTGTATCAAATCCCTTTGACTTCCCACCTTCTTGTATGACAACATGTGCTTATGAAGAAATGTCTTCTACAACAATTTATTCTACTGTAGGTTCTTGTCGTCAGCTTATTCCTTTCTTTCAGTAGTGGCCTTGGCTTGTGCATGCATATCAAATTCCTTTCTTACTATTGGTTCTTGTGTGGCAGCAGTAGAACTTCTTCTTCCAACAATTTTCTTGGTTTGTCCACTTCTCCTTTCTTACTGTTGGTTCTTGTGTGGCAGCAACAGAGATTCTTCTTCCAACAATTTCCTTGGCTTGTCCATATCTCCTTTCTTACTGTTGGTTCTTGTGTGGCAGTAGCAGAGATTCTTCTTCCGACAATATCCTTGGCTTGTCTATATCTCCTTTTTTACTTCTGGTTCTTGTGTGACAGCAGCAAGACTTCCTATTGTTGGTTCTTGTGTGACAGCAGCAAGACTTCCTATTGTTGGTTCTTGTGTGACGACAATAGGGTATTCTTTCTCATGTTTGGATGTCATGGGATGTTGGAGATATTGGGGATGTTGAAATGGACTGACTATGGAAGTAGAGATGAGGTCATAATTCAAAGGAAGTGATGAAGGGTTTGGATTGAATGAATGACATGAGAGTGATGATGAGTGATAGTGTGGTCATGTCATAAAGATAAGGATGATGGTGGTTCCCCTCCCCCCCAAACTGAAATCTTTTAATACCCTTGGAAATATAACAAATAAAGAGGAAGTGGGACAAAAGATCAGGTGTGTTTTCAAATACAAATCCATACCATTCAATGAACCGTGACTAAATAAAGGAAAAACAAGCATACCTGCACCCACCTGTGAAATCCTTGATATATGTAGCAGCATCTTAGAGGCAATAGATGTGATATGTCGACAATGATGTCAAAAATTTGCAAGAAAGAGCAATGTGGAGCTTGGAATATGCAGCACAATGTAGATCGACAACATTCTTCTGATGTAGCAATGAATCTTGAAACCTTATTCAGAGAGGAACTTGGAAATATTTATTCAAAGAGAAACTTTGATGGAATTACTTATTTCTTATTTTATTTGCAAACATTGCCTGCCAGCAAGTTGGTTTTCAAACAAGATTTGTCTGGCTACGTCCAGAGGGTTTTCACAATCAGAATTTTATTATTCCCGAGGAATACCCTCCAGCAAGCTGGTTTTCAAGCATTCCAAGGTTTGATGGCGCCTGAGACAATTTTTCATCATCAACTTTTATTTGGAACTAGAGTAGGAAAGTGGGGAAACTTTGCATTGTAAGTGACCCAAGATATCTTTATGATGTGGGGTTAGGGGTGTGTGGAGAAAGAAGGGATGGAAGTGGCAGAGTGATGAAGGCTGACGCTAATCCAAGTGTAGTGGCTATATGACTGATAAAAAGTAAATGGCTTTTAAATATAACCACGTAAGCAAATGAGACTTTATGAACTTCAGTATGCATGCATCAAAGAGGGAAAAATGCATGTGCATAACATGGTGTTGGTGAAGTTATTCTCGAGGGATTCTTTGGTAGAAATGGCATGGTTTTTGTGGAAATGGTGCAAGTTATGTAGTAATTACACTTGAATTCTGAAAACTTTGTTTTCAAATCCTTCAAATAAGTTCTTCATGTATCTCATTCTAGATCCATTTGCAACTTTGAATGGAAAAAGTCTTCATGTTGTTGTCTTCAGCTAAGACATTGTTGTAATAAGCTTCTTGGAACTTGATATTTGAACATGGAGCAACATATTATTATATTTCATCTTCACATTTGGTTGTAATTGAAGCATTCCCAGTAGCATAAAGTTTCGCTTCAAGAACCACTGTGCATGGATTGGCCTCTCAATTCTCCTAGGATCTGCAAAAAAAAACACTTACTTGCAATAAAACGTAAGATCATGGAAGAAGAGGGGTATATGGGCTCTCTTCATCCAATACATATGAAAAAAACAACAAGTAGTTCTTATAAAACAAATCCAAATAAAAGGAACAAAATAAAATTCATTTTATACCTACTGAGGAGTGGCGGCCGCCTTGGACTACCTGACAACAATTCATTAATAAATTTTCCATTCCTTGTTTGATTTGAGTGATTCCAAAGCCAAATGAAAGTGTATTCATAGGGATAATTCCAGTAGAAACAGGTTTTTTTAAAAATTCCATGAGATGATATGTCATATCTTCTGTGTAGCAACCTGCATCCTAGTGTTGTTTGTGAGTTCCAGCATAGACCAACAATCACTATTTTGAGTACAACTTTTTCGTTTGATAATGGATTGATGTGATTCCAATTGGAGGTAAAATTATATTCATGTAGGTATCCCCAATAGAAATAGGTTTTTAATATAAGAAGAATTCGTGGGTCAAATATGCTAATGAACAGCCAATAAAGCAGAGCTTTTAGAGTGCAGATTTAGGATAGGCAGTTAGTATTTTTGGAATATCTCCCTCATACGATATCAAAATTGAATGATTCAAATTGTGTTGAAAACTAAATTCATAGGAGAATATTCATGAGAAATAGGTTTTGAAAATTCACCCATTAGGTCTCCCAAAACGTGACTGTCCCAACTCTGTTTTTGAGTTTCCTACTCTACCCCCATTCGGTATTTTTATCATATATTTTTTGTTTGAAAAACAAATTGAAAAATTAAAATTGGATTAGAAACTACACTTAAAGAGATACTTTGTATAGAAATAGGTTTTCAAACTAATCCAATTTGGTCCCTCAAAATAGGACTGTCTCAACTGTGTTTTAGCGAATTCCAACAAGCCAAAATTCCACAAAATGCAATAAACAAGACATAACTCCCAAACAATGATACGAATAGTTTTGGATGTCTATAATAATATAAATTTCAATAAAATACATCCACATATCAAAATTTCAAGCATTTAGTACCTAGAATGACATACAAGGCGTGTTGCAGCAACTGTTACAACTCCTAAAAAATGATATGATTTTCAAAATAAAACATGTGTAATTATGTGGTTGTATTATTTTCAATTCAAAATAATATAAAATATTATATGAAAGTGAAATACAACCACTTACTGTGATGGTCGTGTGTCTCAAGCTTGAAGTCTTATGTATCCTCATGGCTCCTCCTCTATCGAGATCTTCATTCAGCAATGCTTCCTTCTTCTTACCAACTTCCTACAAAATAGAGATTAGTAATATGGGTGGCTCTTACTGTGCCACTGAGGGGAATGATGCACCAAAAATGAAATGAAACTTAAATGCAAATAAAGAAAAACATCACTCAAAGCAAATTCAATCAACTGAAAAGTAATCAAGAAATCTACATGCCCTGACCCTTATGAGGTCGAGCCCATTACAGTCTGTCGAACGATGCGTATCTCTTCACTACGTCTTACCGCTCTAACACCTTAGGATCAGAACACTTCTACCATGAAATGCAACTAAAACCAATCCTAATTTGTACTTTTGCGCCTTCGATGACCTCCCCAGCAACGACGCCAAAATGTTGGGCGGATTAATTGCTTATTAAAACAATCAATTCACAACATAAATTATCAATACAGGGTAACGTCTGTTTATTTCAAGGTTATCATGTAAAATATATGCAGGCCACAATTTCCTCTTCTAGCATTGGTAATCTAATATGCATTGCAGCAAAGTAAATCAATCCACTCTTGCATAACTAAAACACACTTTTGAAAATTGAAACACATTCATCTTGCGAGAAAGTAAATCACACTTGCAGAAAAGTAAATCACACTCACACTTGCGGAAAAGTAAATCACACTATGGTTGCAACCATGTTAATCTACAAATCTAACACACTTGCATAAATAAAGAAACTTGAATTAAAATTACATCTACGGAAATAAATAAATCAAAGTAAAATACATCCTATGCTAAAAAATAAGAAGAAGTTAGTCTAATTACAAATTAGAGAAACTAAGAATTACAATCTGCATTAACAAAAGAGAGAAATTAAAGACTACAATATAAATTACAAAAGAGATTGAAAGAAGTATAATTCTTATTCCATCACAAATTGGACTTATTGCTCAAGAGTACCCCCCTTGGAATGAAGAATGAACTCTTATTTATACATGGGTTTTGCATAACAAATAATAAATGAAGATCCAAAATATCATCAACAAAGTACTAATAATTTGGATCTCAAAATCAACTCGAATATAATCCCAAATCCTTTGCTAACCTCCATGCTTTTTAGAATGCCTTTGAAGTCAAATTCGAATTTAAAAATGTGAGTCGTCATAACATGCCCAAAACTCATCCCAAGTGACTCCTGATAGCATTTAATTTGTTGGGTCAATCATATATTACATGGAGGTCTTCAAATCTTTGTAAATAAACCAAATATGCACTCTCATCCACCACCAACTTGTCCCTTTTATCTTCAAATAATTTAACATCACAATTTGAGACATATAAGAAGAATAGAAATAATGAATTTATAAAAATCCATCACTCCTAATGAGTATGTTCCTCCATGGTGACTTCGTGGAGTATAGCAACAGTAACAACATGAGTAACATCAGTAGTAATGACTTAATAATCCCTCATATAAAAAATATCAAGTATAGACTTTCGTTGATCTTCAACCATATGAGTTGCGGCAAATATTTTGGAGTAACATCAACTAGCCTGGAGCTGGTTCTGCAAAAATCATCAAACTCATCCATGTTTCAAAGATAAGTGCAAAATATGTTATTTTTCCAATGTTTAATCATAATTCACATGAAATACTAATGAAATGCAAATGGAAACCACCTTAGGTCTAAATCTACCAAATAAGAATAAAAATGGATTAATAAGCATTAATACAAGGTCATGGGAAAGCAATAAAGGGCAATAAGGAATTAAAAGTAACTAAAGAGGATGTAAAATAATGACATTTCCATGACCGAAAATGCTTTTTCTGCAGCTTTCCTTACCCACTGACAAGTGCACAATTCCTATTCTATTGCATCAGCTCCCGTCTTGGCCCCTCCTGGCGTGACCGTTGCTACTCTTGGTTGGTCATCGCGCTCTTCTACCGCAATCATTTAAACATTTTGTATTTCATTCGGATACAGAATCCAGTTCTGGTTCGGGTTTGGAATTTGATTAAGGTTCTAGTTCATGTTTTGATTTTGATTTGGATTCAAATTAATATTTGGATTTGGATTCTGGATCTGATTTTCAACTTGATTCCTCCTTTGCTGCCATTTTGTGACCAATAGTGGGAAATATTCTATCGCATGATCCAATTGTCTACAATATGTACATGTCATGCGCGGATTCTGGAAATCCTGCGCAAAATGTCCTTGTTGACCACAATTATAACAAATAATTGGTCCTCTACCCCTTCCAAATCCTCCTCGGTCGTGACCTCTAAATCCTCTGTGAACCCCTTGATTGAAATCCCTTAGAGCATTATTGTGATGTGTCACGCCTTATGTTGTGGATTCCCCTTTCACCCTGAACGCATCCCTATACGCATCTGATGTGCACTCTCTCATAAGATCTAATTCATGGCATTCCTTCTCATCATGCCATACATATTTACAAAAGTTTTAAAATAGAATTCTTGGGGTACTTACATAAATTTTATGTATTGTGGGGAAAACCTGGAGAGAGTGGGGCCCTCTACAAATATCACACCACATACCTCTCCTTGTAGGCAAGGGATTTGGATGTCTCATTTCCAAACAGTATTTGTATGTCAAACACTCATTCTTATGGTGACCTTCAGCCCTGCAATTGGTACACCATACCTCTTTGTGCTTCTCTTTCCCTTTTGCAATTTCCAGCAATTGAATTGCCAGTGCATCCAACTGTGTTTGAACATGATCCATCCTCGTGATTTTCTCTCCTATTGGGGATGCTTCGAAATTCATAGCTAGTTCCAAAGCATATCTCTGTGTTGTAATCTTCTACTCTGTTATTGGGTCACATATATGTGGTAACAACCCCACAATAAACCATTCCTTATGTTGTTCTTCTGGAATTTGAAATGTCACATTATTCATTAAGGCCTTGAATCTTTGGTCAAATTCCCGGACTATCTCAGTTGACAACTATCTAATTTCCTTTAACTCAGTGATGTACTACAACTCGGACTTTGGCTTCTTAAATTATCTTATCAATGCATCTGTAATGCCTCCAAAAGTTCTAATTGACACTGTGGTGTGATACTTCATATACCATGTCATCATGCAATCCCTGAAAGTGGTTACCAATTGCGTCAGCATCGCATCATCGTCTTGGACTTGCTTCGCTTGTCATATAGCATCACATATAAACAAGTGCCAAGGTGGTTCATTTGTCCCCACCCCATGGAAAACAGGCAATATTAACGTAGGGTCTTGACCCGCCATCGTATTCTGTGCAATACCGTTGCTCAGTGTTGCAGGTTGTGTCTAAGCAGCCGACTTACTCTCGCTACCTTGACTACTATTACTATTGTTACTAACTGGAAAAAAAAATTCAAACTTCTTACCTCAGATGTTAGGGATGCGCATGGGGTCATGGGTTCGACGCAGATCCCGATTTGAACAAAACTACCTCCATATGGATCAAGATGCCTTCCTTCTTCTTTATCTAATTCTGACAAGCCTTCAAAATGGATTTTTGTGTAGAAATATCTTCCTTGACAGTCATTGTGTTGCTCCTCTACTTCAGTTGCAGTCCTCTTCCTACTGTATTTCCTAAACCTTTTCCCTCCATGCATCAATCCCGTCTCTTCTATTGTCACTTATTCTTCTCTACTTATCATCCTCAACTCATTCTTTATTCCTTCATTCCCGCTCCCTTCATTCAAACCGTTCTCTGGTCAGCCTCAATTCCCAACCATGCACATAAACGTTTAGCTACTAGGCTGATCTGATGCCAATATCATTGTTCCATTTCCACACAATAACATCTTAATACAGGTACTCAGTGACTTCATGTATCTGACGGGCGGACCCTTAAAGAAATCCCTCTTGGAAACACTGTAAGACTGGGTATAATCTACAGTGAATTGTACTGCATACCCCTTCAAGATACTATCCAACCAGTAGTCTATTGCACATGATATAGTGTTACTTACAGTGTTAACCAATCAGATCTCTTCCTGAGTCCACTCCCTTGAACTTGGACCACTATATCTTGGGTTCATCTCAACTAACCTTATCAACCACTATGTCAGAAGTATAGGAATTTCACATAAGAACCATTTATACAGGTCCCGATAGACTTACCCCTGTAACTAGTCTACTTCGTTGAATCGGGGGTTCTTATTCTATTCTCTAGTGAATTGATACTCCTTTTGTTTCAACCAATCTTCTATTTCTTCTCTCGTCGATATCCATAGAACCATTAGTCAACTCTCACATCCCTTCAGGTGAAAATCTTGGTCCTAGCAATGGAACCATTTGTTAGCGCACAAGCAGACCCCAGGTTCAACATAAATCACACCAACAAAACCCTAGACACTGGCCCTTTCAACATCACCTGAGAACAGATGACGTCTCACCCAAGGTATCAAAGGGGACTGCATGAACCAAGTTTCTACAGGGATGAAGGGATGTGAACAGGCATTCAATAGATCTATTATTCATCCATTTACTGCACAGCTTAACATTCTTTTCTTTATAATAAAAATAACATTCATGACAATATCATTAGATTAACCACGTGCGACAAATACAAGCATTTAACACAAGCATAAAATACTGCAACCAAAGTCTCTCAATTGTATTATCATTGGAACAGTCTTACATAGCTTATGTGGTGCACATCAATACTCAATTCAATCCTCAACTACCCAACATTACAATGACAACACAATAGCTACTATCTGCCATCCCAAGCTTCTCTCAAAAATTCCCAAAAACTGTCTTTTTGCCCTTATATCTCCTACATATTTATACATCAAAACTTAGGCTGGTCATGTTACAAAGTGGACACAACTCCTAACTAATTTCTAACTAACTTTTTCTTTCTGCGCGGTTTTGGGCCAATTGTTGAACTGTCACATGGTCCATCTCCAATGCGCGACTTCCAAGACATGTCCAAAACCCGCTCCAACAAGTAGGAACTATAGGAAAATCAACACTGGTTCCTTAACCTATTGAAAATTATGGAACTAAACTAGGCACTAAACATGTCGCTAAACCTGGCTCAAATTCGAGCACAAACTGGGGAGAAAAACTAGGTGTAATTCATGGCTCAAAATTTGGTGATATTCTTGGTGTTATTTAAGGAGAAAAATGGCGCTATTTAGGATGCTAAATTGGGTGCTATTGGTGGTGCAAAAGCTAGCACTAATGGGGGCACTAAATTAGGCACAAATTAGCACCTACTTTAGGGCCAAGTTTGGAAACAAGGTGCAAAAAATACCTAGAAAAGTGCCATCCCATGAAATGGAACCGACTTTTTCACAAGAATGAAGAAACATGCACTATAAATGTGACTAGATGCTAAAAAGGAAGCTAAACGGAAAGCTAATCGCAGGGTTAATAATTGATTGAAGAAAAGGATACAATCACAATGAGACAATTGAATACTAGTAAATAGTTTGTATCATTCTAATAGCTAGTATGCATGAGGGAATGGTAAAATAATAGTGCAATTTATGGACTCTGATGGAGTCATATCCCTTTCAAGTTTAGGGTAGAGATATGTGAGAGATATCTAGTATCAATCTTCTTTCTTTAAAGATTTTTCAATCTTTATTTTCTTATTTTATATAAATGATTAGATTTATCAACATTTGGAAATAGGATTTGCAAAATAACAATTTAGATGATAAACTCTACCTCTTTTATTCTTTATTGAGTGTCATGATTATGTTTATTTTCTTCTAAATTATACTTTAACATGTTAATTTATGTGTGTGGAAAGAGAAAGCTAAGTGATAACATGTTTAAATTGTAGAAAGTTCTATGGTCCAATTGGTCCATAAGCCTTGTATGCAGGAAAGATGTTACCAAAGTCTTTCATTTTACAATAGTAGGCATTGTCTTAATTAATTACACTATGCCATTAGAAAATAATGAGATTGTTGATGATTTTGTTTCATATAATTGTTTATAAAGTGAAGTTATAAGAGTAAATGTAAAAATCAAATTATATTATTCTTTTTAAGTTGAATAAATGTTTGTTTTTTTTATGTTTTAGAAGTAATAAAAATATTTATTAATTGTTAAATTTTGGTATTTATTTATATTTTATTTATAAATACAAAATTGATAATCTAAAAATTTAAATTAGGTTATTTTTTTAAATAAAAATTATTAGTTTTTAAACAAAATAAATATATATTCCATATATATGTGAAGTAGTTTAAAAGGTTATTTTGGAGTGGTTCTCGACAAGTGTGGCCTGGCTATGAATCTTCCACTTCAATCTCAATATTAAATGGTCTTTAGATTTTTAAGTTCCAACCAAAAACTTGTTTAAATGTTATATAATTTCTTTTATAATTGTCTCAATCCAACTATAAAAAATTTAATTAAATTATAATTTTTTAATATTAAAATTACATATTTCAACACTCTCAAATATTTTTATCATACTTAAATTATATAATCTTAAAATTTAATATTCAAACTATTCCTTTATTAAATATTAAATATTAAATAATAAATAATAAATAATGTGTACACTATTTAATCCTTTCGCATTCACTATTCCATAGATTCGTTTAGACCTTTCATTTTTACAAATCATAAACTGCCGCTTCAGCCATCCTGACTTTGGGTGTCTCAACTTCAAATTTATATAATGTTGCCATGGTTTATAATTATTTTATTATTAATAATTATATTATTATTATTTTTCTGATGGGGACATATAGCATTTGTTACGGGAAATTAATCAACAACTATTATTTTAAATTTTTATGTTTTTTCTAATGTTTTGTTATGGTTTGAATTAGATTTTCAATTTTAGAATTTTTTGAAATCCATTGCAAAGATCTTGTAGAGGTGGAGGAGCACCGTGTCAAGCTTTGATGGCATATTTGTTAGTTCCTGCTAGTGGTCGGTCTTCAATAATCTTATTTTCCTTGAATTAATTGTTTTGGAGGAATCTATGGGTTATTAGGCAAGGGTTGTCACACATATTTACAGGTATGCCCTTGGACTCTTTATGTAATATTATCTTCATTGTTTTTATACCATTAAAAGTCTAATTTATAGGGTAATTTTGTCTTCTGATTACTTGCAACAGTTTATGAATTCCATGAACCAGGAGTTTCGTGCTCAATTCCCTAGCTCGATGATATTTATTGGTAGTTGTTCGTGACTCAGGTTGTTATTTTCACATCTTCTTGGAAATAATTTAAGAACAACTTAAGAGTTTACCTACTCCGACCCACCACAAAGATTTCTTGGTAATTGATTTTTCTTCCACTCAAACTTCAATATATAAGAATATTCCATGCTAACATAGAGATTTCTTGGTAATAGATTTTTCTTCCACTCAAACTTCATTATATAAGAATATTCCATGCTAACTCAATCACCTCGTATTAAGTCAAAATGTTGTGTTCTGGTTTGTGCATTGAAACTCGACATATGATATTCGAGGTTACATTTAAAAATTTAGTGCGTAATACAAACTTTGGAATGCAGGATTAATTTATTTTGTCCTCCATATAGCACCACTATAAAGCATGTGAGAAACAAAAGTAAGAAATGAGAAAAACCATTGAAAGTCACTCTTATGTGATGGTAAATGGATTACACCAAAAGACAAATTAAAAATATTTTAATGGAATAATTAATTAGTCTACTTCTCACTTTACGTTTTCATGCAGAATTTTAGCTAGATAAGCCATGATTTTGGGGCAAATTTGTAAACAAGTATCATATAATGTACATATTTATTCACATACTTTACATGTTTCATATCCATCAATTTGTAATTGTGAAATTTTCTTGAGGATACTAGGCTTGCACTTTGTTTTGGGGTTTTATAGGAGTAACATTAACTCTCTATCGAATATTTGTTTTGCATTTCTATATATTGTTTAATATTGTTTAATGGCATTTTTTTTTACACTGGTAATATTTTAGTTATAGTTTTCATATGGTTATTTTTTTGATTTTCAAAGATACATATATGTAATTATTAATGGTTAGTTTTTATTATTTATATATATATATAGATTGTGTGTGTTCTTGAAATTTTTATTTTGAAATTCATTGATGTTTTTAGCAAAGGTAGAATTATTTTGCCAAAAACTGTATGCAGTATTTGCTAAGAAGCATATATATATAAAGTTTTTTTTTAAGTTAACAACAACTATCATACACTCAGCTCCTTTGCAAAAATCTTTGCAATAGTTTTGCTTCATGAGTTTTTTTAGGACCCTATCCTTTCATAATACTCAATACTCATGCATGGATAACAGGTAGTGACATACAACCACTTAATCAAAGAAAGTAACAAGCAGTGATTACAACTAAGTATGAAGAACAAGTAACAGATAACGTGTTCATGGCAATTAACTTGTGACCTATTAGTGTTCACCGACCACAAGTTAAGTGGTTGTGCTGGTTATATTTGTCTCTCTCTTCTCTAGACATTAAAGACATAAACAATATAATCTTTTATCTTATTAACTTACAAAATTATGTAATTAATATAATAGTAACTAGAAATCTGTACTTACATACAAGTATATTTCTACTTTTTATACATAGCTTAAGGTATTTTCTATATATGGATAAAGAAAACATAGCTTAAGGTATTTTCTATATATGGATAAAGAAAACATAAGTAAGCTATGTTTTCATTGTTTCTTTTTATCATTCTAAAAACAAATATTAATGGATAATAATTATCAATCATTTAACCATAATCTCTAAATTTATAGAGGCATATTGATAAATAACAATATAGATAACTTGATACTCCTTTCTTTGCTAGTACCTTCTAGTCACTTTCTCTTCCAATAGCAAATAGAAACTTAGGGGACATTGCCCCCTCATGGATCTTGTTATTAATATATATTTATAGGTTCTATTCAAATATATGGATTCTCATAGATATATTAGTTGTAATCATCGGTTCTCTATGCCTCAATTATATGTTACATTCTTTAGTTAAGTGGGTTGTCTATCACTATTTGTTATTCATGCATAAGCTAGGAGTTATCCATGCATAAGCTAGTGGGTTGTCTGTCACTACTTTTTATTCATGCATGAGCTAGGAGTTATCCATGCATGAGCTAGGATTTATCCATGCATAAGGTACCAATCATTTTTTATAATTGTTTATTTGGAATTTTGAATGACAACCATAAAATCAATAAGAGTACACTTGTAACATTCTCCTTCAATCTAGGAAAAACATAGATGATATAATAGATAGTATAATTACGCCGTAGGCATTTCACCACGGAGGTCCATAACCTCCACGTCGACTAGATTCCTCGCTCAGGGAGCGAATGGAATCTTGCCACGTGGAGGAGTCTCTCGGTCCGTTGGATCAACTCCTCGCGAACCGGTCGTCAATTTAGTCTTCTCCGGGTTTTTCCTGGTTTTGCTTGGTTCCCTCTGGCAGCTTGTTCTGGATTCGAGGTTTTTTGTTAGCCACGCTTATGCTCGACCAGAGAGCCACGAGGATGTCGCCATGCTCTCCTATGATGTAGGCCTACACATCTTGCGTGTTCACGTCCAGAAAACCTCCAGACTTGCCCATCGTTGTGGAAACGATACGCGTACTTGCCCGCCGTTGTGGAAAATATACATGGACTTGCTTGCTTTTGCGAAAACATGAAACAGAAGGGCGAGGAATCGACGGCCAAATGGTTCCACCGTTGCGGGAAAGATACGCGGAATTTCCCACCGTTGCAGAAAACATACGCGGTCTTGCCCACCTTTGCGGAAAGAGAACTCAAGTTTTCCCGCCGTGGACAAGCGGGAAATTTAGCCAAATGGTTCCGCTGTTGCGGAAAAGATAAGCGGACTTGCTTGCCTTTGCGGAAATAGAATTAAAGTTTCAAGTTTGTCCACCGTGGACAGGTGCGAAAGCGTAAAGCGAGAAATTTAGCCGAGTTTATTTGCTTTTGTGGAAAAGATAAGCGAATTTTTTCGAGCCTGCGGATGATTTTACGTAACTTAAGCGAAACAATTCATCAGAGAAGAAGGAAAGGTTCATATGCGGGAAAGAGAATTCAAGTTTGCCCTCCTTTGCAGAAAGAGAATTCAAGTTTGCCCGCCATGGACAGGCGCGAAAGCGTAAAGTGGAAAATTTAGCCAAGTTTTATCTGCTTTTGTGGAAAAGATAAGCGATTTTTTTCGAGCCTGTAGGCGATTTTACGTAACTTAAGAGAAACAATCCATCAGAGAAGAAGGAAAGGTTCATCTGCCCTTTTGCGGAATATTTGATCGAATATGTCCGCCTTTGCGGAAAAAATAGGCGAGTTCCTCCGGGCATGTGATTCGATCCGGCGACCGAATGAACAAACCCACCCTTGCACAGAAAAATGCAGTTTTGTTTTGGTTTTATGAGATGGGCCTCTGAATTGCTTCAATTGAATCATCCATCTCCCATAGATAAAATAATATTTCAAAAGCAATCATATTCCCAGTGTAAGGCTTCGATCCATCTCTGCATGGCAAAAGCTTACCAAGTATAAATTTTATTTTTCTAAACTTGAGCATTCAATTACGGATTGGACATGGAACAACCTTCTATAAGGTTTCCCACATCAACATTTATTTCCTTGGGTTTAATCCATCATGAAGTTATGAATATCGCTTGAGTCATACAGATCTTTTCCTATTGACGCAGACCAAAAGTTGACGGATTGGACCTACTGTACATTGTATCTTCTGCAAAGACAAGAACAGATTTCAATGCAAGAATGCTTAAATGTGCTCATACACCAATGCACCACCACCTTTCCTCGTAATCCTTTATAAAATTCAATGGGGCAAGCCTCTGTGATTGTATTGTTGTTTGCTACTGTTATTGTGACATCAACTCACTTATTCAAATCACCATCAATTTACGAAGCAACGGTCCTCTTTACGAGGCAAATATTTTTGTTTTCTATTCAAAATAAAGGTTTTCCTCTCAAACCAAACTCATATTTGTTGTTATAACAACCAAGAAGGTTCTGCTGTATTTTTTTTTGTTTTTTTTCTGGAAGGTATAGGATGTTCGTGTCACTGCACTGTAATTTATTTATTCGTTCACTTGTATGTTCAACTTTTAAATTTAGAATTTAATCATGTATGTGATTTGTTTACTGGTTTCACATGCAACCGTGCTTGATTGATATATATTTAGTTTCTTGTGTTTACCATTATATGTTTCTACTAACTTGGGCAAATATACTTGCACTGCAATACATTTTGTCTCCTACAAAAGTTGCCACTTTTGAAAAGTTGATCTTTTATTTCTCATAATTTTCTTGTTTCCTGGTTCTGCAATAATGTATTTGTGCTACTCACCCCTTGTTGAAATTCCTTGTTGGTTCTGTTCCTTTTGTCCTGTTTGCTTCAAATTTATTTTTCACATCTTTTGTTCTGCACCACATATTATTTTTACCAAGATACTCTTTACTCGTTCCAAATTCATTTAAACCTACTTCTTATAACTTTATATCATCTGGATCAAGTTGTTTTCCCACATTTGCAGCTTTACCGAGATTAAAAAAAAAAAAAAAAAACATATATGCATTAGCTTTATATTTGCTGCAACAACCACAGGTGCTTGAACTTATATTGAGCTGCCTCTACAACAGAGTCAAAAGGTGTTGTAGTTCCTATGCACACACCTAGATTATTCTTAGTTTCTTCAACTATGCATATGTTTTTTTCTTTCATTCTGCATTCTCAAATCATAAATATAAATATCAGATTGGATACCTACACTGCACATTAGAACATGTTTCCAAGCAGAGCATATTTTGTAACACAATATAGAATATATAAAATACATCAATTGTACATTGTTACCAGCTTACTAACAAGGCCTAGGTTCCAAGCAAATAGCATCAATTATTGTTCCCAAGTCACTACTCAACTATTACTCATCTATTTCAAAACTACAAGGCCCCAAGATATATCACAAAACAAGACCTAGAAAGATATCTAGCTATAACAGCTGCCACCTTTCTATGGAAGCAGCTACCCTTCAATTTCAAGAGTGTTTACTTTCATGTTTCCCACTGTCAGTTGACTTGCCATCTTGTAAAAAAAAACTGCCTTAGTGCAATACATGACCACTATAGATTGTTCCTATCAGTCAAATATCCTAAAAGGATCCATCTATTTCCATCAAGCAATGAACGATACCACTACAACCAAATTAAATACAAGGTTGATTGCCTTGCCATCAAAGTCAATTGTTCTGATTTTCTGTTCACCATACCAAGTATTATATGTGAACTCTACAACTCTATTTTCAAAAGATATTTGTTCTAAGAATGAAAAAGGCATTTCAAAGCATAGGTTTCCACTTCATTGATTCACAAGAGATGTGTTTGCTACATATGTGAACCCTGTTTCATTTTCAGCAGATTCGTTCCAAGTTCGGTTAAAGTGCGATACTGTTAGAACAAATTGTCATAGATTTTTATATGAGAATTCCCAAGACTGTAATTCACATTCTACACCATCAAACTGATATTTCTATCTATTGTGCCCTTTTTCTTATGTTCTTAAACTGCTAACTTCAACCCAACACCTTTTTTTCTTCTTTTTACATGCCAACTACTCTTCTAACCTTCTACCAAATCTTAAGTCTTTCCATAATGTATAGTTTAAGTTTCAAAATCAACTAAATAATCTATAATGTTGTTTCTACTTGTTTCCTTATTACTCCAATAGAAACATTTATTGCTAATATCAATCTTGCCCTTTTCCAGGTTGCTTTTGTAGTGCCACTATTTTCAGTACGCTGGTATGGAGACTCTATTAACTGAAAACATTATTTCATTTTTGATGAATGGTGTTGTTGACCTCTACCCGCTTGTACAAGTTGTTGCTCTCAAACAAGTCAACTATATTCACTCAACAACTGCCCGCTTCCGAGTTTGTATCTTTGATGGAATTCATTGCCACAATACATTGCTTCCAACTAGATACAACAGCGCTGTGGAAAACCACCAACTCCAAGCAGGTTCAATCATCAAAGTCATCAAATGTACATGCAACATATTGCACAATACCATGTATGATTTGATTTCTACCTCTTGTTTTAACTTGTTTTAGATTGCACTCCCAATCAATCTACAGTTGTTTTACTTATACTTACTTAACTTAATGCTTATTGCCAGGATTGTCGCATTGGACACATTTGAAATTGTCACTTCGGAAGCAACAATAGTCGGAGACCCATCATCTTTCAACTTTATCCCCAGCTTTACCTCCCCTAGCAGTTCATCTATTCCAGAAATGAACACCATTGATCCCCAAAACCCTTCACTTGACATGCCTTGCTCGCAAAACGCAACCAAAAACCCTATTGCACCTTCTCTTCAATTCACATCACTCAACCCTTCCAACTAAAGTTGGTCGATTCAAGTTCGAGTTACTGCAAAGACAAGTATGACAACCTACGCCAATCAAAAAGGGCCTAGTCAACTCTTTGGATTTGACCTTGTTAGTGCTATCAAAGATGAGATTCATATCTCTACTTTCAATGAACTAGCCACCTCATTATATGAACAAATACAAGTTGGCACAGTCTACACTATCTCAAATGGCACAGTTAAAGTAGTCAACCCAACATACAACCATTTGACAAGTTATTTTGAGGTTTTTCTTAATCCCTCCTCAACCATTGAACCATGTTTGGAAGAGTACCCATTAATCTCTTTTCATTGCTTCCACTTTAAATCTATCCATGACATCAAAACTACACCTATCAATTCCATGGTTGACCTTATTGGAATTGTGATTTTTGTTTCCCCTGCATCAACTATACACAAAAGGGATGGCTCTGAAACCATTCGACGAACAATTGGGTTGAGGGACATGTCGGGGTATAGCATACACATAACACTTTGGAATGATCACTACACAAACGAGGGTTCCCACCTTGGAAGCCTTCGAGGTTTTCCTACTTACCCTATCCTTGCAATTAAAGGTGGTCGTGTTACAGACTTCAATGGAAAAACCATTAGCACCCTCTCAAACACCAACCTCGTTATAAACCCAAATATTGAGGAAGCCCATCTTCTCCAAACATGGTTTGATGACAATGGCTTTCGTTCAGCCTCACCATCTTTGAGCAGAAAATAAACCTCACCTTCTTCTAGCTCTTGCAAACACATTTCCATCTCTGCGCTTCAATCTCTGCAACCCTCTTGAAAAACAACTTGGTATTCAATTATTGCTACAATCACCCATATTAACATTGATGACTTCTATTTCCTTGCATGTCCTCTATTTGTCGATGGAATACAATGCATGAAAAAAATTTCCCACAAAGTTGGTAATGTATGGCATTGTGCAAAATGTGATGGGGAGTTTACAGAATGTGCTTATCAATACATACTAAAACTTGATCTACTTGATCCTACTGGACAAATGTACGGTGTCATAGCTTTCGATTATTCTGCACAACAACTCATGGGCATATCTACACAGGATTTATGCCTTCTCTCAAGTGATCCAGCATCTATGTCGGAAATTGTTCAACGTTTTTGTGCTCACAAATACCTTCTAACCTTATCGGTGAAGACAAAGACTTTTAATTCAAATGCTCGCTTGAAGGTGCTTCTTGTTATGTCTGAAGATGCTTCATCGTCATCACCACCTGTTGCTTCCATTGATCCAAATGAAGCCATTGTGCTTAATACACGCTCAATTGTTCGCAGGCTTTGAACTCTACCTTTGATGATCCTTTGTCACACAATTTTGTGCAATTCAAATGTAGTTTTTTTCTCTTCCTGCTTGATACTTATCCACTACATACTTTTTGTATAGACAAGGCTATGTAATTAATACTTGTAACCATCAATGAGTAGCCTTCAATATTATATGATTTAGTTTTGTTGTAACATTTTGTCAAATTACATATTCATTGCAACTTATCTTGCCACTTTCAAATTTATACTTTTAATAAAGATTACTTTGTCAACTTTATACTTCTTTATTTATAAACAAATTTTTACCTAAATTAACATTGTTTAACTACTACTTGTAGCCATCAATCAGCAGTTTTAAATATTATATGATTTACTTTTGTTGTAACATTTTGTCAAAGTACATATTCATTGGAACCTATCTTTCCAATTTCACATTTATACTTAAAATGATGCTAACTTTGTCAACTTTATACTTCTTGCAGTAACTTGCCATATATTATCCATGCTCCATTTATCTTTTACACTCTATCTTTGTTTACTTGTTCAATTATTCAATATATACTATGTTTGTCTTCCAACAAAGACACAATAAAGTCGATAACCACAAAACAATTTTTTTTGTAGCCATGTCAACCAATGATGTCAATGATCAAATCAATGCATGCAAAAGAATTGTTTATGCTGAAAAGAAAAAACAAAACAACAAACATCAACGCCTTCTATATAGAGCTGCTCGCCAACTTCTTCATATCCCTTCTCCATTTCACGTTGTTCAAGCTTCCTTACCACCCTCAACACCATGCACAACCACCCCAACACATCCAACAAATATCCACCTAGATAGTGTGCAACATCAATTCCGTAAAAGGGTTGACAAATTATCTAGCATGGATGTATGCTCTATATGCATGGAGTCTTATTGTGGAATTAAAACAAAGCACTCTTCTTATGGATCTGCATGCTCTCGTTGTATTGCAAAAAAAAATGTCCATCGCTACTCCTTAGCAAACAACATGGACCCAGGGATACAACCAACTGTGCTAGCTATCCTTACTCAAGTTGAAGAAATGCTCATTTCTCGTGTTAACCCAATTTTACAGGTCACTCATGCTCGTGGGGGTCAATATACATATTTTGGACACACTATTAGCTTCCCGCAAAACATTTCAAGCATTGCCAATTTCCTCCCTCGCTTGCTCTCAGACATTGACATCCTAATTGTTTGTAAATCCAATCCTAACAAGAAGCCTTATGAATTCTTTGTCAGCCGAACACGTGTTCTTGCTGCTCTTGAATACAAGCTTTCAAATGACCCCTACTACAAGGATGTTCAAGTTAACTCAATTGCATTGTCTTCTTTACCTCTTGAACCAACCGACATTTCCTCCCTACTTCAGCATGTCAGAGCCGAAGAAACCCCACTTGTTGCCAATGCCTCAAATTATGCTATTCAATCCTCGCCTTCCTTGAACCCCATGAAGAACAATCCTCCTCATTTATATCTACACAAACAAATTGTAGAACTAAGATTGATGAAATCAAACGCTTCTTAAGCACAAGCAATGCACCCACTCCACCTTGCATTGACTGGACCCCAATAGATACTTCCCCTATCAATGAATACAACACAACTGGCCTCCTCTCAATGGCCTTCCCAACCTTGTTTCCCACTGGAGTTGCAATGCTTAAACAACCACACATTCAAGAGGTTGGTATCGACAATTATGCACTACACCTACTTCGATGCCACGACAATAGATTTGGCCAACATCCTCGTTTTCGTTATTACATATATAACATCATGATGCACCACCATAGCCATGCTAATGCTTCCATGTTTGTAAAACATAACATTGAAGATAAGTTTCCTCCAACAGTCACAGAACTTCAACAGCAATTACAAGATGTGCCCAATGCTAAAATAGTTGAGCAAGTCATGCGGTTTGGCTCCACCCTCTGCGGGACGCACTCATACTGGAACAAAAGCAGAGGTGAACTAACTGACATGATCACACAACAAGGGACACCAGCATTCATCTTCACACTCAGCGTAGCTGACACGAAGTGACCAGACTTGCACTCTTTGATGCCTGGACAAGCTCCAGCTAATTCACATCAACAATACCAATGGAGAATTCGCAACCTTATATCCAATCCACACATTGCATCTCAATACATGGACAAACGATTCAAAATATTCCTGGAATAAGTTCTTCAAAAAGGCCTCTCTACAAAATACTACTGGTGCAGGTTGATAACAAACCATAGTCTGATGGATTTTCAATATATTCAAAACCTCAAATATTTGTTCCTAACACTTGTATTTTCCATGTAGGTATGAATGGAAACATAGGGGATCAGCACATATACATGGCTTCCTATGGTTGGACAATGCACCAAATATGGACACGTTAGATTGGGCAAATGTTGGAATGGTCGAAGATGCAAAACAATACTTTGATAAGTTTGTTACAGCATGGAATCTTCGCGCCAACCATTCTCAAACACCATCTTTGAAAGTGTCTACTATAAATGATCCATGCGTCATTGCATCAGACTCCATACTTGCAACAAATCACCTTGATGACTATGAAGAACTTGTAAACTGTGTCCAAAGGCACACAAAATGTTCTGAATCTTCTTGCCTCCGCAAAAAAGGATCATCTCTTCAATGTCGTTATGGATTTCCATTTGAGCTACAACCTACCTCTTCCTTATTCATTGTTGCAAATGGGCGAAAAAAATACAACCTTGCAAGGAACGATTCCCTCCTAAATATTCACAACCCTACCATGCTCTCAATTTGGCGAGCTAATGTTGATTTCCAAACTGTTCTCTCTAGACATGTTGTACTCAAATATATTTCAAAATATGCAGCAAAGGCAGAGCCGAAATCAGAAAGCTACCATGCACTTCTTTCTCGTCTTGCACATGCAAGTCCACATGATGCACCAGTCCTTCAACCAATAAGACTCTTCTTGTCTGAAACTGTTGCAGATCGAGACATTGGCGCACAAAGACTTGCCACATGATCCAAAAGCTCCCTCTTTGTCTTTGTAGTTGTTCCTTTTTATCCTTGAACGTTAGCCAGAGTGTTTTCTGACGTATTTCCAATGACTCTCTCGATACCCCACCAACACCAACCTTCATTTTGCATACATGCAACGACCCACTACACTCGAACATCTTACCCTTCTTGAAGTTGCACGTTCTTGGTCATACTCGTCTCGTAGAAAGCATTCCCAATGGAAACCAAACATCCCTACCAAAATTGTTCGTGTCTTTCCTCGCTTCACTACCATTCCACCCTTTACTGCAAATTCCTTTGTTTCCTTTTGTTGGAGTGAGCTCCTCTTATATAAACATTTTGCAACCTCCACGATGACATTGGTTCCATAGAATTGGCCATAACTTCTAATTGGCTTCGCATTAAAGACACATACACTGCATGGCATGTTGATCATTTTCGAGAAACTCCCAATACACCTCCCTCTGATGATTCTACTTCTACTTCCAACCACATCCCCTTAGCACCTACCATGGATGAATGGGAACTCCTTTCTCAACTTCGCCCTGGAAACAACCTCTTTGTTGATGACCTTGACATGCTTGGCCATCGTGACTTTGATAAAGAACATAATTGGTTTGAAAATCATATTCCCTCACACATGCATGCAACAGCCATATCATTCATTGATCATGCGCGATTGTCCTCCCAAATACCCCAAGAGAGCTTCTCAAATTTGTGTTCTTCTTCCTCTTTGTCTACCACACAACGCATGGCCTTTGACCTTATCCTTGCACACTCCACAAATGCTACAAATATTTCCCCACTCAAAATGGTTGTTCAAGGAACAATAGGAACAGGAAAGTCTTTTTTGATTTCTTGCCTTCGATCCGCACTCCAACATCTCGCCAGCAACAACCCTTCCCCCTTACTACTTCTTGCTCCCATCGGTATTGCTTCCTTTAACATAAATGCGTTGACAATACACACTGCCCTTCGCATACCCATTTTTGACATGCATCCTCTTGAAGGCCAATCCCTTTCAACTTTCCGAGAACAATTTCGCCATATCTGATACATCATCATTGATGAAATGAGTTTTGTTGGCCCAAAAATGCTATCCCAAATTGACTCTCGCTTACTTCAAGCCTTCCCTTCACAATGTACAACCCCCTTTGGTGGTTTCTCCATCATCTTCCTTGGTGATTTTGGACAACTACCCCCTGTAAAGGACATCCCCATGTATGTTGGCACATCTCAAGGCAATGCTCTTTGGCGCACATTTGACACTTTTGTCACTCTTTCAACCATCTTTCGACAACAAGGCAACAACCCTTCTCAAGTTTCCTTCCGTCAACTCTTACTCAATCTCCGAAGTGCAACACCAACTCTTGAAGATTGGGCCCTCCTCATGTCAAGGACAACGTCATCCCTTTCACATGAAGAGAATAATGCATTTGACAGTTCCACTCATTTGTATGTAACTAATATCTCTGTTGAGTTGCACAACAAGAAAATGTTGAAAGACCTAAACATGCCAATTGCACATTGCTTTGCAGAGCAAAAGAAACAACATGTGCAAACCTCAATAGATGATGAACAACTTCCATTGAAGGTTCTACTAGCAATTGGTCAAGAAGTCATGTTGACATCCAACTTGTGTGTATTTGCAGGACTTGTAAATGGCTCAGTTGGAAAGTTATTACAATTGTCTACAACTCCAATGATCAACCTCCTAGATTACCATCTTATGTTGTGATCGACTTTCTACACTACAAAGAAGCCCCGTGGGATTCTTCCAATCCAAATTATGTCCCCGTCCCTCCTATCACAAGTGGTACACGGAGGCAAGTACCACTTCGAATGGCATGGGATTTGACAATCCATAAAGCACAAGGGATGACTCTGCAAAATGCAACAATAGACATTGGCAACATTGACCGCCAATACCTTACATTCACTGCAATACCAAGAGTTAAATCTTTGTCAGGGCTTCGCATATCTCCACCTTTTTCCTTCTGTAGGTATTCATGGATGAAAGATAGTCCATATGTGCACCACAGAATACAATAAGAGACCTTTCTTTTTTCCAAGTCTTTGCAGCCACATAATCCATAAAGTTGCATCCTACTCCTTTGCTAAAGAGAAGATGCAATAGGGTTTGTGGTTGTATTTTGCGAGCAAGGCATAACAAGTGAAGGGTTTTGGGGATCAATGCTGTTCATTTCTGGAACAGATGAACTGCTAGGGGAGGTTAGCTGGGGGTAAAGTTGAAAGGTGATGGGTCTACGACTATTGCTGCTTCCGAAGTGACAATTTCAAATGTGTCCAATGCGACAATCCTAGCAATAAGCATTAAGCTAAGTAAGGATAGGTAAAAAAATTGTAGATTGATTGGGAGTGCAATCTAAAACAAGTTAAAACAAGAGGTAGAAATCAAATCATACATGGTATTGTGCAATATGTTGCATGTACATTTAATCACTTTGATGATTGAACCTGCCTGGAGTAGTTGGCATGTAAAAAGAAGAAAAAAAGGTGTTGGGTTGAAGTTAGCAGTTTAAGAACATAAGAAAAAGGGCACAATAGATATAAATATCAGTTTGATGGTGTAGAATGTGAATTATAGTCTTGGGAATTCTCATATAAAAATCTATGACAATTTGTTCTAACAGTATCGCACTTTAACCGAACTTGGAACGAATCTGCTGAAAATGAAACAGGGTATACATATGTAGCAAACACATCTCTTGTGAATCAATGAAGTGGAAACATGTGCTTTGAAATACCTTTTTCATTGTTAGAACAAATATCTTTTGAAAATAGAGTTACAGAGTTTACATAGAATACTTGGTATGGTGAACAGAAAATCAGAACAATTGACTTTGATGGGAAGGCAATCAACCTTGTATTTAATTTGGTTGTAGTGGTATCGTTCATTGCTTGATGGAAATAGATGGATCCTTTTAGGATCTTTGACTGATAAGAACAATCTCTAGTGGTCATGTATCGCACTAAGGCAGTTTTTTTTTACAAGATGGCAAGTCACCTGACAGTGGGGAACATGAAAGTAAACATTCTTGAAATCGAAGGGTAGCTGCTTCCATAGAAAGGTGGCCGCTGTTATAGCTAGATATCTTTCTAGGTCTTGTTTTGTGATATATCTTGGGGCATTGTAGTTTTGAAACAGATGAGTAACAATTGAGTAGTGACTTGGGAGCAATACTTGATGCTCTTTGCTTGGAACCTAGGCCTTGTTAGTAAGCTGGTAACATTGTACAATTGATGTATTTTATATATTCTATATTGTGTTACAAAATATGCTATGCTTGGAAACATGTTCTAATGTGCAGTGTAGGTATCCAATCTGATATTCATATTTATGATTTGAGAATGCAGAATGAAAGAAAAAAACATATGCATAGTTTAAGAAACTAAGAACAATCTGGGTGTGTGCATAGGAACTACAACACCTTTTGACTCTATTGTAGTGGCAGCTCAATAGAAGTTCAAGCACCTGTGGTTGTTGCAGCAAATATAAAGCTAATGCATATATGGTTTTTTATCTCGGTAAATCTGCAAATGTGGGAAAACAACTTGATCCAGATGATAGAAAGTTATAAGAAGCAGGTTTAAATGAAGTTGGAACGAGTAAAGAGTATCTTGGTAAAAATAATATGTGGTGCAGAACAGAAGATGTGAAAAATAAATTTGAAGCAAACATGACAAAAGGAACAGAACCAACAAGGAATTTAAACAGGGGGTGAGTAGCACGAATAGTTTATTGCAGAACCAGGAAACAAGAAAATTATGAGAAATAAAAGATCAACTTTTCAAAAGTGGCAACTTTTGTAGGAGACAAAATATATTGCAGTGCAAGTATATTTTCCCAAGTTAGTAGAAACATATATTGGTAAACACAAGGAACTGAATATATATCAATCAAGCACGGTTGCATGTGAAACTAGTAAACAAATCACATACATGATTAAATTCTAAATTTAAAAGTTGAACATACAAGTGAACGAGTAAATAAATTACAGTGCAATGACACGAACATCCTATACCTTCCAGAAAAAGAAAAAAAGAAAAAAAAATACAGCAGAACCTTCTTGGTTGTTATAACAACAAATATGAGTTTGGTTTGAGAGGAAAACCTTGATTTTGAATAGAAAACAAAAAGCTTTTCCTCCTGAAGAGGACCGTTGCTTCGTAAATTGATGGGGATTCAAATAGTTAAGGTTCTTTTTCTAACGGAATAGTTAAGGTTCTTTTCCCGAAAAAGAAAAGAAACTAGCATATGTTTACCACAATAGCGGACATTTCCCATCAACCCTTCCGCAAAAGGGCAGCTAAACCTTTCCCGCCTTAACCTTTCACCACTTTCCACGGTGTAAAAATTCCAGTTCTCTTTCCGCAAATACGAGCAAGTCCACCTATCTTTTCCGCAACTGCCGAACCATTTGGCCTTATCTTTCCGTTTTGACGGTCGCATTTAATAGTCAAAGAATCAATTTGAATTGAGGTGCAATGCCGGAAGGTTCAAGACATTCTGTCCACTTTGTCATAGGAAATAGATTAAATGTCTTCGAAATCGCGGAAAGTTTCCCTTAAAGTCCAAAGTCCTCCGCAACAGCGGAGGATCTCGGGTAAGTCAACCGCAACAGCCTTTCCAACGAACAAATCTCGCTCGACGAAAAAGTTAACGTTCTCTTCCTGAAATATCAAAGGAACTCACCTATCTTTCCCGCAACGACGGTCATTTCCAATCAACCCTTCTGCAAAAGGACAGATGAACCTTTCCATCTTCTAACATGAATTGTTTCGCTTAACTTACATAAAATCGCCCGCAAGACCGACTAATTTCGGTTATCTTTTCCGCTTTTGCGGAAAGAGAACCCAACGGGTTCCATCGTTGTGGAAAAGATACGCGGACTTGGCCATCGTTGCGGAAAAGATACGCGAACTTGCCCGCATTTGCGGAAACATGAAACGAAAGAGCGAGGAATCGACGGCCAAATGGTTCCGTTGTTGCGGAAAGGATATACGAACTTGCCTGCTGTTGTGGAAAAGATACGCGAATTTTCCCACTGTTGCGGAAAAGATACACGAACTCAACCACCGTTGCGGAAAAGCTACGTGGACTTGCTCGCCTTTGCAGAAAGAGAACCCAAGATTGCTAGTCGTGGACAGGCGGGAAAGCATAAGGTGGAAAATTGAGCCAACTCATTCCGTTGTTGTAGAAAAGATATGCGTACTTGCTCACCTTGCGTTCACTTTCCGCAGAGGTGGTCCAATCCACCTATCTTTTCCGCAACGGCGGAACCATTTTCCCTTCTTTTTTTTACGGTCGCATTTAATACTGAAAGAATCAATTTGACTTGTCCATACGACTCATTTAACCCCGTTTTTAATTTTCGCACATGCCCTATTAATGCCCCGCACGCATCAGATCCTTTATATATACAATAACCCCGTTGAACAATTTCATTGTTTTCATTCGTTGAAGGTTTTTTTCCGTTTCCGTTTCAATTCACCTGCACCTGCTCCAAGACTTCGTTACAGTCGCACCAGGCACAATTCGGGCGCACCTGCTCCAGGACTTCGGCACCGTCGCACCAGTCACCATCCCCATCTTAATAGGTTGGTACATTATTGTTTCCTATTAGCTCTTTCATGACATCTGTGCCCGTAATTTTCATTTTCATTAGGTCATGCAGTGCATTGCTTTTGTTTATTCTACCAACATACCCTACCTATTCTTTTTAAGAAAGGAATTACGTTAAATTGATTTAGCCGTAGATTGATATACCCCAAGGAACTAGCCCCTTTGTACAATACCTTCTCATGCAACAATGAATCTAGAATTGATACCACGGAAATAAAGCTTTTCAAAACTAGGAAGCTCAGTGATGTTATATGTACAAAACTGGTTGTATAGATACGCAAGTTTAGATGTGGGGATTATGACCGGTGCCAAATGACTTTGCAACGGAGGTTTCTTACGCTCTCTTGCTTTAAATTTTTCAAATGTATCATCGTCTTTATTCAAAATATGTTATGCCCACAACCATTTTTCCAGCCAGAAACTTCCCGCGACCCTGTAACTTTGAGATTTGGTATTCCTGTCCAAAAGTTTGACAGCATTACCATTGAATGAGTCGGCTGTAAAGTATATGGCTTAGTTTTTTCATCACGCCTGTATATAAATAGAAGGTCCACATTCTTAAAGAATTTGAAAAGTAACCTAACCCATTTTTACATCTTATAAAAGAATGGATATGTTCAGTATATTTGTAATGAAATTGTGTTTAGACTCAGTTCATTATTTTATAAAATTACTGATATGTTCTGAATATTCAAAATGAAAAATAAATGGTATTTATATTTCGTTTATAATTTTAAAAAATTTATTGATAGGTTTCAATATTTGAATCGAAAATTGAATTGGTATTTAGATTCAGTTTATAATTTTATAAAAGTATTCATATGTTGTGCACAATTGAAATAAAAGTCAAATTGCAATTAAATTCATTTCATAGGTTACAAGTGTATTGTTAACCGATCATATATGATATGATTTGAAAAGTAATTACTTCAATTAATTTAATGACACATAGGAGATAAGAATGTTCTTTTTATTAAAATCATGGAAAGTTTTAATTAAAATCCTCCGCAACGGTGGAGAAACTCGTTTCAGTATACCGCAACAGCAGACAAACTCACCTAAGTCTACCGCCATGCCCTTTTTTGACGAACAAGTCAGGCACGACGGAAGAGTTAGTGTGCTTTTTCCGAAACCACCAAGGAACTCGCCAAATTTTTCTGCAACAGTGAAGAAACTCGCCTAAGTCTACCGCAACGCCCTTTTTTGACGAACAAGCTTGGCACGAAGGAATAGTTACTGTTCTTTTTCCGAAACGACGGAGGAACTCGCCTAAGTCTACCGCAACGCCCTTTCTTGACGAACAAGTCTGGCACGATGGAATAGTTACCATTCTTTTTCCGAAGCAGTGGAGGAACTCGCCAAATTTTCCTGCAACGGTGGACATTTCCGATCAACTCTTCCATAAAAGCACAGATGAACCTTTCCTTCTTCTCCGATGAATTGTTACGCTTAAGTTACATAAAATCACCCGCAGCCTTGCATAAATTCGCTTCTCTTTTCCCCTTTCCTTTTTTATTTAATTTACAAATACATATTTAAATTATGAAAGCATATGCATAATATCCATCTTTCAAAGCTTTCTATTTTTCTGCCCGAAATTTTGGAAATGCAATTTGTTTTTATTCTTTAATTACAACGTTTTTTTAAGTGAAGCATAGCGCAGTACCCTGGTAAAAAACAAATAACAAATTATTTTATATTCCTATTTTGTTTGCCAACACGCAGTGAAAACTCCTTGTCAAAATATTTATAACAGTCCAGATTGGTTGACTTTAATTCATTTTTTGATATGAAACCTTATGAATTGCAAACATTATTGTTCAAAGTTGATGCCTGCGTATTTAAGAAACAATATTTTAAAGCGGCAGAAAGCAGTTTTTAACATTTCTATAAATATATATAGAAACACCTATGAAAATTGTTTGACATGTTTGCATGTAGGCCACTCATCTCACATTCTAATTTATTATGACTGGCGACGTGTATTGAGGCAAGAATACTTAAAAATGACTAAAGGTGCCAGGAAAAATTCAAAGGGAGTTGTTAGAGAATCCACTGAAGAAGTAAGGATTGAGACCATTTATCACGATACTAAATGCATCACAGGTGCACTACCAGAAGCCCAATGGAGTGACATTTACCTGATGATAAGAGACCAGGATATCCCAGATGCTTTGTTAGAAGAAGGATATCTATATCAAAACGTCAAAGCGTCCTACATTTCAAAAGCAGCTACTCGCCCTGAGATTTTTCCTTGTGCAGAGGTCATCGGATGGATTTTACAGCACGCAAATGCCCAAGCGCGAATTTTAACTAATAGCAACAGAGAATCCTTCACACCCTTTAACCCACTTTATATCTCATCAACGTACAAGTTACCTCGTACAACTCAGTACCTGAATGATGACTGGTTAGTAGAGGTCAAAATGGATAACCTGGAATCAGCAAGAAAGCTGCTCATCATAGGAAAACAGTTCAGGAAGAACGATAATGAAGAGTATAAGGTTCAGAACTTCATACCTCCATTCAGAATAGTTGCTCTCATGTTGAGCAGAATATTTGGCAGACTTGATGGGACAATGTTTATGCTTCAATGGGTACCCATTATTCACTATGTGGATTTCAAAGGAACTATCTTTAATTGGGCTTAAATGATTTCGAAAATCCTGTCATCAGCCATAACTGCGGCCAAAGAAGGTTTAGAAGTAAAAAAGGCAGAGTTCTACATGCCCTCCTATTTGATAGATTGTATTGTGGCGAAGCAGCTCTTCCCAAAACTACAATGCATATGGAATCAGGCAGGAGGACCAGTGTTCACCGCGTACAAAATCTTCTGGCCTCAAAATTACAAGAGCAATTACAAAAACATTTGTGAAAATTTCATCATGCCCCTCTACGAGCTGATGTTCAATAAAGAGCCCATTTTCCTATCAGAAAATGCCATGGCAGTTCTGGAAGAATATGGTGACTTCTTCTTTTCAAAGGATGGCACTTACATAAGAATGTATGGAAGCACAAAACCCCCCTATATCCTACCAAACTACGCCACGAACTATATAGTTCATAAGGAAGCCGTGCGATAAGTTTTTTTAGATGGAATTGGCAATGTAATGAATAAAGCAAACAAAGCCACATTTCCTCCTTTGCCCTTCTGTTTGGGAGCTTATAAATTTTCCAAGATCGCGTCAGCAGAAGATTTTATAGCAGAGTTAACAAGTTTTCATTTTGGACAGAGAATATATCAAAGGAATGACAAACGAGGCAAGGTTTCCCAGCATTGCAAAGTTGTACATGGTCATTTCGAGTATGCCCACTATTATGATTCTGAGGAAGAGTCATACCGGGGAATCAGCAACATGAATGAGTTGCTAATTTGCCAAAATAGCAAAAAACCACTTATACTATGAAACGAGAACTCGACACAGTTCTCGTTTTTCTCTCTCCTAATTTTAGTAGTTATTTTTACCTCCGTTTCAAAAATCGTTGATGCCAGTATCACACATTTTCATTTTGAGGCATTTTTTTGGGACTTTGAATTATCTTTGTCGTAAAATATATTTAATTTCTATTTTCAAGTGTGTTTAAAGAAATTTAACAAAATAACATACATTTATAAGTAATTTATAATAAAAAACATATACATTTTGCAATTGTTTCTAGAATACAAGACATTTTTATGGGCAAAATAAGACATTTTTATTGACAAAATTATAAAAAATTTCAGAAAATAAAGACATTTAAAACCATTTTCAATGAATTTTTAGAGATTTTTTCTATAAAAATGATACTATTTCATATTATTTTCTGAAAAGTGACTATTCACATAAATTCAAGAAAAAATATACCATATATTTGTAAAAAACATATTAAAATATTATATATAGAAATTTTATTTCTAAAATAAAATTTGAAAGTCAAAACATTACTAATATATCTTATCAAAAAATTGTCAAATTTAAAATTTTCTTCAAGACATGAAACTAATCAACACTTTAAGTTATTAGGCATTTTTAGTCTCTTGTAATATTTATTGGAATGAGCATAGCTGACACATACATCTATCTTCACAGATTTTTTTATTACTTTGTGGTTTACAGTCTTTTACTATTTCATCCATTAATAGAATTTGGTTTTTTTTATATTACTATGTTCTTTGCAATATCTTCTTTTGTATATTTCCATTTTATCTTTCTTCCTTCATTCTATGAAAAAACTAGATCAAACATCTATTCCCTATTCCATTGATTTTTATGAACATGATACATTATAAACAAGGAAAATATATTTAATCAATTGGAACACAGATGTCTAAGTGTTAAGACTCCATAGGAGCCCAAATATTTGTATTTTATCAATATTAAAAATAAAATATATGATTATAGCAAGTGACTATAATCACAATCACATTAGAGAAAACAAATAATTGATAGAAACACACAAAGCCTAGTTCGTGGCTTAAAAATTTAGACATGGAATATATCTATGTAGAAAGGTTGAACACCACAAACTTCATAAGGAGGGTTATATTAATTGGCAATATAAAATATGCCTTTGCACCATTCTTAAAAATATATCTAGAAAGATAGAACACTTCAAACTTCACAATGAGGGTTATCTTAATTGCCACTATATGCATGTCCACCACTCTTATCAATTGTTTCTTTGAATATAATTTTATTGATTTTATTATAAGATATATAACAAAATTCTTAAACTATTGAAAACCTATGTACAAGAATGTGGAAATGAGGTATATATGTTTTTGAAAATATCATAACATTGAGCTAAAGAGATACCTATGTACAATAAATATTATTTTTACTAATATTTATATCTAAATTAAAACCTTTTACACTTTTTATAAAAAATCAAAATCATTATATTAAACATTAATAACCTAAATCTTTCTATCTTTGGAATGATGGAAATAATCTAAATCTTTAAAATGAAGATAGTCTAATATAAGGTGGTGAACTCTTATGTAATAATTGCATCAGTGATTCATAATGCCATATTGTGTTATTGTGTATATATTTCTCATGTGTCTATTTATCTTTTTTGATATGGTATTAGAGAGAGTGTGATTGTAGGACTAGTCGTGTAGGCAATAGATTTTTTTTTCTTTTTTCTTGAAAAGATAAGCATGATCTTCTCTTGCATTGAACAATGATCTAGATAATCAAAAGGGCTTGATAGAAAGAGTAGATTATCACAAAATGTTGTCAAGGAGTTACCATCCGGTATTGAATATATTTCTTGAGGTAGAGTAATCAATGGATGGCCCATGGGCTATTGTGGATGTTAGTTTATTTGTATTTATTTTAATGAATGTCATTGATGGGTAACAAGGTGTACCACTTATCTTTGTTGGTCATATGAATCCTTATTCCTATCATGTTTATTTAATTTCACTTCATACATATGTGAGTGGAATAACATAGCCTTGTGCTTTATTTTCATATGTGAGTATAATAACATAGCCTTGTGCTTTATTTGTCATTTATACATATCTCATAATTCTTCGTATAGATTTATATCTTTTCCTTGTTCAATTCTTTGTCTTTACATTAAATTATCAATTGAAAATTGAGAATTTAGGTATGATGTCTATGGATGGTGTGTATACCTAACTGATGTATTGTGTATGCGGTATTGAAGGGAAGTAGTTGTGTAGTCAAGATAGTGGCTCTCGCTCACTTGGGCGCCCAAGGGCAGCCCTTGGGCGCCCAAGTGAGCGCAGGCCGTGAGGGCGGCCCTTGGGCGCCCAAGTGAGCGGCCTGCTCAATGTCCGGCATCGAGCAGGCCGTGAGGGCGGCCCTTGGGCACCCAAGATAGATCTAGGTTTGATGAAATTATTTCTCGACTGACCTCAAATTGGGAGAATGTGTATAAAAAAAATGACTCTATCGAGGAAAATTACCCTTTGAAGAAACCTGTTAAATGTCGTCGTAGTGTTTTTAGTCCTCCATGAAAACTTCAATGGAAGTATAGATCTAGCCCTTTGTGGAAAAATTAATCATTGTGAAACTTCAATTGTTTCTTAAAAAAGGAGCTAAATTCAGAAAAATAAAAAAATTTGAATTACAACTTATTGTAGAAGAAATTTTCCGAGTAGCTGAGACACTATACTCAATGTGAACCAGAAAACAGCTAAAACCGTTCTTGTTTTGTCAATTGAGTGTTTTTGGATGGGTCAGAACCCAATTTAATCATTTCAAATTTCTCTCCACTCACACCACTAAATCTTCCATCCAAAAATCGTCTATTTCTGGAAAGAAATTACTTCCATCCAAAAATCGTCTATTTCTGGAAAGAAATTACTTCCGTCCAAAACTCGTCTATTTCTGGAAAGAAATTACTGCAAAAAGGGAATAGAACCAGATGACATATGAATGTTCCACCAATATCAAGTTTCACTCCATTATTAACTCTATTGTATATCATCCAAATTACTGTCACATATACAGTGCCATGACCACTGGACATGATATACTGTGGCCCACTTTACTTGGATTTAATAAATCCAAGGAATGCATCATAGGTCATTGTAAGAATTCATATCAATTAATTATTATGTTTTAAAACTGTTGTTCAACTTTCCATGTGTTATGTTTGAGTTATTAAAATCATATTATTACATTCATAGGTGCATTTTTTAAAATTCCAAATAAATAATTATTAAAAAAAATATAAAAAATAATTTAGTTGATTCATGGATAACTCGTAACTCATATTATCCAAGTAGTGACAAAAAAACTCATTTCATTAAAGAAGGTAACACGTCGCTTAGCCATAAACAATAGGTGATTACAATTACGCATGAAGAACAAATTAGAAATAACTTTTTTATACACTTAACTTGCGACTTATCAATGATCATCAACCACAAATTTAGTAAATATACTAGTTATGGTATACTGACACAAATAAGCCATTGGAAAATGTTATAGATAGAAACAAAATATAATAACACAGAGTGAAACAAATAAATCAAAGCTTATAACCATGAACCGGAGAAATTGTAATTCATTTCTTTTACAACATCAAATTCAATATTACTGTTATATTCGACATGGGAACATAAGAGGTTTAAGTCTCCATCTTGAAGAAAATTGAATACTTTTGCACTAAGTGTGGCTTGAATATTTATGTTATAGCTTTGCTTAATTTGGTATTGTATAACCCAACTATAATTCCATTTGTTTAATTTAATTAATATATAGGTGTAAAGTTATAAAATACATGCTACCCGTATTTGAAATTATTCACATATAAAATAATTGTTTGTGTCAAGGACAAGTGTTCGTTCATTTGTAAATATGGCAAGTAATTTTCTAGTTATAAGGAAGGTAAAGTGGCATACTTAGTCATTGAGCATATAAAAATTGTTTTCTACTTTAGAATCAAAGGTAGTGCAGGTAGAATTGGGAAAAGGTAAATTGTTTTCAAACATTGTATACATCTTATAAATAGTATTTTAAAAATATATATAGTATTTAATATAGTGAATGGTTATTAATGATTATTATATTTTTTTGTTTATTTTAATTAAGTCAAATATATGAAATTTCATTTCATAGTAGTTATTAATGTGTGAGATTCTTTTGAAATAAATTTATGTTAATTAACTAAGTAACAAATACAAATAAAAATAACCTATTGAAATTCTTCAGTGGGTGAAAGAAAGAGTCTATTGTTACGAGGTACTATCTTCCCTATCCTTCGTAGGCTATGTTGTGGTGGCATCGAGCAGGTCGTGAGGGAGGCCCTTGGGCGCCCAATTGAGCGTGAGCTGCTCACTCATGGCTAAGAAGTTTGACGCGATTACAAATTTAAAAAGCATTTTTGTTTTGGAATTAAAACTCATATTAAAATTCACTCGCATGGAGTTTGTATCCAAAAACTATGTTCTGCCGCAAGGGCTTCAAAAGTTACATACATACTTCCTCTAGCTGGTCGTTTTGCCATCCTTCTACCTCAATGATGCCAGGAGGTACAACAAGTGCCATTTTAGAAAGCGAATATGCTTCCATGTTTAATTCTCTATAAACATGAGCAAAAGAAACTTGTTCAAAGGAGGTGATGAACTCTTTAATTGATAGAAGCAGATGTTGGAGGCGGGGAGCGTTGATCCGAATTTTACTATTTGCCCAAACTATTACTATCTTTGAGTCCCCAAATAGCTTAATAGGATGCATAATATGAAATATATATATGAGAATTTTGTTAACTAATATTTTTTTAAAAGTCAATTTAGGATGCATCAAATATTTTTACAATGACTAAATCAATGTTGTTTTAAGTTAAATATTTTTTTAAATATAAGGTTTACATGCTGCAATAAAAGTAATTTTATGACCTAATTATATATATATATATATGTGTGTGTGTGTGTGTGTGTGTGTGTGTGTGTGTGTTTAAATCAAATCTATTCTACATCTATAAGTGGAAATGATTTGCTCCATGATAGTCTAATATAAGGCGCGGTGAACTCTTATGTAATAATTGCATCAGTGATTCATAATGCCATATTGTGTTATTGTGTATATATTTCTCATGTGTCTATTTATCTTTTTTGATATGGTATTAGAGAGAGTGTGATTGTAGGACTAGTCGTGTAGGCAATAGATTTTTTTTCTTTTTTCTTGAAAAGATAAGCATGCTCTTCTCTTGCATTGAACAATGATCTAGATAATCAAAAGGGATTGATAGAAAGAGTAGATTATCACAAAATGTTGTCAAGGAGTTACCATGCGGTATTGAAGGGAAGGAGTTGTGTAGTCAAGATAGTGGCCATTGAATGTTAACAAGTGTTTTGAAAGGATCACAAGGGGCATAAAAATGATTACAACTAAGATATTGGTATGGTAGTCTCTATTCCTATAGTTGAATATTTTTCAATGATTTTCTACTAGTTAAATTGATGTTCAACAATTTTTTTTGTAGTTTTTATTAGTATTTTTCAATAGGAAGATATAGGGTTTCATCATTTAGTATATATAGGGTATTAATATATGTTTCATTTTTAAACTTGTAATGTCAGAAACAATACTTTTGATTAACTATCAAATTTAGTATTTTAACTTTTTTTAATTGATAATTTTCTTGTCATTTCAAATCTTATATTTAAAATTTGTAAAAATATAAAATGAGTTTTAACCTCTAAAGAAGTTTTAAACTATAAATAAATTTTTGAATATTTATATGAATTATTTGTTCTTGTATGGTCTAATATATTATTTCATTATGAATCGCATCATAATTTCTTTGGTTTTTATTTGTTAAAGTCGTGAAATTATTTATGATTTTTTTGTTTGTTTGTTTAATATGCAAGTTTCAAAAAAGTTGTAATTTATCTCTTGAAGAAAAGAAAAAATTCCAATTTACGGGTTGATTTTAAAGTTTTTGTAAACAAGAGTATGGGATGTTTAGGCCATGGCTCTATTTTTTAACAACAAAAAAAAATTTGTGTATACTGGTATCAACACTTTTCTATTTGGGGGGTGTTTTTGGTGTTTTTTTGCAAAAATCAACGTTTTTATGTCTAGAGTTCTCGTTCATAGTATATAGTTCTCGTTTCATAGTATAAGTGGTTAAAAGTGAACCTAGATCCAGTTCCATCACTCCCAAGGAATCAAAACATCATCAAGGTCAAGAAGCCTTAGGAGCAACTGAGAATTTGTCAACAGAAGAACAAATACTTCTGCAACAAGTTGAGCAGATCAAAAAACTGACCGAGGAAAAGGCAAGGAAAGCACAAGAAGTTAAACTTAGAGAGGAAGAAGCCCAGAAAGTTCAAGAAGCTAAGCAAGCGATAGCTTCCAAGCAACAAGAAAATGAAAGATTAAGAAAGGAAGCAGAAGAAGAGGCACTGAAAAGGGCTGAAGAAGAAGCCCAGAAAGTTCAAGAAGCTAAGTATGAAGACCGTAGAATTCAGCAGGAAGAACAAACTAGGCTGCAAGAAGCTGACAAGCAACAAGAAAATGAAAGATTGAAAAAGGAAGCAGAAGAAGAGGCACTGAAAAAGGCTGAAGAAGAGCAAATACAAATGGAAGACGTTGGTTCTATGAATCCAAGCATACAAGACCTCGACATGAACATCCCTATTGAGAATCTTTCACTTGTTCCTTTCACACCATCTAAGGGTAGCAAGGTGACCACATATGATAGGTTTGCTTTCAATAAGAAAAGGAAATCCATCATCAAGGAAACCATTACAAGTATCAAAAGGCCTTGTCAGGCAGATGTCATCACCAGGCATGAGACTACTGTCATGAAGGGTACCCAGAATGAACCTGCCTTCATGGCATCTGTTTCTGTGTCCGCTTTTCTCGCAACTACCGATAATGTCAACATATTGGAAGACAAATTGATAGAAGAAAAGGAGAAAACCCGCCAGCTACAAGAAGCCTTAGTCAAGGAGAAAAATTATACAAATTTAATGATTGCTCTTATGTCTCAAAAGGAGGAGCTTAATAGGAAAATTCAACATCTGGAAGCTGAAAGGAGAGCTTTGTCAATCCAAGCAAGAGCATTAGAGGTAGAAAAAAGACAACTTGAAGATAAGAACCTGAAGCTGGAATCCAAGAAACTTGATTTCACCCAGCTGATTGACGAGTTAAAAGAAAATATTGCAAACAACAAAGTAGGTGACATGACCCCTTTTCATGAACAAGCTTGTGAAATATTGACAAGGACCTGTGATTTCCAAACACTCATATCAGAACAAATCTACAAATTGAAAGCAATGATGTCCAGGATGAAACAAATTAGTGCTTACACCAACAAGATCAGAAAGAAACACACTCGTATTGCTGGAGATATTAACAAGCACATTAAATGGAGAAAAGGGAAATCAGGATTCCCAAAAACTCTCCCCCTTAAGTCTGTTTCTGAATACATAGCGGATATACACACTTTGACCTATTCTAAAGATTGCAGGGTAAAGTTGAACAGTGTGACCTTACATACCTATGAACAATGTAAGAACTTGTACCTCAAAATACGAGCTACTCTCATGAGTCTTGCAAAATGATCATACCCCAAAGTATAGAATATTTTCCAGATAAAACACAATGCTTATCTGAGATAAGAAAAAACTTACAAGAGGAAACTGACTATGTGAAGAAGATAGTCGCTTTAACCCCAGAGGACCTGGACCAATTCATCGGAAGAACCTCCATTCATGCACACCTCCTCGAAAAAAGTCATCAAGCTACAATGGAAGAAATACTCATCCTTGAGGAAGAGCTTGTTAAACAAGAAGTGTCCTTCAGATTTTTGGTTCCCTTAGTTGGAAACATTATTATAAGAGATGCAAATCAGTGGATAAGTTATATAGAAGAGGAAGAGAGGAAACTAGCAGCATCACAAGCCCCATTAGAAGAATCAGCTGCTCCACTAATACCAGTAACTCCAATAGCCTTACTATCAGAATCAGCAATACCAGCAGCCATAGAGGTGCCTAAATCCCTAGAAGCACCAACCCAAGGATGAAATACTTTGACCACATTTTGAAAAAGCCAATGCACCCTTCTAAGTTTCTAATTTTGATTTTATACTTTGGGACATCAATAGAACATTCTAAAGTTATTTCTCGTTGTTTTGTAAATAATTTGGATATTTATCCTTTTTTGTAAAATAGCCATTTTGTAAAGCTATATATAGCTAGGTTAGCAAGAAGGACTTTTGGCAAATGAAATAATGTTCCTCTTATGTAAAAGAAATACTTGCGCTACATGAATGGAGAAAACAATTTTGGCCGGTGAATGTTGGTACATTCTTTTGTATGGAGTTATCATGGATGTTTTTGAAACTATTTCAGCAATTTTCATCTATATTCAATGAGATCTTTCCTATCTTATATGAATTAATTCTATGCTGTGAATCATTTCATTTTCTTTGGAAAAATTTCTATGCCTCATGAGTAATGAAATACTGTAATTAAAATCAAAGTTATCAAAGCTCTGCTCCTTTCAACAATAGGTTTGTTTAACTTAAATAGCTTAGAACAGATTGTTTAATTGCATGCATTTACATTAAAGCACTTCCATAGCATTCTTTAATGCAAAATTACATAAACATTGGATCGGCCCGCAACCGATAAAATAAACAAATCTTTAAAGCTTACACGGTGGCCGGACCGTTCACCAGTCGGATTCCTCACAACAAACAGTGAGCAATCTAATTGGGATTGCTTCTCGGGGTGAATCCCTTGCTGCTTCATGCTACGCATTTTGAAGCATCAGCAAAACATCATCTTCTACCACAACCTATTTTCAACATAAACATAAACGCGAAAGACAATAGCATTAAAATACAATCAACCCTAAACTTTCATTTGACTTTCATACCTTCGGCGTTTATTTTGCCCCTCCGAGGACAAATGCTAGTAAACATCTAAAGGTATAATAAACATTAAACATCTATATATATAAAACATTTTCATGAATAATATTTATTAACAATTTTATAGGTAAATTGGTGAAAAGGACTAGTTAAGGATTTATAGGTCATCCGTTCAAATCAAATTATGTCATTTAAATGTTAATAATGAGAGACATGGAAACCATGCTAAGCTATGGGGGTCAGTAATAGTGACCATTACTTATTATTGCCAAGTCTTCATTCTTCGTTTGACCAGCTAGTTGCCTTAGAGAGTTTCATGTAGATCCACAAATATTATTAATTTTTAACATTGTTTCACTAATTAAAAAAAAATTAATTTAAAAGAATAATTGCGTGGTAAGGCGTTTTATTTCAAGTTTGAGGGTGGGGTAGAGGTGGATGATTTTTCATTTTTTAAAAAATGAATGGCCAGATTTAAAGAATGGTGTAATATTCTTCGTCTGGTGCATGAATAAACGATTGAGATTTACTGAATTAACTAGGGTGCATGTTTAATTTGAAGAGTCCCCACTAATTAATAAAAAAATAGAATTATTTTAAATGGCACGGTGGTGTAAATGCACAGAGTGTTGGATGGAACGTGGCTGAAACTGTTACTGTAACGTGGTTGGAAGGCTGAAATATCAGGAACTGGAACGTTACTCCACAGCAACATGGCTGGAACAGTGAATAGGTTACAAATACCACATATCGGGGGAGATCAGTGCATGATCGAAGCATTGAGATTTCATTAAATAACTCATACGCATGTTTAATTCCAAGTGTTTCAGCCACTATAGGAGGTAGTAACCTAAGCGGTAAGCGTTGCTTGTAACGGCCACGAAACGATTAGTGTACTATATCTCTCCATGCTCGAGAGATCAGCGTGGTTTAGGGTACTGTATCGATGCCACGGTGCATGTGAAGTCCAAAGATGGCTTATGGTGCTCATCAATACAGTACTTCTGATGATCACAAAGGAGAGATTGCAGACGTATCAATAGAGAATGGATACAGCAACAACTCATGGATCACAGCGCTCTTCTTTTCAGAGGATTCCTTCTCATATCGGCCGCAGATTTCAGCTCATTTGTGGAAGCGTTTGGATGGGGGGAGATGGATAGAGTCCGAGGGAAGAAGAAATATGAGTAGATCGTACATTGAAAAATATAAAAGACAGGTTTCCTGATCCGAGATCGAAGATGATGAATACTGGCCTCGTCTTCTGTTATTCAATCATGAATTAATGAATATTGATTAGAGTAGAGCCACCGATTTTAAGAGCTGCGGGCATTTAGCTGTAAGAATTGATCCAGAAACCCTATAGCCATCATCTATTGCAAATAGTTTTAGAGGTAAAACCTCCACTCCCACGATTTCTGTAATTTTTTTGTTTCCTTTCTCTCACAATTAGATATTAGGTGAAATATTTACCGCATGTGTTTTTTTGGGAAATCGCATGGTTTAGTACATAACTCACATGGTAGCAACCAAAGATTGAAAAATCTCATGATTTAGATATTGTTTTATATGCGATTTCTCAATTAGAGAAATCACATTTTGGGGAAATGGCATGGTTTAGTTACCTAAATTGCATGGTTTAGAGAAAGCAAGCAAAGATTAATGGCTCAAGCTCCATATGTTTGGGGAAATAGCATTCAGATATCAATTATTGGAATTGTCTTGCTACAGAAAATCATTATCTACATTCGGCAATAATTTTAACCTATTCAAACCTTCACATAAATGTTGCAGCCAATGGTACGCTAAAGATTAAATGATTCTATAGCTCCGCTAGTAAATCTCCTATCACTACAACTCCGTCACTAAAGCTCATGACTCATGATTTTGTTTTCTCCATCGATCTGTATCGCAACCATAATCACCAAGTAAAGCCACCGGGTACCAAAGCTCACGATATGATATTCTTAATTTATTTATTTTATTAGATATATAGAATAGAAGATTTAGATTTCAATATATAAAGAATTAAAATCATTGTTTTCATATAGTTAACAATGTTTATAGATTAATGACTTTAATAATAATCTTATATTAAACAAGGAATGAATGCTATACAAGTTTATTAATTTGATTATAAATATATTTTTAGCTTTATTTTGAATCTCATTTATGTACCAGATTTCGTTGTATACATCTCCGTATCTTTTAAATTCTCAAGGTATAAAGATTGATATTGGCATAGATTGATATTGACTGAATGTTTACATTTTAGATTCAATTGCCATAGTTTTTAAATAAGTATAGTAGTTTGTTTAAATTTTAAATTCAATAGCAATTAGCTAATTATTCTATGTTTTGAATTGTTTTTTCGTATTTTAGCTGGAATGAAATCTAACAATATATAATAGCATTTTCTCCTGTCAGATTTTATTTTCTCCATGGATCTATATCGCAACAAGAATAACCAAGTAAAGCCACCCGGTACCAAAGCTCAAAGTTCACAATGTGATACTCTGAATTAATTTATTTTATTAGATTTAGAGAATAGAAGATTTAGATTTCACTATATGATATTTTATTAGATATAAAGAATTAAAATTTTGTTTTCATATGGTTAACCGTTTTTAGAGATTAATGACTTTAATAATAATTTTATATTACACAATGAATTAATGCTATACAAGTTTATTAATTTAATTATAAATATATTTTTTCAAGTTGAATTATAATTTTTTTTTATATTGTTTAACGAATTATATTATATATATTTTTATTTTATTTATATTTGATTAGTTATATATGAATTTAGGTTTTCTTTTATTGTTTTAAAATTTAGTTATTTATGAATTATTATTTTTTCCAGAGAAAAAAAGACTACTATTGATATTCATATTAGAATCAAATAGTACAAAAAAAATTCCTGATCCATCCAGTTGGATCCTTCTGAGATAACTAAAGATGTTATCTTCAAGTATCTGTCATACAAGAAATGTGCCTATCCCATAAAGGATATATCAAATCTGAGCATACTCGACAGTCTTAACCAAACACATAGCTTATTACATCCAAAAATATAAACCAAAATGTAGACCTATCAAAAACATTAAATACATAGATAGACAAGAGCACCATCTGCAGATCAGTCATAGAAATAAATAGAACCACAGTCCAGAATACAGCCCTCGCACCAATCCTCCTAGATCAAGTGTCCTTCACATCCTTCAAGAGCTTGTTTAGAAAGCTTGTCCGCCATACAGTTATGCTCACGATAAATATGTTCAAAAATGATGTTCTGCTGTTTATGTATTTCAAAAAGTGTCCTGTAGGCCCAGTGTCTCAAATTTAAAACATTGAGCTTGAATTTACCTTCTGCCCATTTGATGGTTACCCGAGAGTCACCATATACCTTTATGTTGCTCAATCCAAAGATGTTGGCAACCTTTAGAACACAACAAAGTGCAATTAATTCCGCCTTCATATTTCTTCCCTTTCCACAGTTGAGCTTGATGGTATAATAATGCGAGTCATTTAGATAAATAACTCCACCTATTGCACAGATACCTGCTTGTGAAGCACCATCAAAGAACAATACAGGTCGATCCACATTGAGATTAAAAGTACTGACTCTGTTAGTTTTCAATATCACCTCATCCATCTTGCAAGAGTTATACATTTTAAGTGCTGTCAAGCAACATTGGATGTGATCAGGTGGAGTATCTCGAAAGATGGCACAATTTCTGGCATGCCAAATTGCCCAGGGTATGCATACAGCCAGAAAAAAGTGCTTTTTGCAATGTCTATACCAATGTAAGAAACACATATTAAAATCCCCAATTGCCCAGCATTGAGTAATTTTAAAATTTATAGATATCATTTCCCAGATTTTGCGAGAGAAAGAACACTGAACAAAAAGGTGCAGTCTAGTTTCAGCATCATCTTTGCAGAGAACACAAATACTTGGACCTGTCCATCCTCGCTTACAGAGATTATCCCAAGTCTTTAACTTATCTTGTAAAATCAGCCAGGAAAAACATTTTAATTTGACTGGAATGTGCCACTGCCAAATCTTCAAATACCACCAGTCCGGCGGGAAAATATACTTGTTCTGAAGAATTCTTTTGTATGCTGCTTTAGCCGTGACAGTGCCAGATTCTGTGTTACCACTCCAAACCAGCTTATCATCAGTGTTATTTAAACGGACACCAGCAGAGTTCAATGAATTTGTATAATTATCCCAAATTCGAGCAAGATACCCAGATAGTCCAATCTCCTGTGCCGATAACCACTTCGAGCATCCAGCAATGCCAATGTTCCGATGATGTATCATGTTTAAAGTGGAAAGACCAATGACTTGTAAATATTGAGGAATAATAGGAGGAAGGCCCTGTTCTTGATCAAGCCCAATAATGGGATCAATCCCGACCCTGATTTGAGATCCGGAACCAACATGCCAAACTAGGTCACTTTTAATCCAATGAAAAACTTTCATGAACCCCCTCCACATAGGTGAAAAGTCCCAATTAGTCAATTTTGGGTTTCTGATCCAGGTAATGACATCTGTCTTAATGTATTTTAACTGAAGAATTTTAGACTAGAGGGAATTGCCATGAATACCACGCCAAAAACTTTTTAATCTAAGAGCTATATTAAACACCTCCAAATCTTTAATTCCCCAGCCGCCAAATTTGTATGGTCTTGCTAGAGTTTCAACTGCTACCATAGGAATCTTACCACTGAACGCAGTCCCATTCCACAGGAAATTGAAAAAATATCTCTTAATAGATTTGATGATGGAGATTGGGACTTCCAACATAGAGAACCAGTACACAGGTATGCTGGAAAGCACCGACTAGACCAGAATTAGCTTACCACCGATTGATAACAGTCTATAGGACCATTGTGCAATTCTATCCTCTATTTTTTTCAAAAGCCAATGCCAATCTCTGATCAGATAATTGTTTGGTTTAAGGATATAACCCAGGTATTTAAAACCCTGATCAAAAGTAGAACAATTATATGGCAAGACAGATCTAATGACTCTTAACTGATCTTCTTGAATAGAATGATGAAAAAAGTTGGATTTGGCCTCACTGACAAGCATGCCTGTTGCATTGCTGAAAGTAGTAATGATGTTTTTGTACATTAGCCATTCTTCCACGGTGTCATTACCTCCTACAAGAACATCATCTGCAAACATCAAATGTGTAAAAACACAATCTTTTGTGAATTTGATACCCTTGATCTGTCCATCCAACAAAGCCTTGTTTACCAATTTGCTAAAACCATCCATTATCAAAATGAACAGGAGAGGGGATAAGGGGCAACCTTGTCTTAAACCCCTGGAACAGCTGAAAAATTCAGTTGGGCTACCATTCACCAAAACGGATATATTCATGGATCTAATGCAAGCCATAATCCACTTAATTATTGAAGAAGGCATTCCAATCCTGATGAGGATCAATCTGATGAAAGCCCAATTAGCCCTATCATAAGCTTTGACTAGATCCATCTTAAGCAGCATAGCTTTCTTTTTATGTAACTTGATGATGTGAATCAATTCTTGTGTAATGCCTATTGCATCGTGAATCTGTCTCCCCTCTAAGAAGCCAAATTGCTCCTCAGAGATATGTGCAGAGAGGACCTTCTTCATTCTGTCTGCAATAATTTTTGAAATAAGCTTGTATAACAAATTGCAGAGAGCAATAGGACGAAAGTCTCCAAAAGATGCTGGCTTATCTTTTTTAGGTATCAGAGTAACAAATGTAGAGTTTAGTCCTCCTGGGATGTAGCCATTTGTCATGGAATAATTTACCAGCTCCAATAATTCATCACCCATTAATTCAAAAAAGTGTGTATATAGCTCCACTGGCCATCCATCCGGCCCAGGAGCTTTGTCTTTTGCAAACAGTTTTAATTTCTGCTCTAATTCGTCCTTTGTGACCTTTATTTTTATGCTATCTGAAGCTTGCTCATCAAAAAACCTAGGGTATAGAGATGCCACTTCAATCTGAGCTCTTTGGCATACTTCTTCAGGATCAGAGTATATAGCATTGAAAAAAGTATAAGCTTCAAATTTAATGTTATCAATACCTGTGCACTGTATCCCATTTCCATCCTGTATTTCCCAAATATACTTAGACCGCCGCCTAGCAGAAGCAAATGTATGAAAGAACTTAGTATTTTTATCACCAAGTGAAATCCAGACTTCACGGCTCTTTAATCTCCAAGCTTTTTCTTCCTGCAAGATTAGTTCTTCTTTTTTCAACTCCAGCTTCTTCATAATCTCAAAAGCTTCCATAGATAGGGAATTGTTGATATTTGCATCAATGGCTTCCTGTAATTGAGATTCTAACTGAAGTAATTCAACTTTATCTGCCTGCTTCTTATCTTTGATCCATTTTATGACAACCTCTTTTAATTTTCTCAGCTTGTAACAAAAATTCAGAACTGGATTTGATTCGAAAACCTCACATTGAACCCAGAAATTTCTAACCATGTGACAGAATGAATTATCATCGAGCCACGTAGCATTGAATTTGAAGGGTAATAAATTAAACTGCTCAAATTGTTCCATCTGCAGAACTATGGGCCAGTGGTCCGAGAATTTGACAGAGTGTACCCATGAGCTGTGCTTCGAAAAATATGCCAGCAGGTTCGCCTTAACAAGGAATCTGTCAATTCGCTTGTGAACACCTTCTCCTCCAAATCTACCATTTGACCAAGTAGGGGATAGTTTATGAGGCATGACATCAACAAGGTTTTTTTCCATGAGCAAATTTAAAAAGAAATCCCCCAAATCATCCATTCTGGCTGTGATGCCCCAGATTTCAGATGCTTGATAAGTGAAGTTTAAATCACCTGCCAAGATTAAATCAGGTGAATCCATAAGCCCCGAATCTCTTAACTTTGTCCAGAAAGTCTGCCTATCTCTGTATGGGGCATAACAGTTGAGCATGGATATAGATTTTTTGCAACTACAAAATGAACCTTTTAAATATATGCCCCAAGGTGTAAGATAGGTCTTTAAATCAAAAAAAATTGGACTCCAAGCTACAGCAATACCCCCGGAATGACCACTTGAGCTGACAGCAGAAACCTCCCAATCTGGAAGAATATTACAAAGCTTTTGAATGGCTATATAATCCTCGCACATAGTCTCCTGTAGGAAAATGATTGCAGGGCCAGTATCTTTAATCAGACTGGACAAGTCCTGAGCCCGAGTCACCTTGCCCAATCCCCTAACATTTAATGACAGCAAAGACATCAAGAAACATTTATAGTGGGGGTCACTGCTCTAAGCCCCAGGGATTCAGACTTATCATGTTTTTCAGCTTCCTCCAACCTCCTAGAAATAGGTGTATAGGAGTCAGGAATATTCGAGTCAGATTTCTTCTTCTTGCCTTTTCTTATGGTAACATTTTGTCTGTTAAGGGAAATTAAAGGGTTGGCATCAGACTCTCTGCTAGGGTTTTTAGTGTAAACATGAAGAGGAGGGAATTCCTCCCCGTACGTTGACATGAGATATCCACTGCTGGATAAAATATCCAAATCAGACGGATTGGAGAACTTTTCATAATTGTTTACACCCATATCTCCCTTCTGGATATACCTCTCATTTTTTTTGATAACCACAATGTGCGTCCCCAGATGCATCAGGTAATGTTCTAATGGATCCTATGGGATGGTTTCCTGGCAGTAATTCTATAATGTCACTATCAAATGAAGGGTTCGACAAAGAGTCCCCAATATGTTGTCTTTCTGGGCGAATATCTACCAGAACAGGATCTGGGTTAGGGTTTGACAATGAGTTCACAACAGAGTCTGGAATAGGGTCCAATACAGAATCTGGGTTAGGGTTTGACAATGAGTCTACAACAGAGTCTGGAATAGGGACCAAAACAGAATCTGGGTTAGGGTTTGACAATGTGCCCGCAACAGAGTCTGGATTAGGGTTTAACATTGTGTCCCCAACAGGTGCCGATATTGTGTGACCCAATTTTATAGCAACAGGTGCCATATCCTCAAATAACTTACGGTTCACAAAAGAATCAGAGGAACCTAAAGCCTTTTTAGAGACAGGTAACCCAGTCACAATATCATGCCGTAAATGGACTTCCCCTCTTGAGATACGGGTAGATAAGTTATGTTCAGAAGATTCAATGAAAGCCAATTCTTCATTTGACAAGTCTTGATAATTTAAAGAAGGGTCTTTGTTATACTTACCAGCTTCTTGAAATGCAGGAAATTGCAGCTCATTTCCGGGCGCAGAGAATTCAGACGAAATCTGAGAGCAATCACGAACAGAGGGACAAGATGCTTTTAAATGTCCAGTCTTTCGGCAAACGAAACATCTAAAAGGAATCTTAAAGTAATCCAGAACTTGATGCCTAACCCTAGTGCCCCAAGTAATTAAAATTTCTGCTGGGAGACCATTTTTCAGATCAATTTCTACCATCACCTTTGCAAACCGTCGGTCCATTCCAAACAGGTTTTGTTTGTCAAAACGGATAAACCTTCCCACTGAATTTGCAATGCCTTTTATCACATCCTCAGTCCAAATTTCAATAGGCAGTCCTGGAAGGATCATCCACAAGTGGCGCAGTGTCTGAAATTCTTTGGAAGGATCAAAATCTAAGTGCCAACGTTTTATAAACAAGGAACCCTTCTTAAATTCCCAGAAATTTGACAGAATTAAGTCCAGATGGGATGCCTCCGTGAAGGTGAACAACATCCAACGATTTGGGAGCAAATTGATGCGGGGTGCCAAACCAGTGAGGGGAACCCAAACCCTATTAACCCATTCCACAATTTCCATCTTGTTGCCTGAAGCGAACTCAAACCGGCCAACTAATGCTCGCTCAGACAAAATCCGAATCCTGTCAAGGTTTTGATCAGAGTCTATGTCAAAACTACAAATCTCACTACGGGCTTTGATAGTCTTCAATAATCGCCTGTGTTTGGCCTTCACTCCCCGAACGCGGCCCCCATGTGAAACATTGCCGTTGTCAAAACCAGGTCGCACACCCAGACCAGATACCTCAGCCGACAAAGGAGGGTTTGTGTGTTGTGTATCGTCCCCCAACAAAGACATTGTGCCTTACGCAACAATCTCCCTGCAGTATTTATGAATTATTATTATTTTACATATATTTTGATTTTGAATTTATGTTTATGTTTTAATTTTAATATTACTATTTGTCCAATTAAGGAACCCATTGTGTTTGAGTTTGTTAGCATTGCATTATTTCGGGTGGTTTCTATAAATAAACTTTTAATGGGGATTTGTGGGCGCAGGGAAATCACAAACTATACATATATTGGAAGGGATATCTCTTATCAGAGAAGAAAGCCTTCAATTTCTTGCAACCGCTATGGAGATATTAAGTAGTATGGGAAATAGTTGATAGATTAATTAGTATATGCATAAATGGTCATGATGAAGTTTCAACATTTCTCAGATGTCACAACCAGCCTTTCATTTCAATTAAAATATTAGTTTTCATGCGAAATATACTGATCCTTAATCCTGGGTGGAATGGATGGAAAACAACCAACCGTTACATACGCAATGTTATGTTGCTACATGATTGGAAAGTAGTGAATGAAAAATGCAAACTAAAGAGAAATGCAAGCATAGAAAATTGTTGGGAAACAAAGCCTTAAAAGGTTAATAGATCTTTTGTTAAAAATGTTTACAATTTAGACTATATAGATAATGTTGATATGTAATTTTTTTAATTTTTATTAATAGTCAAGATTTTGCAAAATTCCATATACTTTTTTTTTAAATTATAAATTCAAATTAAAAAGATTTAAGTATTTGGATCTATTTAAATTCTATCAATCAAAATAATGGAATATCTATAGAATTTAAAGCAGTGAAACCCTCACTCTACAACCCAGTCAATAATTTTAAAGAATCTTGAAGCCAGTCAACTGTACAAAATACAATTATTTTACAAGAATAAGTGAAACAAACTAATAAATTAGTGATTGAGTGTACACATTTACCAGCCCATAGTGTACGGTTTTTGTATCAAGTAATGTATAGGGGAACGAAGTTTTAATCATTTAAGACAAATAAGTGTATTCTTTCACATAAATATATATAATGATCATATAATACTTCCATCCAATTCGCTAAACCCTTTTATATTAACTATACTATGAAGGAGAATATAAATTCAAAGCTTAAAGAAGTAACATGCTTTCAGATATTCGATAAACCCTTTTATATTAAATATGCTTCAGATATTCGATAAACCCTTTTATATTAAATATGCTTCAGATATTTGATAAACCCTTTTATATTAAATATGCTTCTAAATAATCCAATTCGATAAACCCTTTTATATTAATAAATATGCTTCTAGATAATCCAATTCGATAAACCCTTTTATATTAAATATACTAGGAAGGATCGGAAAGGATTTTAATACCTGGTATGAAATTATAATACTAATTCTAAGTTGGGAGACTTGTATAAGTTTTAAATATAACTTCTTAAATTATTTACAATACTAATTCTAAGTTGGGAGACTTGTATAAGTTTTATATATAATTTTTAAAAGGATTTTCACTTTTTACTTTTTTTATCATATCATTTTCACTTTTTTTATCAATTTTAGCTCTATACTAAGTTAATTAACTCAAATTATTGATCATAAAAATATATGTAAACATAATAAAGATTCTATAAATGTGTATGTTTTTTAAATCCTATCAATTTAAATTATATTAAGAGTAATTCATATTTACATTGAAACATGCAATATGACATTTAAAATTATAGTAAAGTATATTGTCACATTTCAATACGCCTATATGTGTTTGAACTAGGAATAATTTAATTGTACTAAAATAGATATTTCAATTTTCAATTCAAAGCTAATATCCTAACATGGTTTAGAAAAAAATATAGTATATATATTTGTATAAAAAATTATCTAAAAATCATAATAAATGTGTATGTTATTTTAAACCATATAAATAAGTAACATGAGTAAATATAAAACATTCAATATATTTTGATCTAACGTCATTTTAATACTAAACAATCTAACAAAACCTAAACATAATTCTAGATGACCATGCAAAGGTGATATACCATTGATATATATAAAAATTCAACCATACTCAAACATAGTAAACCCTTAACAACAAAATTCTTCCATGTTCAACCAAATTCACCCACAGTAAACTAAACTCAGCCATGATCAACCAAAAGTCAACCATGGTTAGCCAAAGTTAATCATAGACAACCAAAGTCAACAATGCTCAGCCAAAGTCAACGATGAACAACCAAAGTCAACGCCTATCAACCAAAGTTAGCCAAAGTAAACCAAAGTCACCCATAGTGAGTCATGGTCAACCAAAATTAACCATTGTAAACGAAAGTCAACCAAATTAAACCATGGTAAACCAAAGTCAACCATGGTAAAAAAAAAATCAACCAATGTTAACCATTGTAAAACAAAGTCGACCATGATTGGCCATGGTTAACTTTGGTCAATCATGGTCAACCAAAGTGAACCAATGTCAACTAAAGCCACCCATGGTCATCTGTAACTATAGTTGACTTTGGTTGACTTTTGTAGACTTTAGTTGACCATGGTTGTCTTTGGTTGACCATTGTTGAATTTGGTCAACCATGGTTGACTTTAGTTGACCATTTGGTGTTGGTTTACCATGGTTGACTTTGGTTTTCCATGATTGACTTTGGTTGACCTTTGGTTGACGATCATTGTGCTTTGTTGACCATGATTGACTTTGGTTGACATGGTTAACTATGGTTGACCATTGTCCTGTTTTGTTCACCATGGTTGAGTTCGGCCAACCATGGAAAACCAAAGTAAAGCAAAACTAGCCATGGTTATCCAAATTCAACCATGATCAACCAAAGTCAACCATGAACAACCACCATAAACCATAAACAACCACAATCAACCATGAATAATAATAATAAACCATAATTGACCATCAACCATATGTTGACCATGGTCAAACACAGACAACCAAATTTCAAGCATGGTCAACCATGATCAACTACAGTCAACCATAGTTTACCATGGTCAACAATGGCCAACCAAAGTCAACTAACGTTAACCATGGTATTTACTAAAGGATAAACAAAGTCAACTAACGCCAACCATGGTAAGTCAAACTCAACCAAATTCATCCATGGTCAAACAAATTCAACCATGATCAATTAATGTCAACCACGGTAAAACACAGTCAACCATAGTCAACCAAAGTCACTCATGCTCGACCATGGTCAATCATCATCAACCATGGTAAACCATAGACAAGTCAACCAAATCCAATCATAACCAATCAAAGTCATCCATGGTCAACAAAATACAACAATGGTCAACCATAGTTAACCAAAAGTCAACCAAATTCAACCATGGTAAACCAAAGTAAAACATGGTAAACAAAAATTCAACCATTTTCAACCAAGGTCAACCATAAACAACCATAGTCGACCATCAACCATAAACAATCATAGTCGACCATCGACCATAAACCATAATCGACCATCAACCATAATTAACCATGGTCAACCATAAACAACCAAAATTCAACCATGATCAACTAAAGTCAACCATAGTTTACCGTGTTTAACCATGGTCAACCAAAATCAACTAAAGGTCAACTGAAGTAAACCATGGTAAGCCAAACTCAGCCAAAGTCATCCATGGTCAGACAAATTCAACCATGATCAACTTATGTCAACCATGGTAAAACAAAGTCAACCATAATCAACCACGCTCAACTATACTCTACCAAAGTAAACCATAGTTAAACACTGTCAACCATTGTCAACTAAATTCAACCATTGTCAACCAAAGTCAACCATGGTCGATGAAAGTCAACTATGTTCAACCAAAGTCAACCATGATTAATGAAAGTCAACTATGGTCAAACATAGTCAACCATGGACAACCATAATCAACCATTCTCAACCATAGTCAACCAATTGTTGGTCATGATCAATTATTGTCAAACATAGTCAACCATGAGCTACCATTATCAACAATAGCCAACCATAGTAACCCATGGTCAACTAAAGTCAACCATGGTAAATAAAGGTCAACCATGGTCGACCAAATTCAACAATGCTCAACCATGGTCAACTATCATCAACCATGGTCAACAAAACAGAACAATGGTCAACCATAGTTAACTAAAGGTCAACAAAAGTCAACCATGGTAAATCAAAGGCAACCATGGTAAACCAAAAGTCAACCATTATCAACCAAATTCAACCATGGTTAACCAATCTCAACCATAGTGAGATACAAAGAGAGATTATTCAACCATAGTCAACCATGGTTGACCATGGTCAACCATATAAATAATCTTAATTCCTTTCTAATTTGTTCATGGTTGACCATGGTCAACCATGGTGGACCATAGTCAACCATGCTCAACCATAGTTAACCAAAAGTCAACAAAACTTGCCATGTCGCATTGTCACAAGACCTACCATGTCACATTCTACTAAGGAATGCTCAACCATGGTCTCTTCTTTGAATAGTCAACAATGGTCAACCATGGTCAACCAAGATCAACAATAGTCAACCATGGTTAACCGTTATATTTAATTAATATTATTAATTGTGGTCATAATATTATTTTTAATTATTATAGTAATAATAATAATTAGTCGACCGTAAACTAGCAAGCCATATTAATAATTAATATGGCTTATATAAACCGTTCGACGTATATCAACCATGACCACACATTTAAATGTGGTTGATATACACCCAACAACATATATAAGCCATATTAATTATTAATATGGCTTGCTAGTTTAGTATTATTTCATTTTCTCATTTCCTAATTTTTATCATTTCAAAATTAATATTTTCAAACCAGAGCTTACACATCTCTTTAAATTATGATTTCTTTGCTCCTCTATTAAACTGGAAATGTCAGTTTATCAAATGGAAATGAAGATTTTGTAAAAGGTGGCCATAGGCTAGCCTGGAAGCATAGAACTGTTTGCAAAACTGAAATATGTTTTCATTAATTGGAATGTGAATCGTGTATTCACGGTTATTCGAAAGCCAAGTTATATGGTGATTCAAAAGTCTGAAATGTTTGCAAATTAAAACTTAAACAGAGCAATAATGAAGGAAACATTTTAAGATGGGAAATAAAAGAAACGTGTGAAGTTCCTGCTAAATTCCAATATGTTGACCCCCGGAGCAATCAGATCCCGTTTAAGGATCTCTGGAACGATTGGATTCGGCCCTCTAGAAGAGAAGGCTGCTATCTTTGGAGCTCGTGTTTTACCCACCACGGTCAGTTCCTCGGCTTTAATGGTTGCCGTAGGAGTTTTGGTCATGTTGATATAAGCTTTAATGTCTAACCCAGACTTGGAATTGACCATCGTTGCCGGCAAGAAATGAGAATCAGTCAGCACAAACTTTCCATCAGTAGGCCAGTTAGCCAGAACCATTCCGGCACCGCCAACTCGTTTCACTGCCAGTCCCTTCTCCACCCTTCCGTTTAGCCCACGATCACAAAGCACAACTTTTCCAGTAACCATATTGGGATCAAGGCTTCCAGCGATACATAGATTTGCAGTCTCGTTGCTGGACGCGGTTTTGCCGTATACCAAAGGCAGTAGCTCGTTACGCAACGTCTTGCCTTTGTAGAGGGAGGAGCCCCAGTAGATTTTGCCGTTTCCAAGCGCGACGGGAGCTGGGAACTCTCGGTCGATGCTGCTGGCGCCTACGGTGGTTATCCATGGCGCTGTGTTGGATATCGCAAAAGGAGTGGGCCCGTCATTACTAGGGGAGCACGACACAAAAATTCCCTTCTCAATGGCTCCGAGAGCTCCAATAGCTATAAGATATGAATAATAAGGGATCACTTCATCGTTAGGTAAGCCGAGTGATAGGGACAGCAAATCGACCCCGTCTGAAACAGCCGCCTCCATACCCGCAAGCACATCAAACATGACGCACTCACCTTGCAGCCAGGCGACTTTATAGATGGCCAATCTAGCTTTTGTGGCGATGCCTCTAGCTGTTCCTCTAGCGAAGCCAAGAAGGCTCGAACCAGAAACCTCCAACCCAGCCGCAGTAGAGGAAGTATGCGTGCCATGGCCGTTGGCATCTCTTGGAGATCTATATTCCTCCTTTTCGCCGATACGACCATGCTTGGCTTCATATCCTTTGAGAAAGTAGCGTGCTCCAATGAGTTTGTTGTTGCATTGAACTCGGTACCCACTTCACATTCGCCCTTCCATCTCGCAGACACCGGTGTAAGGCCTTGATTGCTGAATCTCTTGCTCTCCGGCCATACTCCTGTATTCAGGACGCCCACGATAACATCATCAGCGTAATGTGAAAGTGGCCATAGCCCATGACTAGAGCTCAACCCCAGAAAGTCCGGGGTTCAAGTAGTGTGGAGTCGAATGACTGAGTCTCGATATACACCCAGGAATCCATCCATATCCTCCATGGCTTGAGCCTCTGTGCTGGTCAGCTTTGCAGCAAAGCCATGTGCGACTGTGTCGTAGGTATATAACATTGCAGTAGGATCCGAGTTGGATCTGGAAGCTTGATCTATCAATGAAGTGTACCAGTGTTGGTGGAGACTGAAATGGTCGAGCTTCATAGATTTATCCATGTAAACGATGTACGATTTTCTTGCAGTCCCCTGGTGATCATCAGACTTAGCCAACGCGTCTGAACTCAGCACCCGCAATGCTAAGGCAACGATCACGAAAACAAATACATAACAAGCCTTAGTATTCTCCATAGCAGACTCACTCAGATTGCCAAAAAACGAAGGCTCACTCATTTGTGTTACAATGATCAGAAATCATGCTTTATAGGGAGGAGAGTCTGTTTTGTGTTACAATGATTAGAAATCATGCTTTATAGGGAGGAAAGTCTGTTTTATGTAAATGTAGACTGTTGTTGTTTAGTCAATCAAAATTTGAAAGAGAAAAAAGCATTTCCCGATTTATGCGTACGAATGGATCACAACATTAAAAGATAAAATACAATGCTATGGATACATTGTTAATGACAATGACAAAATTATTTTGAAGACCAAGAACTACACTTTAATTGACATATAGAATACCTTAATCACCATGTCGACTATTCTAGCCAAGATAAGGTATACAGTTTTTATCATGTAATAAACCTACTCTTGTCACAATAAACATGTCTGTCTCTATGTAATTATTGCAGCCTGGTGTAGCTTATTCTCCAAAAGATTCTTATCTATCGGTACACATTAATATTATATTAATGTGCTTGTTGCTAGTTATTGCAGCTTGGTGTAGCTTATTCTCCAAAAGATTTCAATGCCTATGAGAAAGCAAAAAATAAGGACAATCTGAATTGAAATTTCCATTGGATAAGCTGGTGTCTTTGGATAAGCCTAGTCTTGTCACAATACTTTTAGTCTTGTCAATTTTTCCAAAGGGCAGCCTATTGGTACACAAGGAAAGTTTCAACCTAGGATACAAGACAACCAAAATGCCCTATTTTGGGATAAAAACCTGTTAAAATTCTTGTAGGAAATTGTTATTTTCAGATAGCCCAAATTACGATATGAGCACTCCAAATTGAGATTTTGGCAAGAATTGCTCTGCAAGATTCGAGTTAGTCGAGGCGTTTTAGTTAACCCTTATACAGCTCCGGAAAGTTGCACTTCTGGAGCAATGTGGAAATTTGACATTGAAATTTCCCGAAACACCATCTGCTATGCTCTTGTCACAATACTTTTAGGTCTTGTCGCAATACTTTGAGGTCTTTGAACTAGAAAAAGCATGTGTGTGCATTTTTTTTCCAAAGAAAATATAACTTACTATAAATAGAACCATACAATCTATCGGCAAGTAACAACCGAGCAAATGTCGCATAGGGCATAACCCAGAATAGCAAATAATAATAACCAGACAGTATCAATGAAGAGCATATATGGGGCAGCAATCAAACAACATCTGCCCCTAATAGACAAGTAGCACCAGAGAAATATATCAGACTGTCGCCGATAACCATAAACCCCACAAAAAAATAGCCGGCCCAATACCAAGTCCATAGTAACAATCGAGACATACTCCAAAATAGTAAATATCAAACCAATAATACTAATAAAAAAAGAGTGGATATCACCACCAGAACCAAAGAATCCAATAGGTTGTTGGATACCAAGATCTAAATACCTACACAAAACATAAAGATCACATAATATATATAGGAATCGGCTAGCATAGAGAAATAAAACCAAAAAGAAAGAGATCAGTGCACATCCAAAGAACCATGAGTGAAGAACATGTTGTCACGCCACTCATCCCATAAAATGTGCCATTCCGGAGAAGATAATGCCATCTTCGAGAGTAAATCAGCATCCAGGTTGCATTCCCTGTATATATTGACAAAGTGGATGTGTTCAAAGCCATTTATAGTCGACCGAATTTCCTCCTGCCAGAATGTAAGAAGCAAAACGTCAAGGAGAGCAATATCCAAAGCCCATGAAATGATGGATAAAGAGTCCCCCAGTACCAGCAGGGACGAAACCAAATGGCGCCTAGCAAAAAATAACAGCAACCAAAGAGCACAAAGCTCACTTCGAGTATTTGTGCCAACGCCAGTATTCAACCAAATACGGAAGTACCAAGAGTTGAAAAGATACAAAACCACACCAACACCACATAAAACCAATCCCAAATCCACAGCACCATCAAAAAATCCACAAAGGTAGACCAAGACCGACAAGTTCAAGCAACGACAAGCACAGCACAGCATGTGTGTACATATACACACTATGCTTGACTTGGCTAGAAAAGGAAAAGACAAAGCGGCTACGAAGACAAATTGTGGAAATGTGTTGGTTCCCATTTTACGGTTACGGTCTAAACACATAATGGTGGTTCCCATTTTAAGGTCTAAACACATGCTTTTGAGTCAACAAGAACATGCCTATAAAATAAATAAAATATGGATATAGATAAAAATTAGCAATTGTATTCTAAGGTGCAAAAAGTAAGCAGTAATAAAGGGGCTATCTCGACGTGATAGAATTATGAGAAAACTTTGAAATTTGAAAAAAAATATAAGTTACAATATGAATTACACATCCCAAATTGAAAGTGTGGTCCACTAAAGTTCCGTCTTTTTCAATTGTCAATAACACAATATTATTTAAAGTTAAAAGTTAATAATAAAAAGTGTGGTCCACTAAAGTTCCGTCTTTTTCAATAGTCAATAACACAATATTATTTAAAGTTAAAAGTTAATAATAAAAAGTGTGGTACACCAAAGTTCCGTCTTTTTCAATTGTCAATAACAAAATATTATTTAAAGTTAAAAGTTAATAATAAAGTTGATTTAGTTTAAGGTCTTAGTGCTTTAATAATATTCCAAACATATTAAGCATCTTAAAAAGTAAGAATATTAAGAGATTCAAAATGATTATGAAATTCAAAGAATAATATCTATATGTATTTCAAAATCGTCATTGACTTGCACTAAGTTGTTTTTTGTGTTTCATTAATTATGGATAATTCAAAATGAAAAAATCTAAGTAGAAAATACTAGTAGAAGGCTCAATATTCCATCTTCCTCCTTTTCAATAGAAGAGTCTTTTAGCAAGATTATATTGATAAGAAAAACTAAATTGTGAATATGAGATAATAGTTAAATTTACACAAAAAAGTGTGTGCAATTGGAAATCTTCAATAAGTTTGTGTACCATATTAACTGGAATATGAATGTCTTGGCCTAATTAAATTGTTATCATTACAAAGATTTTTGTGTTGGACAATATACACCTCACAATAGAGTATTTAATGTTGTAAGAATCACAAACATAGCATTAAATGTTCAATGTAAGGTGTTTCTTGCTCACCAATATGAATTATCCAACTAAAACCAACTATATTTAAATCACCTCAACTACTTTAGTTGTCAGGTCATTGTGTTTTCACTTGCCCAACCACCTATAGGGAATCACAAATTGCGTTCAAGTCAAGGTCATATCTTGATGAAGTCTACGCCAATCCCAATTTACTAGGCTCGATCCGACAATGATGATGTTGTCAGCATCAAATCAAGACATTGTTGGCAACACCGAGGTGGCATTGTTGGAGGACGAAAGATGACAAGGTGGACGATAGATGAAGGGAAAAGTTGGAATTTCCTACTTTATCAGCGACAGTAAACTACAAGGCTCCTCATCCATTCATCGAATTATCCTTATTTGTGAATAAAATAGTTGTCACAATCACTAAAACAATGTTACATGTAATCACTTATTCCTCCTCTCTAGGGGACATGAAGCTCTTCTATTTGAGAAGTGCATCTCCACATGCAACTACCCATCATTGCATCATTTTTCACTAGCATTCAATCATCTGTAGCTTTTCCTACTCACTATTAAATCATATTCCATATTTTGGGAGTTATGTGAGAGATTGTCTTTTTGATGGATTGGAGGCTATCCTTTTCTTATTGTGCCTCGGCCTCTCATTCTTTAATCCAAAGATACATATCATCCTTGTTAATCATAGCATTACAATGTGGGTTCGAGTTTACGGTAATGGTGGTGCCACCTGATGCACACGTGTTGAAGGAAACCAATGGTTGGGTGTTTGAGTCAATCACTATGTTGGGGAATCATCAAAATCTAATGTGACATCAATGTTAAGGGCCACAATATGGTCATCACCCTCATAATTGCTACTTGCAATGCTTAATGAAGCATTTGTTACTCAATCTGCTTATGGGAGTTGTTACAACTCCCAAATTCCAATAGGATGCTTATCACTTATAATACTTGAGTGAGGTATTGATGACTTTGCCTATGGAATCATATACAAACCTTTCATAAATTCATAATTATGAGAGATTAGGAATTGGTTATAAGGAGTCAAAAATAACTCATAAGAACATCTCTTGAGTCATCAATGCCTCAATGCAAATAAATATCAAATATTGAATTCATATCAACATTACAAACAAATATCAATTATTGGATTCATATCAAACATTATCAGTAGCCATTGGATTCAAAATCATAGTAAGACCTATAAATCTTTCTCCTTAGGTAGTTATGTTGTTGGTTTCTAATTTTAATGTATGTCCTTGACCAACTTATTGTTCTATATGCTCCCACTCAAAAAATTAAGTAGAATCATTGATAAACAAGAGCAACTATCATACACTCTAGTGAGCTGAAAATAAAATAATATATTTTTTATAAACCTTCTTTATTCTAGCATGATGACTAATGATGATATTCTCTTCTTAAATGGAGAAATAAGTGCCACACCCTCAAGTGGTAAGTTCAAATGATGAACTCTTGAGTGTCGCACGACAAATTTACTAGACGAAAGGATTCTCAAATTGATGAAGAGGTTAGAAGAAGAAATATACGAAGGACAAGATACAAACCGCTTTGAGTTCCTACATATCTCTGCCTTGAAACATCGTCGTCATTTAATTAATATTCTTAAGATTTCAAATGCCACGAGCCTTTCTCTTGCAATAGCTTCCTCTAGAACCTCGACCCGCAATATGTAGTTGTTGCTCAATACTCACTTTCAAATCAGGTGAAAGTTGTATGTTCCACCCTCTCCTAGTTGCTCTAATTATTACCATCTTATGTATGTTTTCCCTCTTGTAAGCATATGCGATGTTTCATGGGTTCTGGAATTCTAGTGGAGGGCAACTCAAAGTTTTTATTCTTCTTGAATATACTTACTAAATTATAGTAGGTTTGGTTGTGTTTGGTACATACTGAGACAAACAAGTCGGTTGATCACTAGCAAGCATCCATGGTTACCATGTGCATTGTCACCATTTGTCCATAGATTAGATTTCGATCTTGTTTAAATAGCTATGTTCTAGAATAGAAACAGATTCAGTTGTTTAAACACACTGCTATAGGGATCTCCAGTGATCGTTCAATTCAGCCTTAAAACCATAGTTATATCGGGTACATCGTAAATTAGGAACAAATAGACTATTTCGAGGTATTGTGATGGATTAGGATGATTAAGAATCAAACAAAGACGCAACATTCAGTTATTGAATAATAATAATATTGTAATACGTAACAAAAATTTAATTAATGCAGTTTCCTAAGTCACCTGACACGAGGACATGTAAATACAAGTATCTGACATGGACATGGCGACCCCAAAATCGAGGCATGGAGGACACGTTTATATATATATATATATATATATATATATATCCATTTTTTTAGAAAAGTTAGAACATTTACAAATATTCAATAGAAATAAGAAGCAATACACTTTACACATTCACAAATCACAATGAGACACATATATGATAGATCAAGATGTTGGAACCATATTTCTCATTAAGTCATCAAAATCAAAATGTATTGTGTAATACATAGATGTCAGAATGGCACTCGAAAATAGTAAATACAAAAAGGGGTAGATCAAGATGGAATAATCTCATATGTCAATAGTCCTCCTCCATGCCTAAATCAACAAAATCGTCATTTCTCTCTTATTCGTCCTCCTCCTCTGCCTCTATTCCCATCTCAGGATTTGCATATGCTAGTGTGTAGTATGACCCCTCTAGAGGATCATTATCATCAAAAGTGACCAGCTCTAGCACTGGATTATTACGATCCATGTTGGCTAATGCCAACTCAACATTGTTTTCAAAATCCGTATCATTAGGAAACATATCCCACATCTTTGTATTTCCCTCCATCCACTCCTCCCTCTGCATGTAAATAAGAGAAAGGTTGGTGTGCACATACATCATTGTCTCTGCTCTAGACTGCTCAAGCTTGCTCTTCATCAAGCTATACAAGTTCCCATATGTGCTCCAATTTCTCTCACAACTAGAGGATGAAGTAACTTGAGAGATGATCCTCAAGGCTAACTTATGTAGAATAGGGCATGTTTCCCCATGAGTTTCCCACCAAGCATAGGGTTTCTTAAACACCCTGTCTTCGACCACATCATAGCCTCCAAATCTCCCACTAGTAGTGGAAAACTCTATAAGTCCCTCCTCCACCTCATCAAGTAAGTCTATATCCTAATATAACCGTCTAAATGCTATCTTCCTCCCCTGTGAGATCTCTCCATCCACGTGAGGATGGAATTTGTGTGAGGGCCCATCATTCATCCATTCATGACTGTAAAAAATGGGATTCAATTAGTGTGCCAAGTAATACAAGGGTGTGCAATTCTCATCCCACCTGGAGATAAGAATATCCTATATGGTGGACCATAAGTTCTTTGTTGATGTCTCATACTCAAGACATTCATTCTCCATAACAATGGTATTCATGGACTCAATCATGGAATCCCACCCCTCATAAACATCTGCTAGGATAGGTTGGTCCAAGTCTGCAAACTGTAACAAAGAAATTATTGGTTCCATGATCTTAATGGTAATATCTACCCTCTCCCACCAACCATCATCTAGCACTGTATCCTTTACCTTTTTTGAAGCATTTTGATTTGTCTTTCTCCAAAAAGACAAAATTCTGAAATAACCATGGAGCCAATAGTGGTTTTGACCTCCCTCAAACTCTTAAGCATGATGGATAAGGAAGCAAACCAAGTATCTGCAATCTTTAGCAATGAAATATGTGTGTACTCTTTGTAGATTGTGAGGGAATTGGTGTGGTTTTATACAAAATTATGGATATAGTGTGCATCATCAATAAGGTTTCCAATCCATGTCACATCTAAAGCAATAGATTTCAGTGTTAAATTCAAAGAATGAACAATGCAAGGTGTCCAAAATATTTGTAAGAGAAATCAAAGCAAGTATAAATGAGTCTACAACTCAAATCTATAAAATGACCTTTCCCCTATAATCTACATGAACCTTGTGCTAAATTTAAAGATGAACAATGCAATTATGCAAAGCGTCTAAAATACCTGTGGGTATTTAGCTTCCGCAATCATGCCAATGACCTTGCAAACAGGTGCATTATCTGCAATGATTTGTACACAAGAATCAACACCTACATATTCAATGACTTTAATGAAAAACTCACCCATATACTATGCATCCTTGTATTTCCTAAGAGCATCCACTGCTTTCAAGAACATCGGTCCATTTAGGGAAGACACCGTGAAATTAATGAGTGGATGGCGTGTTGCATTTGTCCATCCACCAGAAATAATAATGACACCAGATGAGGGCTGTGTTGATTTAATTGGCTCTAAGATTTTATCCACCTCCTTTTCCTTAACCAATCATGTGGTTCTAAGATTCTCTGAACTAGGAGGTACATAACCAGTTGGAGCTCGTTCAAGTAGACTTCAACACATCTCAATAAACAATGGTGATCGTGCAACATGAGTGAAATGAAGTTGAGATAGAAAAAAAATGAAATGGTGATGTCCACCTCATCTCAGGCCTCTTGTTGGAAAATAATTTGCATTGGACCACTTGGAGTTGACCTCTTTCTTGTTGGCTGAATATCAACCTCACTCCCATATTTGCTAGGTGGTGGCCTAGTGATAGAGGGTTTCCTCGGAAATGGAAGATGACCCTCATTCTTTTGTTTCTTACTTTCTACTACCACCTTCCCTAAGCCAACATGATCCTCTCCTTCCATCTCCCTTCATTGGGTAACACTCACTGCTTTACATGCAGGAAGCCCACAAGGAAGGGCCAAAAAATGGCCCTTAACCCTGTAATAGGTGCTCTTGAACTCATTCTTGCAGAAATCTCAAGTCCAAATCACATTACCTTCCCCACCAAGATTTTCCCCAGGCCCTAATTTCCTTGTCACATGCTTCCACAAAGGGTATTTCTTCTCTTCGACATGTTGTCTTACTAATACAGGGTTATATGGAGATTAAACTCCACTAGCAGCAGATGGAGCACTAGCAAGAGTAGATGAACTTAGGATTGGAGGAAGAGGAGAAGGGGATACACTAGTTTGGGTATTTCTCCCTTTCCTTTTCCCTGTACTAGTTTCCCTAGTGGACTGAGACATTATTTTGTTGCTTGATGGTAAGCTTGCAAATCTCCCAATGAAATCCACGCTCAAATCACTTGCAAACCCTTGGAAATCCTTCAAATTCTCTTCACCTACAAAAAAAACCACTCTCAAAGCTTGCTCTTCACTTGCAAATGAAAAGAATGAGACAAAAATCGATTTTTAAGAGGTTGTGGGCATCTTTTCTTCCTTTTTCATGTCCTTTATTTGGGACACGGACTGTGTAGGTCGAGACATTATCCAATCTGTTTCCCACACGTGTTTTGACCGTGTCCCGGAAATGGGCACAATCAAAACATGTGTTGGACACTTGTCCTCATCGTAATCGTGACCAACACCAGGACATAGGGACACGAGGGCCCATTTGGACGTGTCCAATATCATAGATGCACATGCACTTTGTATTATATAAGTTTGGAAATTTCCTCATGAATTCCTCAAAATAACTCATTAATACATCTCCCATACAGAGATTCACCAATTTAGCTTTTGTAAATGTTGTAGTAATTCTTATAAATAAATGAAGTGAAGTCAATACAAAATGTTATGGAAGATAAGAGTATCAACTGAAATTACTTGTACAAGTTCTCTATTAATATATCACATTTAACTATTATTTTATCCATATTTAGTTGTGTTCCTCAAAAAATAACCATAGACACAACTACATAAAGACATTTAACAAACCACCTGCTTTGCTTTAGATAATATAATAATGTTCTTCAAACCAACTTAAAATCTATATGAAATATCAACAGAAACAAGACTATCAACTAAAAAATTTACTACAAATTTTCATTTTGTAACATCAAAAGTCTACATTCTCATCATCTATCCCCATATCCATAAATGTTCCAAAAGCATGCCCTCAATGATCATTGTGACATGTACAAAATGATCTCGACGAGCTTCATATTGAACAACTGCACAATAACACAATTAAGATAGGACAATAACCTTTCTGTGAGGATTGTATTACCACGACACAAGCATTCATAGATGGAAGGATGCTCATATACTAAAATAAAGACAAAAATTACCATTCTTCTCATAATAAATGATAAAAAAAAGTAGTATGATTCAACAATAAAGGCATTGGGAAGTCATAGGCACTATTTAGGAAGAATAAATGCTCTTCTTCCAATCATCATATTTTTCAACTTTCTTTGAAATGAAACTGTCACCATTCAACTTGAATTTTTTTTCATTACTTGATTTTTATTATATTAAACTACAAAGTAAGAGAACAAGAGTGAAATGATACAGTGACAATGATGACTATAATACAAGCTCAAAACAATTGTGTCATGCAATAGTGTGAAAGTAATTTATTAGTTCATCGATGAGAAAACCTTACTTCCAGTATGTTTCTTGTATAGGATATGATAACCACATTCTTTGCATTGAATTACATCACCAAGGTTCAGTGAATTCTCATCTCTGTAGTCTGCAATATCATACAAGTGTAAGAAGAAGGAATAATTAAGAAACAACAAAATACGATCAATAAAATGTATTATCCTTATATATATATATATAGAGAGAGAGAGAGAGAGAGAGAGAGAGAGAGAGAGAGAGAGAGAGAGTGTTTGCAAAGAATAATGCAACAAACATGTTCAACAATACAAACTACTCACAAATTTAGTAATCCATCTAGAAGTTAGGGTAGTAAAGATACCTCCACAAATGTAATAAATTTCATATATAATGCAAGTCATCACTATGATGGAAAAATAGGGGAATATAAAGAACCAAAAAAAAAAAAAAGAGAATCTATGGATAAAATTAAAGAACACTTCTTATTTTCTACTACTAATTTAGCATCAAATTTCCAAAAAAAAAAAATATTTGTCTCTAGTTAGGTTAAGAGACATCGATAATGAAAAATCAAATTATTCAAAAAATCATAAAACTATGAATAGCAACTTAACTAGCATGCAAAATTTGGCATATGAAACCTAATTACAAGGACACACTTTACCCCTTAGAATTTGACCTTATAGCATAGTTCATTTCCAATCCATATACACCACACTAGGCCATTAACAAATTCTCAACACTACTTCAAAGATAATATTAATTCTTAAAGACGGGCTTTGTCATCCAACAAATCATGAATAATTTCCTACATTTGTTGTTGAAGGTCAAACTAAGTGGTAATCAACACGACATGGATCCAACCACCCTATTGTGTCATAATCAGAAAAATAATACTCTTTCAACTCTAAAATAAAATTAATTTAATAATGTTAAACAAAACATCATAAAAGTTTATTAAGAGTATGTATGGTTAGCGTATGAATTTCCTTTCTCCCCTTTTCTACAGGTAATAGAATCAACTTATGGTTTTTAATGTAGAATGCATTCATTATAATAGTTGAATAATCTAGAATGGTGAGAATTCTACTTTGTTTCAAACTCATAAAAACAGTGAAGGTATCCTAAGAAGAGGGAAAAAGTAGGCCTAACCAGTAATAACACAAGGCATCAAACCCTACCACAAAAAAACCCAAACCCTACTATGTTTTTGCTCTCCACCTGCCAACCATTAAAATAAACTTTAAACATCATGTTTTACATAGAAAACTTCTCACGGCGACCTATCAGTATATCCACGGTCCCTTTTTATACCCGTGTAACAATAAACATGAATGACATCGGATTTAAACATTGAAAAATAACAAAAAGAGAAAGGACCAAACCCTTATACCTCTTAACGAATCCGTAGCTCCTGAGCACTCACGCACAATATGTGTAGTGAAAAATCCAAACCCTAAATTGAAATGGGTTAAGGCTAACAGGTGAATAGGTGAGCTTATTAATGGTGTAGTTTAAATATTTTATGTTTTTAATTTTTTATGAGTATAATTTTTGTTTAGTTTTTGTTAGTATTTTGGTTGGAAATCTTAAAAAAATATAGAATCACATATATTAGTTATGAAAATTGCATAATTTGAGTGTCATGGAAGTATTTGAGGACGCTGAATTTATTTATGGATTCAAAAATAAAATTTAAACATGTAAAAATTTGAATTTTACCAAAAACAAATACCGGATTCAAACCAAAACCACTTTAAAATTGAAAACTTAAAATAAATAAACTACTTCTTAAAATTTTATTAATATCATTAAAGATTAAATCTTTAATATCATAAGAAAAAGAGAATTAGCCTTCAAACCCTAACCAAGTGAAATAGCAGTAAAAGAAAAAATATATTAGTCACAAGATTACCTAGTTAATTTCTCTAGTGTTGAAGCGGCTCATTTCCATTTTAATCATAGATACTTCCAACCTGTAACAACACGATCGAGAGGTTTAGTTACAGGATGTTAAATTTATATGTTTGAAAAGAAATCGAAATGTAGTAAAAGAAAGTAAGTAACAAGGTTGAGAAACATACTTGTAACATCCAAAACGAGTTTCCTCCAAGTTATCAACTAAGCACTTTAAAAATCATCTTGTAAGACTCATCTAGGTTTATTACTATTCGGGTTTTATTTCATGTTTCAATGTTTGTTTAAGATTTCTAATAAAAGCACAAATTATTTTTAAAATATGTTCAATCATTTAGAAATTTCAAATAAGATATTAGCAATTCACATCACATGAAATATCATAAAAATCATGTTATAATATAGCAACATATAAGAATTTTACAACAAGATATAAACGATTTAAAATCACAAGAAAAATACTTGGTTATAAGAATGATGACAGAGTCCAAACTGAGCAAGCTTCCCTCTTCTCCTCGAGTTTCTCGCATCTTCACAGGCCAAAGCGGAACCACGGTTTTACCTCCTAGCCAACTAGGGGCCTAGCCGGCTCCCTAGCCCCAGGAAGCCATTGAACGGTCCCATCCAAATGGCCTCCTGGCCCTCCGTGCCCGAGACCCCCAAAGAACATAACAGTGATGCACTAGTAGGCTATGTATCAAATCTTCCAAGAGTTCTCAAACTCTTCCAACTCTTCCAAACTTCTCATACCCCAAATTATCCAAACTACCTCTTCCTATCAAAATTCTTACCAAAATATCCTTCAAGAGAAAAGACTCTCCTCCTTCCAATATCAAGTCTCATATTTATATCAAAACTCCTCCTCATCCATCAATAAATTCCAAAATAATAGTCAACATTCTATAAATTCATTTTCTAAAAAAAATAGCAATTTAATCTAAATTAATAAAATATTATTACACATGGTTGCAAAGTCTCACTTGTCATACTTTTACATTAAATGCAACTATGACAACTCTTTTCTAAAAACTTGTGCAATCCTATCTATTCATTTATTTATATTATCCTCTCATACATAAGTCAAATAAGATATTTTCATATACTATATTATACTATGAAATAATTTATATTATTTGTATATAATATTATATGTATTTCAATAATCCAATCAATTTATATAAATCTAAAACATATTAAACAAGTCAACAAACTCATACTTTCAACTCACAAGTGATACTTTCAACAATTCATCAACCAAGCTACTATTAGATAATATAACCATATTAATTTATTTATCGATCGACCAATCATAATATTGTACTCACGAATTGACATATGCATGGCCAGTGCACACGTTGTAAGCGTGGGTACTAATAATCACATTTAATGCTCCTAATAGATCATTATTACATGATCACAAACAACACATAGAAGAACAATTAAACAATGCATCATTCATCATTCATAATCATTCATACAGAAGCAATAAGACATTTAATTAAATAAACATAGTGATGAAATCCATCATATAATCACGATAGTTAATAAAAATCAAGAACACCATCCAATCCATCATTGGTCCCATCCATCCCATCAGTACTCCAACCCCCTAATCACCACTACTTCCATCTCCTGACCTCACCATCCCGTCCTCTGCTGGAATATACCATGGAATCTCGACTACGCGTATGACCATGTATATAACCCGTAAGTGGAAGTGTCGATCGACCACATCGACCAAGCTTCCCCAGCAGACACCCACTAGTCGTCATCACACATCCACAGGAGCGTGCTCAGCACAGCCCTCCCACGACTCTGGGTTTCGGAGGTTCAATGGTGGGAAATTCCTCCACCCCTCCTAATAGTACTAGGGTCAACGCCCTACATCAACCATACTATGCCATCACTGATCTAAGGGGTCCCGTCATTGAAAAACCACTTTGGGCAAGTCACAATTCCTGTCAAAACTCACACTCACCCACAAGTCATAGAAATATTGGAATTCACAATTAAATAGCATGAAATTTGATATAACGTCATTATACTCATGATGTTCAATACATATCATGGGCCTTGGAAATATAGGAATCCGCCTATCTCATAGCCAATCAACATGTGGAATAGTTCATCATTAACATGAAACATATATATAGCCATAACCAACTCTTTCAAGTGCCAATCCATATCACTAATATGACATTTACAAATAATCATGTAAGTTATTTTTGCAAACAACTAAATTATCATTCTACATATGGATATTCTATATTCAATTTTGCATGTTCAAATGAAATAACATATTCATTGTCATTAATAAATTAAAACAATATTTCGAATTACCATACATGCCTCAAGGGAGTCCACATGTCCACATAACAATCATCTTGATCAATCTATCTTAGTAAAACAGATAATAAGCAAATAAGACGCTAAGCTAATTCACATTAGAGTTTTTAATTAATGACTGTCAAAATATGGGGCGTTACATACACCCACCCTTCAAGAAACTTTTTCCCAAAGTTATGGTCATTCACAATTTTAAGAAAAATTTCGATACCATATCTTTATTCTTTCCGACTAAAATACCTTAGCCATGCTAGTCCCATGAGACCTTCGCCTGATCAACATGTTGTTATTATTAATTTTACCTCTTCCATCACATAGGATGCGTTCTCAAGCTACCCTTTACATGTTATACACACAATTGATCTAACTTCATCAAGGTTTATCAGTTCATTTAGTCCGGGTTAGTTAACATATAATCATAATCTGTTGTTGTTTTCGATACCATAGTTCATAAGAAGACCTTGTATTCCATATCACATTTCCTTAGGTTCAAGGGGTATTGTTATGACTCATTTATTGATTCTTAGTTGTTACTGATCTTCTTGCTTATAAACGTCAATTACTTTTCATTAGTATATTTAATTAGATCCAAACCTCAATAGTATTTTGAATGGTGTATTGCATAATAACTTAAATAGTGTCATGTTATCGATTGAGTTCACTTTATCAGTTAACACTCGTCAAAGGAGAATTTCGACACACGTCTCATGTTATGCACAAAACACGTACGATTTCGAATTTTAACGCATAGATCACCTCCATCCTTAATGTAATCACCAAATTTTCCCATATTGCTTTTATTGACACACGTCATGAATCTTGGCCTATTAGGTGCCTTGAAGTGATAGGATGGCTTATCTTGCATACTCATTACTTAATTCTCTGAACTCAAATGCCTATTACTATATATCGTTGATTATCATTCCAAAATAATATCATAACACTTGTTACTTGTACTCATATTGCTATATTGTTCTTACAATACTTACACTTAAATTCAACCATTATTATTTATGTCATAGTGCTATTGCTACTATTCGCATTCCTTTCCTTATTTGACTAAAATTTATATGAATTATGTTCCACAATAATCTTATTTTTATGGGCATTAAAATATTACATGCGTCATATTGACATTTACATATTAATAAGGATATACATCTGACCTTTATATTCTTTGTGGTACATAATTTATTTATTTATTTTATATCTGAAATTACTAGATTTATTAACATCTTCATACAACTCTTCCACATGTACAATATGGGAAGTTGAACCTTAAAATTAATATGCATTTACTTATTAGTCAAGTTTCACATATGGACTTATATATTAGTGGAGGTCAATATTTAAATAATAATAAGGATGCATGTGTTACCTTGTTTTCATCTTTATAACCTATTTATAATTCCTTTACTACATTACTACCTATAATCACACCTACCTCTTGATTATGAGTTTGTTATCTAATTATAAACTGTTATTTAATTACACCAGCATAGATCCATCCCAAATGTGGATCTATCAAGCCTAAAGGCATCCATCAAGGGTCTAAGCTTACACTAATACCTCCTCACATAGATCTACAACCATGACCTCCTCAAGGCTCCCCATTTATAACACACATGTCAAGGTTCATTGTGCCAAACTAGATTGTTATCCACAACAATTCTCATTTAGAAATTTTAATTAAGATCCATCTTGACAGTTTCTTGAATGGTCTATGGTATATAATAACTTGAACAACACCATGTTTATTAATCAAGCACCCTTTATCACTCAATACTCCTTAAACATAACTCTTACCCCATGAATTGCACATTATACATGTAGAATATTTACAACTTCATTTTTTATTTATTTATTTATATTTATTATTACTCATAATCATATATATATATATATATATATATATATATATATATATATATATAACAATTATTATTATTTTATTATCAATTTAGTACACTCCGTGTATAGTCTCATAATCCTCATTCTATAATCAATTTCCATTCAAGAAATAAGATGACAACAACTTCTTCTCTTACTAGCTTATTCTTGTTACACTATACTCTTAAGCTAGACTCTTAAGCGAGACTAATAGTTACACTATACTACCTCTCTTTTCTTTATTACTATAAAATTTAGATATATATATATTTATATTTATGAATATCGTGTTTACTCCATTCATTGCATACTCAATTTAATTCCTTGAATAGCTACTGAGGTCATACTTGATAACTAAGTGCTTTCTTTCATTCATACTTTTCCATGCCACCTAGGTTATAAAATAAAAATAGATAATTATTATTATGTTATATATATATATATATATACATTTTTACAATTATGTGTAATTAAATATCTGAAATTTATTGTAGCATATTCCTTAACATGATTTTATTTTATTACTGTTTTTTTTTTTAATTTCAACCTTTTCTTTAACTTTCAAATCATACAATTTTATAATTAATAAATTCAATTTTTTTCTGAGTTTCTAAACCTATTTCTATCCCATAATCACGCAGATTTTTCTATTAATTTCCAGATTTTAAATTCCAAAATTTAAATTCCAGTTTTTTTTTTATGGGATCCCTATGGAATATATAACGTTCCATGCCAATGTGCTAAATTTACTCAAGTATAATAAATATGTAATATTATTTTATATCCTTCTAGTGCTACGCATCCATAAAACCAACTATTCATTACCTTATTTATTCAATTTAAGAGATGAAGTGATTCACTTGTATATAATATGTAATTCATAGAGCATAATTACATTATTGTCTCTTGGGTATGAAGAAAATGGTTGGCAGTGGTTGAAAAATCATTTATTGACTTTTACATAAATATATATGAATATTTTTCAACTTTCAAATAACCAAATTAAAAGCATTCTCTCGAGTTCTAATAAATTAGAATCAAATCCACGGACAAACAATCTCCATGAATATCTAAACTTTAATTGGACTACTCTTCTCTTATCTGCTATGAGTTTACACATTAAGATGAGACACTTCAGATTTGATTTACAGATAGAATCGTGTTGGCTTTGAATAGACTTTACATGGATAGAAAAGCATGTGATATAGATAATTATAATATCATGACCGTCAAATCTAGGGCAGATGGTGTAGAATTCCTATAGAGTGACCGATGGCGGATTTGCTTGTAGGGATGTTCTCTTTCAATGGAATTCTCCACAATGTCACCCTCATCGTTTTTAGCTTTGCCCCCAAGGAATATGGATCCCCGGCAATCAAAATTGACTCGAGCACATTGGGGACACAAAACATTTAAAAGATCAAATTACAATAAATGTGAATCAGAGAATAGTTTACTAATTTTTTTTCTTTTCTTTTTTAGAAACGGGAGAGTGCCGGGAAAAATGAAAAATTCATTAATGATAGATGCGATAGGTTCCGTCTTCATTATTGCTTAGTGTTGACAGTGGAGAAACCACCACTCGAAAACCCTACTAATGTATTAAAGATCTCTCTGTCCACCCATCACCAGTCAAACAAAGTCTAACGCAGACATTAAAGATCTCTCTGTCCACCCATCACCAGTCAAACAAAGTCTAATGCATATGCAACCGCTGGAGCAATTCCCAAGGATTATATTCATATCTTTAATTGTTGATAGGATCATATCATTAGATCATCCATATCCCCTCCTTCAGGCAGATATTATGATTTCATGATTCTATCGTTTACTGTAGACTTAGCTTGCATATTATATATTGAATATTTATGACAATTACTACCAAACAGGCAATCCTATAACCATTAGGAAATCATGCTCCAATATTTTCCGGCCTACTGCATAGAAGGATCGATAGATTATTCTACCGTAAACCGAACCAATCTTATAAAGTAATAGGTCATAAAATTTCATCATAACAAGTTTCTTTTCCAAGATCGAAACATTGTACCAGCTTTTATAACTAGAATACCATCCCCCGGGGCAATAATACAAGCTTTTCTGGTAATCAGATAAATAAATATATTATAACAATTATTCGCTTTTGATAATGATTCTAAGTGGGGTCAATAATACAAATAAGCAGCTCTGATAGCAAGTATATTTTAAAATTGAAAACCAGAGAAAATAATAATAATAAATGAATGTAAAGTTGCCACAATTCTGAGAAACGAAATTAAAGCTGTGAATGTAATTTTTTTTTTTTTTTTTTTACTGTTGCTTGTCTTGGTATGATCGAGACATGGATAGTTGGTAGGTGGCTTAATCGATAAGATCAGATGGAGGCACCCAAGGGCACTCGCTTTATTCTGTTTCTTCCCTTTCCGATACCAAATGCTCGCGAGGATTGCACTTACGAGAACGTTTCTGCAATGCATGTTCCCAAGAATCTTGAGAATCTGCATGCCTGTGAGGTAAGTTTATTTTGTAAATAGCATTTTCTGGATCTTAGAACTAGGTTTTGTGGGTGTTTGGTATCGTGAATTTATGAAGAAGGTATTGATGGTGACATATTATTTATTTGATGGGAAAAAGAACTAGTTGCCTAGAAGAGTGATGAGCGCATGGCGCGTGGGAGAAATTGTGCATGCACTGCAAGAATGGAATCATCATGAATCCGAAGACGCCATTGATAGCACTGACGTTATTAGAGTGTGGAAAGATGCACTTAAACATGGATTTCTCCCTTTCCATTCCATCAAGGCCAGTTAAAGAAGGGATGATATATACACAGGTGGAAGCCAATGATTTTTTCAGAAGCCGTCAGACTATGTATGTTTTTAGAGAAAATAGTAGTTGGAAGTGCATAATTATACCATAAATAATACGGCCTCAATTTGTAGGGTAATTCTTCAACAGGGCATTCACTCTGACCCTCGCTTTCTGCCTGTGCTGTTGGTGCGGCTATTGGTGTTGGTTCTATAGCTACTACCTTTGCTTCTCCTGCTCCTGGCTGCAAACATGTAGTTCTCCTTTTTTTGTCTTTAACGCTTAGTGGTAATGGTAAACCCGTTTAAAGCTAAAGTAAGGATGGAAACCTTATCATTAAAGGTGATCAAGTTTTCAAGGCCATTTCTTGTTCTACATAACGATCTATCAAAATCTTGAGGGTCGCTTCCTCTCTTGCGTTTGATGAGCTAAATTTCGCACTAGCCAAGTATGGAGGGGCCACGTTTTTCTTAAATGATTCAGTTGAAACTTATACCCACGCACTGGCATTAAAACTTCGACAGTATGCCCATCCTTCTCTGCCTCCTGCCTTCGTCATTAACATTACCACTACCCCCTTCACTATCTGTGCACTTAACCTGTCTCTTTACAAGGAAGGAAAAGTTGCTTGCAAATAAATTTTATCTTAAGAATATTCGAAATGTTCTTTGGAGTAATAATTTTTACAGAAATGAGGTTTTATTGTTGTTGACAGGCTAAAAATAGCCCATAATGCCCTAATTGCCAAGAAATTAATTTAGTTATGCAAAATAGGAAGTGTCAATCAGGTAATTAGGGCTCAATGATCAAGAAAATAATCGTCATGTTCACTTACCCCAAGAAATCAGAGATAAGATTTACCAAATAATTGTTGTTGTTGAGCAGTGTGTTCCATATGAATTAATATGTGATTGGCAACGATGATTGACAAGTGATTGATGCAAAAAAAATTATTAATAGATTGCCAGGTTTTGGAGTAGTAATATCACGTCCGTTATTAATGGAATTGTCATTTTAAGTGACAGGTATATCACATATTTACTTGTTATTCTTAGCCCGAATGAGGCCAGAAAATATTTCCCGAAGCCAAATGGATGGGAGTTTTGTTGGTTGATGAAAAAGTAAAAGAGAAATAATTTTGACTCAATATTTACATCGCCTGTCACTTCAAGGCTAGCTATCTGTATTTTCATTCAACCAAGCTGCTCACTAAGGAAACTAGTCTTTCACTTCACACAAACCCCTCATTTTCTGTTGTTCAAGGGCGAGGTGAGACCCACTCCTTCTTCTTCCCGTTGTTTAAAATCCAAGTGACGAAACTACTCGTTATGAAGTGATACTCGCTCGTTATTTGGATGAACGGATAGATGGTTAGAATGGAGGTATTCTCCTTCTACTGGAATGGAAGCTCAATCCCCTTCCCAGTAGGTTACTTACTAACTAGGCCACCAAACAACTACTATTTTATTTTCCAGGAATTTCAAATTCCAACTGCCTATGAATTGGAAATTTGAAATTGGGTAATATTTTATGGTTTTGTTGAATCCAGGAGTTACGACACTCTCATACCTTGGGAATTATCCTCTAAATTCTTCTTCGCCTTTCTATTTGCGAATGGCAGGATTGACTGGTCTAAGGGAATTTGTTTTCACCAGAATTTATGTATGCATAATGAATCCTCCTAGTAACTCTCTTCCAAGATTTCATGTCTATCTTCCAGGAGACTCCTGAGTTTCAGTTTCTATTTTTTCAAAATCAACACCGTCTAGGGTTTCCATAGTTACTATTTCAAAGTTATGATTGTGTGCATCATATTCCATAGTCCTTTCTCTTTCATTTTCATATTCCATTTGAAGAGAATTAAGCAATTGTTAGCTAGTATAAATGTGTATTTAATCTGTCTTAAGAGTTCTTTAAAACATGCATGATATGAATTCAGTTTCATAGTTGCAAACTGGGAAAACAAAAAGCAATCTAACTTCAGAACAATGTATATTGACTGGAATTTGACATTTTACAGAACGTTTTCTTTTTTTCATTATAGAACGTATATGCAAGATATTCAAAACATTAGGATTCCATCTACTTGCTTTACTGCAACAGAAGGTTTATGGGTATTAGAGAGCAATCATTGAAGACTATTGCAAAGCATGAGGTTCTATTTTATTGAAGATTTTCCACCTCTTCAAGTAGGAAACTCATGTTTATCAGTATTGGGAATCCTTAAATAGTACTCACAGAAACAACAATGTGAAGAATGTTGCTGTATCTGTTTGTGGGCATATTCAAACTTCTCAAATAAATATAACCAAAAGTTTAAAGACTTTGTCTCTAGAACCACAATAAATATTAACCTACCCCCCCAAAAAAATTAAACCATGTGTATTTTATGTTCTATTTAAGTTTACTTCTTCATTTACCATGGAAATTCAGATTTCACATTTATTCCTTTTCAAGTTTATGCAAGCCCTTCAAGTTCCAGTTTTTGAACCCAAGAGCTCTGATACCATATGTAAGACCCATCCAGGTTTATTACTATTCGGGTCTTATTTCATGTTTCAATGTTTGTTTAAGATTTCTAATAAAAGCACAAACTACTCTTAAAATCTGTTCAATCATTTATAAATTTCAAATAAGACATTAGCAATTCACATCACATGAAATATCATAAAAATCATGTTATAATATAGCAACATATAAGAATTTTACAACAAAATATAAACGATTTAAAATCACAAGAAAAATACCTGGTTATAAGAATGGTGACAGAGTCCAAACTGAGCAAGCTTCCCTCTTCTCCTCGAGTTTATCCCATCTTCATTGCCCAAAGAGGAACCACGGTTTTACCTCCCAGCCAACTAGGGGCCTAGCCGGCTCCCTAGCCCCAGGAAGCCATTGAACGGTCCCATCCAAATGGCCTCCTGGCCTTCCGTGCCCGAGACCCCCAAAGAACATAACAGTGATGCACTAGTAGGCTATGTATCAAATCTTCCAAGAGTTCTCAAACTCTTCCAACTCTTCCAAACTTCTCATACCCCAAATTATCCAAACTACCTCTTCCTATCAAAATTCTTACCAAAATATCCTTCAAGAGAAAAGACTCTCCTCCTTCCAATCTCAAGTCTCATATTTATATCAAAACTCCTCCTCATCCATCAATAAATTCCAAAATAATAGTCAACATTCAATAAATTCATTTTCTAAAAAAAATAGCAATTTAATCTAAATTAATAAAATATTATTACACATGGTTGCAAAGTCTCACTTGTCATACTTCTACATTAAATGCAACTATGACAACTCTTTTCTAAAAACTTGTGCAATCCTATTTATTCATTTATTTATATTATCCTCTTATACATAAGTCAAATAAGATATTTTCATATACTATATTATACTATGAAATAATTTATATTATTTGTATATAATATTATATGTATTTCAATAATCCAATCAATTTATATAAATCTAAAACATATTAAACAAGTCAACAAACTCATACTTTCAACTCACAAGTGATACTTTCAACAATTCATCAACCAAGCTTCTATTAGATAATATAACCATATTAATTTATTCATCGATCGACCAATCATAGTATTGTACTCACAAATTGGCGTATGCATGGCCAGTGCACACGTCGTAAGCGTGGGTACTAATAATCACATTTAATGCTCCTAATAGATCATTATTACATGATCACAAACAACACATAGAGGAACAATTAAACAATGCATCATTCATCATTCATAATCATTCATACATAAGCAATAAGACATTTAATTAAATAAACATAGTGATGAAATCCAGCATATAATAACGATAGTTAATAAAAATCAAGAACACCATCCAATCCATCATTGGTCCCATCCATCCCATCAATACTCCAACCCCCTAATCACCACTACTTCCATCTCCTGACCTCACCATCCCGTCATCTGCTGGAATATACCATGGAATCTCGACTACGCGTATGACCATGTATATAACCCGTAAGTGGAAGTGTCGATCGACCACATCGACCAAGCTTCCCTAGCAGACACCCACTAGTCGTCATCACACATCCACGGGAGCGTGCTCAGCATAGACCTCCCACGACTCTGGGTTTCGGAGGTTCAATGGTGGGAAATGCCTCCACCCCTCCTAATAGTACTAGGGTCAACGCCCTACATCAACCATACTATGCCATCACTGATCTAAGGGGTCCCGTCATTGAAAAATCACTTTGGGCAAGTCACAATTCTTGTCAAAACTCACACTCACCCACAAGTCATAGAAATATTGGAATTCACAATTAAATAGCATGAAATTTGATATAACGTCATTATACTCATGATGTTCAATACATCTCATGGGCCTTGGCAATATAGGAATCCGCCTATCTCATAGCCAATCAACATGTGGAATAGTTCATCATTAACATGAAACATATATATAGCCATAACCAACTCTTTCAAGTGACAATCCATATCACTAATACGACATTTACAAATAATCATGTAAGTTATTTTTGCAAACAACTAAATTAGCATTCTACATATGGATATTCTATATTCAATTTTGCATGTTCAAATGAAATAACATATTCATTGTCATTAATAAATTAAAACAATATTTCGAATTACCATACATGCCTCAAGGGAGTCCACATGTCCACATAACAATCATCTTGATCAATCTATCTTAGTAAAACATATAATACGCAAATAAGACACTAAGCTAATTCACATTAGAGTTTTTAATTAATGACTGTCAAAATATGGGGCGTTACACATCTGGCAAGTTAACAAGCTAGTAAATAAGTTAATATGGATATATATAGGTAGAAATGAGAAAATACATGTATGTTAAGATTGTTTTGGAATTATTTTTAAATTATCATAAATCTGTTTTGAATTTTTTTATATCAAGAAAAATGGGTTTATGTTAAATTTAATATGAATTTATGTTGAAAAATAAATTATTAATAGATATTCATTTTTTATTACTTTTTATTTTTGGATATTTATTGGTTTTAACTATTAGATATACAAATTCATTAACCAAAATAGTGATATATGGTTTTAAAAAAATTCACTGATACATAAGTAATAGAGTTGATGTAAAATAAGTTTACTTTATTACATTAAATGTGTTTAAGATTAAATTTGAAGAACTACTTTTAATTTCAAGTTAAAGGATATATATACTTATTAAAAGTAATTTCACTTTAATTCACAAGAACAAATTAAACCTATGCTTTAAAAAAAGTATTCTAAAAAATAATCTTTCTAGTTTTCGATAATGGTAGTGATTTCATTAGAAAGTAATAATAAGCATGCTTTGTAATTTCAAATATAATTGGGTAATGGGTTTTATGTATGTTTAAAAAAAAATCATAAATAGTTAGCCACTCTTGTTTTCTATGGAGAAATTTGAAAGTGTTAAAAAGGATATTACAAAGAAATGAGACTACTTTTGTTGGAAACTGATCATTATATCGAAACATTATAAGAGTTATGAAGAGAGCCTAAAACACTATAAGAGCCATGAAGAGAGCCTATTTTCTTTATAGGACTCTAGCATGATTGCATTCATTGCTTATTATTTAGGTTAAGATGTATATTATTTGAATCTTAGTAAGATTCATACAAACACAAAGCCAAATGAAATTACTCATGGAGACCACAAAATATGTTATTCTGATTGAGGATGCTCATTGTCCACTTTATCTCTCAAATCATGTAAAAATGCATGATAGTGGATGTTAGAGCCTAATCTCTTATGGATAGCTTTAATGATAAAAGAGCTATATTACCATCCCTGTAGTGTTCTTAAGAATTCCACCCTAGCAACAATAATATTACTTCAAGCATTAAAGCCTGAAAAGATATTTCTCATTATTCTTGGGTTTAGGATGAGATAGAGGGAAACATAGCTATGTGAAATTTTCCAAATATTTGACATGAAAAGTATTTTTACACTCATGTCAATTTCACTAGAAATGACAAGAATAAAATGAAAGATTGTGATATATAAAGATACATAAATTAATATAAAAAATGATAATTGCTTAAAAAAATTCCATGAACACGATCTGTTGCAACTTGGTCTTGCCACAATACTTTTAGGTGTAAATTTGTTAAAGTCTTGAGCAAATGAGGAGGAATTTCCTTGACTAACCATAACAGAGTCCACAACACATTCATCACACTAGTTGAATGGTATGCTGAGGAAAGTTTTACACACGCAAAGAACAAGTAGTGACATGGTGTGCACATGTTTGAGCCCTACGAGCCACTTACCACCTCAAGTAGGACTACTTCTCAAATATTTTATTTGATGTTGAATTGCATTAATGAATCCTTTGAGCATGTAAATGCAAATGAGTATGTAAATGTAGATATAATTCTATAACTATTAGAGTTGAGCTTATTTATGCAATTTGAATTATCTACTATTAGGCTGTTCCAAATAATGCATGCATCAAAATCCTTAAATACCCTAAAAAATGTGAAACTTCATGAATGAATCTAAACCAGGGATAATTTTAAGGACCCATACTTATTTTAAAGTGTATAAACCTTGGCAAATCTTACCAATTCTTAAAATGTCAACTATAAAATATTTGGCGATATTTTTCTAAAATTATTTCAATTTCTAAGGATTTTATATAGTTTATATAATAATTTGGCGAATTTTAGAGTGAAAAAGTTTATCCCATCAAAATTGGGCGAAATGGGGCTTCAAAAAATGCAAATTGGCGAATCTTTTTTTGGAAAAAAACATGGAAAAATAGCCCATGGGCTAAATTTCACCCCTAAAATTATCCTTGATCTAAACCATAGATAAAAGTGAAAATCATGCGCTTGAATCACCCTAGAGTCAACTCTTAAGGACATATAACATTTCGCATTAAATCTCCAATTTATATCAACTTAAATCAATATGTACTCTTCAACAAAGGATCTATGTATGGCCTTCATTAATCTCATCATATTTCCTTGGTGATTATTGCAAGAAATTGTTGAGTAGATCTAGAATTTGATTATATATATATAAGGTTGGTCTTGGAAAAATACATTAAGTTGAATACCAGTGCATCCATCCTATTTTAAAAGAGTCTTCTTAGTGGCTCCAACAAACTTCACGACTTCTCTAGCCTCACTGTTAGACTCCCTTGTGATTTCTCTTCTCCATGTTGAATTTTTACTATACATGTAGCCTATTGTCATAACCATAAATATTTCCACCCAATTTTTCACTTTAGGCACTTTAACACATGTGGCACTACCTTGCTTAATACCTAGTGGCTCAACCACCCTAAGATTACTTGCAAGCAACCTATGCCTATTCACTTAAAAAATTCCCATACCTTCTTTTTAAGATTCAATGTTAACACGTCAAAAATTTCACTAGCAGAAAGGTCCAATGCCCAACTATAGCCTTAAAAAGTATCACAAATTAACAACGTCAACACTTGACCAACTAACATAAATGCAACATCAGCACATCAACAACACGACATATTTGGGTGGTGCACAAGCTAGGCACCTTTAATTTTCTTAAGAGAATATATGTAACCATATATTTTTACATGAGTAATTCATGTCAACCATTGCAATTCTATATTCAACCAATAGCCTAAATCTCTTATAGAATTGTTTCCACACTATGAGTAGAACTACTAAAAAATGATCTACAATATTAAATTATGCAACCTTCAACTGTTTCTCCAAGTGGAACTCCAAATGCAAATCCTTCTACCCATCCTAGATAAATTCTACTTATGTGTTGGAACCTTTTCCTCGCAACATGCAAAATTTCCTTGGCCATCCAAATCTAGCACAAACTTGTACCACTTAGAACTACCAACCGTCAAGTCTTTCATCAACTACAACTCTATCTTGAGACACCACAATAAAATTGTGTCATTATCATCCTTTTTAGATTTCTTTTTTACATCCATTTATCTTTTTAGTGATTTGTTGTAGTTTTTATGAAAAATCAACACTATTTCATGGAATGTTGCTAAAGTCAGTGTTATTAACATTGAGAATAGTGTTAGGTTTAGCATTAAGTTTCCTAATTAACTAAATAAAAGAAGAGGAAATTTTTGAAGAGAAATTTAAGAACGATAAAGGGATCAAATAAGCCACGTGTCTCAATCCTTGTGAGTGTGAGGGAATATCTATTATTTTATTTCAATTCTCTTAATGGAGAGAAGAAAGAAATGACATTTTGGGGGGTTATGTTTAATGCAAAAATCTTGTTCATGGGTGTGGCCTAAAGAATCCCCTTGCATTCCTGTATTCAAATCCTGGCACCCTTGTGTCTCTTATTACTCACTTTTTCCTTTGTACTAAATATTTATATTTATCTAAGATTTGTGTTACTCGCTTGTTTGCATGCATAGGTTAGGCTAGTTTCAATTCAACTATGCACTTTTGATGGTATATTTTTGTTGGAATTGAGCTCAAGTATATTTCTTTCCTTTCGGAGATGTAGGTTCAAATCCTAGCATTTCCTTATCATTTCCCATTTATGTTTTTGTTTTTTACCATTTTTCATTTATGTTTCTGTAAATTCTATTTTGCACTAGGCTAGTCTAGTTTTAGTTCGGAGCTACAATTTTAATGTCATATTTTTGTGGGAATGTAGCTCAAGTAGAATTCATACCTTTAGGAAAATTATCTAGGTTCAAATCTCAGAATCCCCTTCCCATTTTTCAGTTTCTTTGTAAATTTTAATTTATAAACGATCAATGTTATACTTGCCACTAAATCTATCACTAAACCACGTGTTATTCCAAACACTATTTTTAAATGTTGATTAGCACTAACTTTAACACTGGGTATCCATGCCAAATTGAAAAAACACCACTAAAATATGACAATAAAATAGGTGCTAATGACCTATTTTTTATAATAAGATTTAGTCATCCACCTACATCTATCCTAGAACTTCCTTAGGAACTTTTAACTCATAATATCACTTTAACTTAGACTCAATCATCTATGCTTTAAGCCTCCAGAGTAAATGAATTTGCTTTCAAAGTCTTACTTCTTGAATTTGGATACCAAACTAAATGTTTCCATCATTCAATTTTGGAACTCCATCATGCTTAGCCAATATTACTTATTAAACTTGAACCATATTGAATGATTCTTCATGAATGCCTTCTAGATCTACACAAGCCTATTTTATAGGAGGCATGTCTAAAAACATCCTTGAACCAATGTAGTTCCTTCCACTCTATGTTTTCCTTAGTGGGCCTACAAACCAAATCTCCCTTAAGTTTCCCACTACTTCGTTAAGGTGTGGGAATGCATGCTAGAAACCTCCTATTGGAGGACCCTAGTCGACAAGTCAACTAGGTCCTCCTAACCGACCATCGAATGGTCGGCCTAGTCTAGTTGATTTAGTTACATCGACTAACAAACAATTATGCAGTTACAATTGTATAACCAATTGTATGATCCATATATATAGGTTGTTGAGCCAAATTATATAGATATGATTTACCCCTCTTTTATACATTATGGTCTGATAATATAATAGAAACTTGTTGTTGGTGTAATCATTACTCTTTTTCTTCCTTTCTCCCTTTATGTATGTTTGTTCTCATCTTAAATATCTAATATAATTTGCTACTGTAAGCCTAATGTAATCCCATATATTACAACATTGGCTCTATTGCTGGTAGTACTAATCCAGGACGAGACACAATCATGCGTACATAAATGGTGAGCAAGGAGGAAATCAGATAATGGTGGAATAGAAATATTGCAAACTATATTCAAAATTATGCCAGAAGAAACAAGTTGACACTTGTGAAGGCCAGAGAGAAATTATTAACATAATCTCATAAGTGATTCATAGAAACCGTTCCACCTGAAATAAAGGAGTTTCTTGATAGTGTCCATGAGCATATTAGACACCCGGAATGAAAACCTATTAATCCACAAGCTCTATAACGACGGACGAACAATATTACATGACGTACAAACTTACATGAGTGGTTTGAGAAGATAGCCAATGAATTCTGCGAAGACTAATCCATAGAGGAAAGAACTTCGCTAGATGATGTCAGGACCAAGTTTAAAACGACTTACACAATAGTGTTTTTCTGTGATTATGTATTTTCTTTAGAAGTTTTTAATTGAAAAAGGATCCATCCATATATTCGAACCTCAACCTCCCTTGGACCCTAGTGCTAGCTCAAATTGTGAAAAGAGGCAAAAATATTGGGAATGCTTCATCCACGAATGAGAGTGGGAATATTTCCTCAATAAATGTGGATCATTGCTCAACCCATACCCATTGCTAGTTAGTAGTTGGATCGAAAATGGGTGGAATGTCAACCGCATGGAATGAATGAATACATGATGCGAGTAGATAGAAGGAATAAAAGTGAATGAATCCTAGAGAGAACTCAAGCACGACTCGATGATAAATAGATGGCCAACCACAAGCAGAAAGTTGATATTCAGAAAATCAAAAGGGAGAAAAGACAAAGAAAATGGGAAGAAATTAGAGACATTTTAATTTCACTTGATAACAAGAGGAACATGAAGAAACCAGTCAGAAAGGTCGAGTATCCAAAAGGTCTACCGAAGTCGAGAGAAATTCAACCAGTTGAGAGAAAGGATGAGGCACTGACATTGGTTGTAGTACCTCTACCAATGGAAGAAAATCCAAAAGCATTGAAAATTGTAATTCTTGAAGTTACGAATCACGCAGACATGTTCCCAATGCTTTCGAATCATGTCCCAAGTGTAAGAATGATTGTCGAGCGTGACTTGGGAATTGGAGCTACTGAAACTACCATATGGTGTAATCTAGACAAATGTGAATGAATCATGGATCGACTGATGATCTAGAGACCAATTCACAGTAAGTGGATTTGTTTTGCACTTGAATTTAGAAGAAACAATTTTCACTTATTCTATTTAGAGCACATGGAGGAACCCCCCCTTACCAGCAACATTATATATTGAAGCGTGAAGCCCATTAGAGATCTGACTTGGCGATGAAGACTCGATAGAATAAATTTGACTATCTTGGTATAAAACTCATCTCAAAGAAGTAAGTTCATCTACAGTTGATATTCCTAGTACTACACCTCCAAGTAATAAGCAAAAATTTGTCAACACGGCTTATCATCATTCAATTCAAATTCCTATTTATGAAGGGGATGAGGATCCCAAAAGGCACCGGTTTGTTTGTGGAACATTTTAGGAATCGAATCTTATAGATTATGAGAATCGATAAATACCACAGTTTGTAGGTGGCCTCTGAAAAATAACATTACATGTACATGAATTTTATTGAAGGTTGGCCAAAAACAAAATAAGAAATCAAGCAGAATTTTCTAGAATTCCTCCAGACTCAAGACAACAAGCATCTAGCTACCAAGAAGTTAAAATAAATTACTCAAAGACTTGGAGAAATAGTTCGTAAATATGATAAGAGATTTAAATACTTACTTATTCAAATACCATCCAATATGTATCAAACTCTTTTGATACAGTGGTTTGTTGCGGGCATGCATCCCAGAATTAGGTCTCCCTTGAGCTTACATGAATTTACAACATACAAGGACACTCTAAAGAAATCCAAAAAGGTTGATTTGAATGAATATCTCACAGTTTCCCCTGTCGATAGGGGAGTAGAAGAGAAGCTGGAAATAATGCAGAGATCACTTAAACAACTTGCTTTACAACATAGCAACATGTCATGTATGACGTGCTCACTGGAGGGTCACACCAAAGATAATTATCGATATGACGAATAGTGTCAATTCCTATACGATGGAATATTATTCCCCGACAAAAGAAGGGAATTTCTAGAAGAAAGAAGACTATTTCCAGAGGAAAGATGATCAGATAATAGTCTAATCACTCACGCAAGATATTGTTGTGATATATTTGAAAGGTTTGAACCTCAATTGATGGAATACTACCCATACAATGCTCACAATGTTAAACATAAATGGTGTGGCATTTGTCGTGAAAATTCAGATAACACCCCAGAATGTGCAAAGAACATGAAGAACAAGCCAAATTATCAATCGATCTATCAAGCACAGACTGTCGATCAGGGAAATCGAAGGGGTTGAGACTTCAGAAATAATGACCAGAACAATAATAGATACAACCGGTGAGGCAATTACAATGGTCGTGGAAGGTATAAAAATAATCAAGGTAACCATACTAATGGTCTATGGAAGTATCGAGTTTTGATATGTTAGAGTGAATAACATTTGAGTCTCGACTGTCCCTGTAAGGACAAGAGAAACCTCATTCTTTTTACGAATTGTGGGGTGGGGGAGAATTCATTGGAATACTGCCCCATCATGCTTGAAAAGATTATAAATAAAAAGAATTTTAATCTCTTGTATGGTGTACCTAAGCATGAAGCATTAAATTCTAAAAAATTGCACATCATTACCAAACAAGGTATGAAGACTGGAGGTGAGAACCCCCACATCACAAAAATCCAGAGTAAAGAGAATAACTATCCAAATCCTCATAAGGAGAGAGGAATTTTCAATAATGTTACAATTTTTTTGAAGAGTTAGCATTTGAAGAAGACCCCGGAATCACAAAATAAAACACTCATTGAATTATTACAACTTCTCATGACAGAAGATGTTTTTGCACTACTAATTCACTTTATGTATATGATAAGAAATAACCCGGGGAATGAAAAATTTGCTAAAAATCTCTATCGACTGAACCAAAAATATAAATTGGACATCGATCCTCTGGTCGACCTTGAAGTTGAAGGATATTATATCTTGCAAGTCATCCTCAAATCCGGATCCCAAACTAATATAATGACTAGGTCTATTTGGGAAAGCTTGGGTTGACTGTGTTTATCCAAGTTGGGTATCTATCTCAAGCTCACCGACTAGGGCTTAATTAAATCCATAGGAGTATGGAAAAATGTTAACACTGCAAGAATGGGCATTAATACTCAAATTGATTTTGAAGTGATCGATCCAAAAGAAGGTTATAAATCATTCCCTGCGTTAGTCGATCAACCTTGGGGAAGAAAAATAAAAGCTTCTATATCACTAGAAAAAGGTAGAATAAAATTGAAAGGAGAAGATAAAAAGGTCATTGAACCTATCTATCCATTCCAAGGTAAGCCTTGGTTAGAGCCTGATGATAACAATGTAGACATAAGGCAGCTATATCAAGTGATGCAAACTAATGAATACTCAATTGAGATTAATGAAAATGGGGAGATCCACCTAGGCTCACCCATGTCGATCATTAAAAATTCCAAGCTATATTTATATGATTGGAAAATTGAAAACTACGAAGCACATGCAAGAGAATGTTGGACAGTCAAAGTCATCCCTTGACACTAAGTCTGGAAATGCTTCACGATTTCTGTATTCTGAAATTCTTTGAGAAGAAGATAAGAGAGTATCCAACTTTGGTACTGACGAAAACTGAACCGACCAATTTACCTCCGCTTTGGTACAAAGAACACGAGCCACTGTTGACCCATGTCATCGAAGTCTCTAAAAATGTTGGATAACAAGGTTGACTGCATATTTTAGTTGAAACATTCACAAGACAATCCGCTAGGTGGTGGGACATGCATTAGTCTCGCCTTCAGACATGGATGATGGATTCGACTTATTTTGTTGAGCGATTTGAAGGAAATAAACTCATAGCCCAAGCATAAATCCCAAAATTCACCGAAGGGCATGATATTGTTGAACACATCAACACTTGTGAAAAAGAATGGAGAAGGCTTGGCTTTCGTGATGAACGAGTATGGACGCACATGCTCCCAAGCACCTTAGAAGACTTTCCCAACATATGGTACAAGATCAAAGAAGCACACAGAGAAACATTTAGTTGGCAGTCTCTAAAGGAAAATTTCATTAAAGATTTCTCATTTACTCTCAAGGAAGTGTGTATGAAGGAATTTGTACAAGGAATTTAGCAATTTATCAAACCGACAATATAACCAATTGGTGTAGTCAGAACTACACCTACTTAGATCGAGTTTGACCTATAATATCATTTCAACGAACCAGAATCAACAGGCTCACCTCCCGACCCGATTGGAATTGGAAAATGATGATACTCCAGGAAAAATATTTAGTTGGAATAAATATCATCCCTGTACAGTCCATCCCATTAAATCGGTCCTAAAAGGTTTTACTGAAAATAAAGAAGAGGACAGTGAAATCAAATATTTTCCTCCATCATTCAATGAATTTAAAGAAGGTGAGTGACATATCGATGAATCAGAGTCTATCGAGTGGATGGATATAGAAATAAGAAAAAAGGAATTCAATACCTCAATCGATGGAAAACCTAGAATGGAAAAAATAGGTGATTACTGGTTAGAGAAACAAACGACATAAATAGAAAATCTTGTCAAAGAGTACTAGGACATATTTTCCAAATATTATAAAGAATGAAAAGGTTTGGTACAATAAATGGGAGAAATGAAGATCGATATCATGCCAGATGCAAATCCTGTTAAGAGACAACCATATAAATTAGCTCATAAATACAAATATATAATAAAGAAGGAAATTGAAATATGCTAGCCGTTGGAATTATATATCCATTTGATTAGTTAGAATGGGATATCCCTATGGTTTTCCAACCGAATAAACATGATCCAAAAAGACTTCAGAGGACTTAATAAAGTAACTCTAACGAATTCGTTTCCAATGCCCTTTGAGGATGAAATAATTAATGAAGTATTAGGAAACAAATGTTATTCCTTCACAGATGAATTTTCAGGATAAAACCAAGTACCTATAGCTAAATAATATTAGCACAAGGCTACATTCATGTTCGAATTTTGATCATTCACGTATAAAGTTATGCCATTCGGATTGAGAAATGCACCGATGTTTTTTTCCAGAATCGTCATAAAATATTTCCAGGAATTTCTTTACAAAACAATAGCTGTCTATTTTGGTGATTGGAAAATATAGACCATGTTAAAATACCATGTACAATGGCTCTAACCAATGCTAAAAAGGTGTGATAGATCCATCTTTCATTAAATATAAAGAAGTATATTTTTTCCATGGCCATCATGATACTTTTTGGGCATGTTGTCTGCAAAGAAGATTTTAAAGTCAACATGGAGAAAACAAAGTCATTCTCCACCTAAAGCCACAAGTAAATCCAACGCAGGTTAGAATATTTTTGGGACATATAGGATATTATAGAAATTCCATTCGACACTACTCAAACATGACATTCCCTGTGGAGGAATTACTCAAATTAAATGTTGAATTTGTATGGACACTAGAATGCACCGAATCATTTGAACTCCTTAAACGAAAACTAGTCGAAGCTCCAATCCTCATATTTCCAAACGTGTCCAATAAGTTCCATGTCCATATTGGTGCATCGGGTATTGCAGTCAACATAATACTAACCTAGCTGAGCGACGACGGGATCGACTATCCCAATGCATATGCCAGTCGAAAATTAAACAAATCCAAGTGGAACTATTCAATGACTGAGAGAGAAAGGTTAGGTATGATTTTCACCCTCTAAGAGTTTCATCACTATTTATTAGCTAACACTTGTGTGTTTTTTACATACCACCAGGCTCGAAAGTACCTATTTAAAAAGGATTTGCACCATAAAAAAATATGTCAATGGCTCTTATATTCCAAAAGTTTGAATTTCATATACTAGTCCAACCTCGAAAATCTAATGTCAGAACCGGCCATCTCTTACGAATATAAACCAACAAAGAATATGTCATCATAGCTGATGAATTAATTACTGTCGCACATCTCTTCATAGTCAAAGTTATGCCAACTGAGTTAGTAGACATTGCTCAATTGTTATAAGAAGTTACACCTCAAAAGGAACGTCTAAAAAGAAAAAGAAAATTTTAGCCATGAAAGTGGCATTGTATTCTCTAATCAAGGGGTTCCTTTATAAACTAGGACAGGATGTTATACTCTATCGTTGCATCCTTGACCGTGAGAAAGAGGCTATTATTGATGAAGCTCATTGAAGAGAGGCGAGAGGGAATTTTCAAGTTGGCACGACCATCAAGAAAATACTACAATCTAGGTTATGGTGGTCAGCATTAAATAGGCACTGTAAAACATATATTAGTAAGTGTGACAAATTCCAATGAATGGGTTGACCTCTACGACATAACAAAATGCCTTTAATATCTGTGAACCCGATTTTAACATTTGAGATTTGGGATATTGAATTCATCAGACCATTCTCAATACCTTTTGAACGAACAATTGCTCCATATATAATCATTGCAGTAGAATATGTCACTGAATGAGCTGAAGCAGAACCAATTGAAGCATGCACAACTGAAGTTGCAGTGAAGTATATATGAAAACATTGTTACAAGAGATATATCTCCCCTTACACTAATAAGAAACTTGGGAACTCACTTTCTCAACACTACTGTAGCCTTATTACTTCAAGAATTCATAATCGACCATCAGAAGAATTTAGCGTATCACCCCCAATCGAATGGTGTGATCAAAGCATTCAACAAAACACTTATGGATGGATTAACTAAAATTTTCAATATCGACAATGATGACTACGATGAAAAAAACCCCACTATCTCATGGGAATATAGAACAGTGTATCGATCGAACAAACACCATTTAAACTAGTCTATGGACAAGATGTAATCATACCTCTACACTTTAAACAACAAGCACCTATAATTGCACAAGTATTGCACCTTGACGTTGTACAGGCTACGCAAGATAGAGTACTTAAGTTACTGAAATTGGAGGAACAAAGAAATATCACTATTCACCACCAGGAAGTTCAAAAACAACAAGAGAAATCCTGGCATGATATAAATATCCAAAATAAAGACATCTCAATTGGAAATTTAGTACCCCTATATGATAGAAAAATCAAAGGAAAACCAAAGAAGTTGGAAATTCCATGGATGGGACCATACATAGTAGAAGAGCTAAATCATAATGGAACTGTCCAACTAAAAAAAATTAGTGTTGAGTCTTCACAAAATTCATTAACGGAACTCGACTAAATAGATATCTCATATGAAGAGGCACTTCGGTGACTAGTGGTCGTATCACCACTAGTTGACCATCGTGCCTCCAAGTTTGCATTTTGTTAATTAGAATAAGTAACTAATTCGTTTAAAAACAATTATATAACTAACCTAGCATAGATAGCGTATAAAAATGAACTAAGACATGGACTTTGGCAGGTGAGAAGTACTTCAACACACATGATATTTGATTGGGTAAAAAAGGCAGAGTTGTGTGATAATTTGCAATAGGATCTAGCAACTGAAACAAACCTCACAGTCAAACTCACTCAAGAAGTGCATAGAAGAAGAGAAGAATGCACTCAATAATCACTCATGAACACAGAAAATGCAGAATAACAGTATCATACATCAACTGTGAGCTGGCACTGGGAAAACTAAATACAATAATACAATAACTGTGATAGAGAATTTGAATTAACCAAGGAGGTCATTCGAATCATGATCAAAGTCTAGCTTGGACAACATTGGAGCATCATCCAATCAGTAGTAGCAGTCATAAATGGTCAATAGTCAGTCAAGTGAGTCTAACTGAGTTTAACTGAACCATGTGATCACAAATCAGGGGATGGAGACTCCAAGGAGGGCGCATGAGGCTGTCAGAAGGTCAAGTGGCACTCCAGAACTAGCTAACTAGGAGCTGAAGGTAGTTAGCATGAGCAATCAGTGGAAGAACTGCTCAATCAATGCTCTAACTAATTGTCAGACACATGGTAGGTGAGATAAGGGGCTCTAACTGAATGATAACTCCTTGTAGGTGAGAAAAGGCGCACATGTCATGCAGGAGAGTCAAAGAGGGCGCATCAGGTAGGTAGGAGGGCTACTGGGGGCTGAAGACAGGCTCTAGGGAGCTAAAATTAGGCTCTAGGTGTTGGGGAGACCACCAAAATGATGACTGGATGCATGCAGTTGCATGCAAATGCATGCATGATGACTGGATTCATGAAAAATGCATGCATGATGGCTAGATGCATGTAGACATGCAAATCTGAAAAATGATGGTGAGAATATTCCAACAAGCTGGAAAGCGCCAACATGCAGCAGTTGAGAAGTAGTATACTTTCACTGAGCATCGATCGAAATGAATCTAAGATGAATATGATTGATCTATCTGATAGAAAAGAGGGAACCATATCAACGAGGACAACCCCATGCCAACTAAGGATCCATGAAACCAGTTGAGAAGTGAAGTATGTATGAGACCACCTCTGGGACCACCAACCATCAAGTGAACCAACTAGAGTGAGAACAAAACTTCCAATGCATTTTTCATCAAACGTGCGATCTAGCTATCCACCACAAATACTGTATTTAATGCACTCACCTATGCACCATAAATGCTCATCAATGTTCACACCTATAAATACCCCAATACTGGAAGATTGTTTGCAAAGATTCTATACTGAATTAGAGAAAGCACACTCTATTCCAAAAAATCTCAAATTCCAGTCAAATTTATTAGTCATCAATTACCAACAATCAACAATGGTACCCAAGAAGACCGCAATATCCACTAGGACAAAAGCAGCTGAAGAAAATACAAGGGCACGACAAGAGGAAGCAACCATGACCCCTTTACAAGCCTGGTTGCAAAAAATCAAGAATTCCAAAACAGAAGAAAACAATTGGGTGAAACAATATTCATAATTGAAAGAGTTGGGAGTTAGAGGAAATAGATGGACCAACGAAGCCAACAGGTCACTATAGAAAATATCCGACACTATCTGAATGCATCATTTCTATCTAGCCACAAAAGCCTCAAGGACCTGATAGAAAAATTTATAGTGAGTTGATACCATGACAATAAAATATGGTTCGATGAACCCATAGAAATATTGACTCTCTCATCCCCCATATTAATGGTATTCCAAGCAAAGGAGAACCAGTACCTATCACAACTAATCCCATGGAGATAATCAAGGAATTCACATGAAACTCATCAGGAAAGAATTCAAAAGGTTTGATCATTGGCAAGGTTACCTACCCATTGGTCAAATGGGCGGCAATTATTATATCACTTTGTCTAACGTGTTCTAATTGGCCATCTGACCTGAAGCTGAAATGTTAGATGCTATAAAATCTATTGCATATGAGGCCAATATTTTTAACTAGATCAACCATTTTCCTACTATAGTCCAATCTAACTATGAAAAATGTTAAGAAACCATAGAGGCAATATGATTTTCTCCGCTACTCATTTGGATAGCAATGGCTAAGATTACTCTAGTCGACGAACCAAAATTTACTGACACAAAAGGTCCACTATTGAATAATTTCACAATATGCTAAAGGATCATAAAAGGGACCATAATATGCTAAGTCACTACTAGAAAATTGGTTACCAGTATTAAATATCAAGTGTGACTGATGGAGAGTGCCCCAACACATTCGTCACAGGATACCCCAGTCAGCGCACATCCAGCTTGACCTTGACCACACTAAAGTATCATAATTACAAGGCGCAAGAGGAAATCCTCAACAACGCGACTATTATCCAAATGTGCAAGAGTTATTCCCTAATCTTTGCAGATAGTTGAATACCTTGTTTTCGGTACCGACCTTAGCCTATTCCTCTCAATCAAAGTTGATAGAACCCCTTCTGGACGAAATTCCTCTCAATCAAAATGAAATTCCCACTCATTAATTTTGAAATGTGAAGTACCATGGTTGAAGAAGAACCCTTGGTGTGTCACGTTGTCAATTATATTAATGGTCAACTATCCAATGTTAACAGTTTAATACCTCCCACTACGATAAAAACCCCAATAGGTTATATAGAAAAGACATGTAGAAACACTTCCATATGCTGCTTTTTTGAAAATTTGGAATCCAAAAGAACTATGTTTCATCCTAAATTGACATCATGTATCTTTCTTTTGACTCAATTGGGAGTTCTAGTGAGACAAAGTATGATATCAATATCAATACCACCCAAAACATATCTACTTGGAAATCCAAAAAGTTGTAGAATCCAAATGAAAAAATGTGGCAGTACACACCAAGGTTGGTTCAATTGTTGCCATTGGAGGTCATTTATCACTTCTCTCTTCCTATCCATTTTCAAAGTAAATACCAAATCTATTACAACCATGCTTTGTATGGTGCTTTGCCATATTTTCTACTTGTTCACGATCTTGGGACTGAATTCTCCTTTTGTGGTAATAACTATATGATTTCCAAGTAAAAAATAGATGTTATAAATATTGGTTTGTTTATATTTTCACATGTATTCATTCCTCCCAAACAGTTAGTAGCATGTAAACCATTTTTTTGGTCCTCTTTATCCTCGATCTTATTACTTGAATATTGTTAAATACAAACATAGCATTTCCATGTATAGTATGTGCATGGATGGTTATGCTTCTGGAAACTTAACACAAAGAACCTGTTGTTTATTGATGGTCATCCATAGACTCATGGGAACATTGTAGGGTTCATAAATAGTTGTAGATTATCATTATTTAGTGTAAATTTGTAATATCCCTCCAAAGAAACGTACTTGGATTCACCTTGTTTCAACTCTAGGGGTGTAGTTTACAACTGATTCCAAACACCTCCAAATGATTTAGAATTTGGGGATGATGGTATTGATGGGGAATATGACACATTAAAACATCTATCAGACACCCAAACAACTGATATACCCATCCATGGTCTGCAATTTTCAAGGAAATAAGTTTCGGGACAAGACTAGTCAATTTGAGTAGTGGAAATCCACCCTAGGTCTTCCATTAATTGTTCTTCCAAACACTGTACGGACCTCACTAATTCTTGGTAAGATAATTGTATATGTTATGGGACATTAATGAAAACATATATGCAGCATTATATTTGGTGTTAGGGTCGAATATGTTTTCCAATGAACAACATCTTCTAAAGTCTAGAATTTGGGGTGAAAATGGTGGACAAGGAGTCTCGAATTTAGTCATAAACCATAGTAACACTTTAAGGGTATGCAAACATCATTTGGGACATCAAATTAACTTCATATACATCTCATGACATGAATAAATATCTCAGAAAACTCTGATATAAAACATGTACAACATCATCCCAAAGTTACTATGAAAATGCTATGAGGAACGTCATGGCTCGAATTTCATCTTTGATTGGAAATATCACTTGAAGTACATGGTATTTCGAGCTTTGGATCTCATGATATGAATATTACAGAGATATGCAGAAACTAACATTTCCATGAAGTCTAAATAACAATTCTCCAACAACTATATGCAACAAGAAGTGCGCCCTTGCACATTTACATGACATTGAGAGAAAGATAGTAGAATAGGAATAGAGAAGAATGAGAGAAGATGAAATCGAACTCAGTTTGGGTTTGAACCTGCATAAAAACATATCCATGAATCTCTGTTGAGAGGTATTAATGGCCTCTCCATTAACCAACTTGTATGGGAATCTTGCACCCTCAAAATTGGTTCTAAGGCAAGGAGGATGAACATCCACCGTGCAAGGACAAGCTATGCTCTCCAATTGTGTCAAATGAGAAATTATCAAAAGCTGGTCTTCTTCTTTCTTTTTGTATTTTATTAACCTCCCAAGGCCTCCATGGCTCGAATTCCCTCCAAGAGCCTCATCCCAACTCTAATTAGGGATAGATTCCCATGAATGCCACTTGTCCAACACTGTCTAGACTTCCTCTTCCATCAATTTGAATGGAGGGTATATTGGCTGCCATAACTCCCCTTGTGCGCCCTCTTGGAGGATATTTTTAGTCTTGACATTTCATATAGGTCAAATGTCAATAATCAGGTCTGATATTTGTCATAAGTTTCATATAATCTTCATCATTGTTGTCATAGAGGTTAGGGAATCTAGCTCCAAGTGTCACAATACTTCTAAGATGCATCTTCCTCTTCCATGGGAGTTATTCTTCCACTCTAATTTGACCCTCCTATATTCATGCCATGAATAATGCCTCTCCAACTCCCCCAAGAACGTTAGACTCCACCTTGGATTCAAATGGGTGAGAATAGGATGCCATGTGGCATGGAGAATCTTTCCTTGTGTGGGTCCCACACCACCTATGCGCCCTCATGACCAAGTGCCACCTTATTTTCTTCTTATTATTATTTATTTAACCCCTTTAATGTATATTTTTCAATCTAATGTCCATTTGGGGTCTAATAGCTCCCTTATTCCAAGTCTAAATGTTTCCACCCCAACCTAGGGAACTAGTAGATTGGTGGAAATTTCCTTTCATGTGATTTATTTGGATGGAGACATTATAGTCCTCCCCACCCAAGATTTCTTGTCCTCAAGCAATTCCAAATTGGGATGCTCCAAAATTTGTTCATCTTCCCACGTGGCATCCTCACTTGGAAAATCTTTCCATTGTACCAAATATTCTCTTATGGTTCTACTCCTCAATTTTATTTCTCTTGTTTTCAAAAAAAATTATGGAATGAGTATGAGTTGTCCTTCATCATCTAATGGAGGAAGTGTTTCTGAAATAGAAATTTGCTGACCAATAGCCTTCTTAAGGCATGAAACATGAAACACATTGTGTATTTTTCTACCTTCCAGAATTTCTATCTCATAAGCTACCTCCCCAACCTTTCAAATTATCTTATATGGACCATAAAACCTTGGTTTAATATTTTCTGATCCTTTCCCTTTTAAGGTGGTTTTATTATATGGTTACAGCCTCAAATAAACCAAATCATTCACTTTAAAAGTGATTTCTTTCCTATGTTGATCCACATACTGTTTTTGTTGATTTTGGGCAACCTGCAAATTGTCTTTTAAAAGCTTCAAAATCTCTTGACTTTCTTCAACCCAATATTTAGCTTTTGGAGCTCTACTATCGCCAAAAATGTGATCAACAAAGGTGAGTGATTCATAACCATAAAGTGCTTTGAAAGGATACAATCCAATCGACATATGGAAAGTAGTATTATAGCAAAACTCGCCCAAATGTAGCCATTTAACCCGTGTGTTTTGTTGCTCACCAACATAGTTTCTCAAGTACCCCTATAACCATTGGTTCACCCTTTTTTTTTGGACATTAGTTCGAGGATGATAGATTGTGCTAGGATTTAATTGAGTTCCCACCAATTTGAATAGCTCTTGCCAAAAAGCACTCATAAATCTGCTATCCTTGTCACTTACAATGTCTTTGGGAAGTCCATGCAATCTGAAAATATCTCTAAAGAATATCTCAGCTACTTGTGCAGTAGTAAAAGATGATGTAATAGCAAAGAAATGAGCAAATTTGGTGAGTCTATCCACCACAACATAAATACAATCCTTACCAAAAGCCTTGGGAAAACCTGTGATGAAAACCATGGATATTCTTTCCCACTTTTGTTCTGGAATAGGCAATGGTTGTAAGAGAGTCGTAGGATGGGTGTGTTCAACTTTGTTTTGCTGATATATCTTGCATTCATTCACATACTTTAAAACATATTCCTTCAACCCTTTCCAAGAGAACCTTTGTCTTAACTGCCTATATCTTTTAAAGAAACCAAGATGGCCTGCTAAGGGAGAATCATGAGCTTCCTTCAAGATCTTGTGCTTTAAATTTGAACCATGAACTAAGTATATTATGTCTTTATAGTATATTAGTCCATTCAATATCTTATACCTATCATCTCCCTTGACCCCATATAACAATTCACAAGGAAATCTATCTTTGGCATACTCTACTATTAGCACATCTTTCCAATATTTTGAAATGTCCATAAGGGAAAATGAAGGTCTCCTAGACAATGCATCCGCTACAATATTATTCTTACCATTTTACATATTCAATGTAAAATAAAAATCTTGAACCTTACTTACCCATTTTGGTTTCCTTTCATTGAGATCTTTTTGTGTAAGGAAATGCTTTAAACTGTTATGATAAGTTTTGACCACAAACTTGTTCCCCACCAGATATTGTATAAACTTAGCCAAGGCATGCATGATGGCTAACATTTCCTTGTCATATATGGAGCAGAGCCTCTCATGTGGCTGCAATTTTCTGCTCTCAAAAGCTATGGAGTGTTGATTTTTCTTTAGGACCGCTCCTATGCCCTGATGCATCACATTCCAAAACAAATGGTTTAGAAAAATATGACAATGCAAGTACTGGACAACTACTCATTACCTCTTTCATTCTTTGGAAATCATTTTATGCCTCTTCAATCCATTTGAAAGCATCCTTCTTGGTCAAATCAGTAAGGGGAGTAGTCAGTTTGGAAAACCCCTTCACAACTTCCTATAGTAAGTGCAGATCCCAATAAAGCCCCTTAACTCAGTGATGTTCTTGGGTGATGGCCATTCAAGGATATCCTTTATTTTCTCCAAGTTCACCTTTACCCCATATTTCCCAATGATGTTCCCAAGATACACAATTTATGTCAACCCAAACTCACACTTGGACAATTTAGCAAACAAGGACTGCTCATGCAATATTTTCAATACAACTTCTAAATGATGCAAGTGTTCCTCCCATGTCTTACTGTAAATCAAAATATCATCAAAGAAAACCAAAACAAACTTATGAAGCCGCTTGCAAAATATTTTGTTCATGCATGATTGGAAGGTTGTTGGAGCATTGGTCAAACCAAAAGGTATGACAAGAAATTTGAAGTGGCCATGGTGACATCTGAAAGCAGTTTTCTGCACATCTTCTTCCTTCATTCGAATCTGATGGTAACCAGATCTAAGATCAAGTTTGGAAAAGAACTTTGCTCCAAATAGCTCATCCATGAGCTCATCTATTTTAGGGATGGGATATCTATTCTTTATTTTCTTTTTGTTTAAGGCCCTAAAATCAATGCACATTCTTAAGGTTCCGTATTTTTTCTTCACCAAGACAACTGAAGAAGCATAAGGATTTGAGCTTGGTCTGATGAGCCCCAATTCCAATAATTCTTGAACAGCCTTCTCAATCTCATCTCTGAACCTTTTTGGGTGTCTATATTGGGGTATTTGGATAGGTGAAGTACCTACCTCCAAAACAATGGTATGCTCAACTCCTCTATCAGGTGGCCTTCCAGGGGGAAGGTCTCCAAAAACACTTTCATACTTGTCGAGTAGTTGCCTTATCTCCCTTGGATGTTCTGCAATCTTTATGTTTGGTTTGGGGGAATTGATTAAACATTCTGCAGCCCATTCAATGTCCCCATGTCTCAATATGGACATCATACCGTGGGAAGACACCACTTGGTTAGGATAGGTGTGCATCATTAGGGGAGTTTTGAGGTCTAAAATGGGCCTCCTAAGGGAAATAATAAAATAAGAGTTATAATAATAAAACAAGAGTTCTAAATTTTAGAGGGGAAAAAGAAAAACTACTTTTTCTTATCGTATTTTTGACATATCTCAATAGTTTACCCAAATTTCAAGTTTGGGCACTCGTTGGATGCGGATTTGTATTCCTCATCCAACCCATACCCACACTGCATACTTCTGAGGCACCCACGACATGAAAAAATGAAAATTTCAATAATAATAAAAAACATATTTTAATATTAAAATACATTTTTTTTATTGAAATTTTCATTTTTTCATGTCGTGGGCACCTCAGAAGTATGCAGTGTGGGTATGGGTTGGATGCGGAATAAAAAATCCGCATCCAACGAGTGCCCAAACTTGAAATTTGGGTAAATCGTTAAGGAGATATGTCAAAATACAATAAGCAAAAGTAGTTTTTTGTTTTCCCCTCCAATTTGTTTTACAAATTTTACCCTTATGATTGTCATCATCATCCTGAATCATATTGGTTCTTATAAAGTGAATTTTTATGGTACATTTTTTGTTTTGAGGCCCATTTTTTAGCTCGAAACTCCCCTAATGCCATCTCACTAACATTTGTCTTCCTTCCGAATCTTTGAACTTCATTTCAGGTATTTGGTAGTTCATTGTATGTTATCCTATAGAGTACAACCATTGTACTCCCAAAACCACATTTGTATCAGCAACATTCACCACATAGAAGCTATCAGAAAATGTGTAATTTCATATGGTAAGTTGTAGCTTTGGAATCCATGTGTTGCATTCCATAGAATTGTTACCTGGAATGATGACTGTGAACCCTTCCAATGCTTCACTATGTAACTTTATCCTCTCCACCAAGGCTGCATCAATGAATTTATGAGTTGTTCCTCCATCTACCAATACCAAAAATTTATGCCCTTGTACCACTCCCTTGCATTGGATGGTGTGAAAACGAGGCACTCCTGAAAGCACTGCCATTCTCCCTTTTTTGGGTGATGGATGATCTTCTTCTGTTGTGTCATATCCCTATTCTTGGGCTGAAAGGTGTTCTTCTTCCTCCATGTACCCTTCATCATTAGAAAATACTTCAATGAATTGTGCTTTCCCCTTAGCACATTTATGCCCTAGTACCCATGGTTGATGACATGTGTAACATAGTTTCTTTCTTCTGAGTTATTCCTTGCTTGGTCCCTCTTTCTTGTCCTTATAAAATGAATCTTTTTGCCATGGTCTCTTGTCAAATCTGAACTTGGAAGGAAAATTGGGCTTGGGAGGATACCTTGTCTTGGGTATCACATTTTGCAGATCTCTTGACAAATTCATGGCATCTTTTAATGAAGTAGGTTTGTGAGCTTTAACTAAACCTTTCAAAGTTTCATCCAATCCTTCAGTAAAGAGAAATACAAATCGAACCATAGATACATCAACCACCATAACTTATAGTTTTTGGAATTCCAACATGTACTCCTTAGGGGTTCCAGTTTGCTTCAACTGTGCTAGTTCCTTGAAAGGCATTTCAAGGTTTTTTGCTCAAATATTTACACCAACCTGTTAACAAACTCTTCATATGATGTGACTTGATCATGTCCCAAGGTTTTAATTCCATGGAACTACCAATAATTTGCTTCTCCCTCAAGATGCAGATAGCCATTTTTAAAGCATCCTCTTCAACCATTGGATTCAACTAAAAATATACATCTAAATTTTGTACCCAAGTATTTGCAGAACTTTGGGATGAGCCATAAAAGGTGGGAAGGGAAATTTTACCTATGGCATAATTAAATTCTTTATTTTGAAAAGGAATTCTGTTACCTCCTCTCATTTTGAGCTTGTTTGAGACAGTAAAGAATTGATCAAATGGTAAGGTCCTCCTACAATCTTCACTCAATTGTTTCCATTCCGCTAGAACTTCATGCATTCCATATTGGATTTTAGGATCCTCTTTGGGATCAATAAACTTGGGTGTGGTGGCTCTTGTTGAGATCTAGAATTCATTGGTTTGGTTGTGAGGCCCTCTCTTTGAGAAAATGTTTTCACCAAATGCCTTCTTTTACTCAAACTGAGAACTATTGTTTCCTCCTAATTCCAAATTTCTTCCAATTTGACTAGCCATCAATTTGAACCCTTGAATTATATGCATTTTCATGTCCTCAAAAAATGGTTTCATGAATTTCCTAAACTCCTCTTTCTCCTCCATCTCTGGGGTTCCTTTCTCATCCTTAGTCATAGTTTCAACAGAGTGCACCTCTTCTCCTGCTTCTTCCTCTTCACCAAAGGTAATTTCAGTTTCTAAGGGTGGGGGATGAATTATCGACCTAATAAATGGCCACCCAAAGTAGGTGCAAGGACCATGCTCTGATATCACTGTAAGAATCCCTCCCTAATTCGAGTTTGGATGAGGATCTTGGAGGGAATTCGACCCATGGAGGCCTTGGAAGGTTAATAAAAGACAATAAGAAAGAAGGAGACCAACTTTTGATCATTTCTAATTTGACACAATTGGAGAGACTAGCTTGTCCTTGCACGATGGATGTTCATCCTCCCTACCTTAGAACCAATTTTGAGGGTGCAAGATTCCCATACAAGTTGGTTTATGGAGAGGTCGTTCAGACCTATCAACATATCTTCATGGAAATTTTTTGATTCAGGTTCAAACCCCAACTGAGTTCGAGTTCATCTTCTCTCATTCTTCTGTATGCCTATTCTACTATCTTTCTATCAATGTCATGTAAATGTGCAAGGGCACACTTCTTGTTGCATATAGTTGTTGGAGAATTGTTATTTAGAATTCATGGAAATTTTAGTTGTTGAATATATCTATAATATTCATATCATGAGAGCCACATCTCTAAATACCATGTGCTTCAAGTGATATTTCCAATCAAAGATGAAATTCAAGCCATGTTCCTTATAACATTTTCATAGTAATTTTGGGATGATGTTGTACCTGTTTTATATCAGAGCTTTCTGAGATATTTATTTATGTCATGAGTTTGTATATGAGTTTAATTTGATGTCCCAAATTATGTTTTCATACACCTAAAGTGTTACTATGGTTTATGACTAAATTCGAGACTCCTTGTCCACCATTTTCACCCCAAATTCTAGACTCTAGAAGTTGTTCATTGTGATACCTATTCGACCCTAAAAAAATATATAATGCTGCACATATGTTTTCATTAATGTCCCCTAATAGATCCAAGTCTCAGACCAAGAATTAGTGAGGGTCATACAGTGTTTGGAAGAGCAATTAATGGAAGGCCGAGGGGGGATTTCCACTACTCAAATTGACTAGTCTTGTCCCGAAACTTCTTTCCTTGAAAATTTCATACCATGGATGGGTATATCAGTTGTTTGGGTGTATGATAGATGTTTTAATGTTTCCTATTCCCCATCAAGACATTCCTTCTCAAATTCGAAATCATTTGGAGGTGTTTGGAATCAGTTCTAAACTACACCCCTAGAGTCGAAACAAGGTGAATCCAAGTACTTTTCTTTGGAGGGATATTACAGTGATATAAGAGCATGGTCCTTGCACCTACTTTGGGTGGCCATTTATTAGGTCGATAATTCATCCCCCACCCTTAGAAACTGAAATTACCTTTGGTGAAGAGGAAGAAGCAGGAGAAGAGGTGCACTCTGTTGAAACTATGACTAAGGATGAGAAAGGAACCCCAGAGATGGAGGAGAAAGAGGAGTTTAGGAAATAAATGAAACCATTTTTTGAGGACATGAAAATGCATATAATTCAAGGGTTCAAATTGATGGCTAGTCAAATTGGAAGAAATTTGGAATTAGGAGGAAACAATAGTTCTCAGTTTGAGTAAAAGAAGGCATTTAGTGAAAACATTTTCTCAAAGAGAGGGCCTCACAACCAAACCAATGAATTCTAGATCTCAACAAGAGCCACCACACCCAAGTTTATTGATCCCAAAGAGGATCCTAAAATCCAATACGGAATGCATGAAGTTCTAGCGGAATGGAAACAATTGAGTGAAGATTGTAGGAGGACCTTACCATTTGATCAATTCTTTACTGTCTCAAACAAGCTCAAAATGAGAGGAGGTAACAGAATTCCTTTTCAAAATAAAGAATTTAATTATGCCATAGGTAAAATTTCCCTTCCCACCTTTTATGGCTCATCCCAAAGTTCTGCAAATACTTGGGTACAAAATTTAGATGTATATTTTTAGTTGAATCCAATGATTGAAGAGGATGCTTTAAAAATGGCTATCTACATCTTGAGGGAGAAGCAAATTATTGGTAGTTCCATGGAATTAAAACCTTGGGACATGATCAAGTCACATCATATGAAGAGTTTGTTAACAGGTTGGTGTAAATATTTGAGCAAAAAACCTTGAAATGCCTTTCAAGGAACTAACACAGTTGAAGCAAACTGGAACCCCTAAGGAGTACATGTTGGAATTCCAAAAACTATAAGTTATGGTGGTTGATGTATCTATGGTTCGATTTGTATTTCTCTTTACTGAAGGATTGGATGAAACTTTGAAAGGTTTAGTTAAAGCTCACAAACCTACTTCATTAAAAGATGCCATGAATTTGGCAAGAGATCTGCAAAATGTGATACCCAAGACAAGGTATCCTCCCAAGCCCAATTTTCCTTCCAAGTTCAGATTTGACAAGAGACCATGGCAAAAAGATTCATTTTATAAGGACAAGAAAGAGGGACCAAGCAAGGAATAACTCAGAAGAAAGAAACTATGTTACACATGTCATCAACCATGGGTACTAGGGCATAAATGTGCTAAGGGGAAAGCACAATTCATTGAAGTATTTTCTAATGATGAAGGGTACATGGAGGAAGAAGAACACCTTTCAGCCCAAGAATAGGGATATGACACAACAGAAGAAGATCATCCATCACCCAAAAAAGGGAGAATGGCAGTGCTTTCAGGAGTGCCTCGTTTTCACACCATCCAATGCAAGGGAGTGGTACAAGGGCATAAATTTTTGGTATTGGTAGATGGAGGAACAACTCATAAATTCATTGATGCAGCCTTGGTGGAGAGGATAAAGTTACATAGTGAAGCATTGGAAGGGTTCACAGTCATCATTCCAGGTAACAATTCTATGGAATGCAACACATGGATTCCAAAGCTACAACTTACCATATGAAATTACACATTTTCTGATAGCTTCTATGTGGTGAATGTTGCTGATACAAATGTGGTTTTGGGAGTACAATGGTTGTACTCTATAGGATAACATACAATGAACTACCAAATACCTGAAATGAAGTTCAAAGATTCGGAAGGAAGACAAATGTTAGTGAGATGGCATTAGGGGAGTTTCGAGCTAAAAAATGGGCCTCAAAACAAAAAATGTACCATAAAAATTCACTTTATAAGAACCAATATGATTCAGGATGATGATGACAATCATAAGGGTAAAATTTGTAAAACAAATTGGAGGGGAAAACAAAAAACTACTTTTGCTTATTGTATTTTGACATATCTCCTTAACGATTTACCCAAATTTCAAGTTTGGGCACTCGTTGGATGCGGATTTTTTATTCCGCATCCAACCCATACCCACACTGCATACTTCTGAGGTGCCCACGACATGAAAAAATGAAAATTTCAATAAAAAAATGTATTTTAATATTAAAATATGTTTTTTATTATTATTGAAATTTTCATTTTTTCATGTCGTGGGTGCCTCAGAAGTATGCAGTGTGGGTATGGGTTGGATGAGGAATACAAATCCGCATCCAACGAGTGCCCAAACTTGAAATTTGGGTAAACCATTGAGATATGTCAAAAATACGATAAGAAAAAGTAGTTTTTCTTTTTCCCCTCTAAAATTTAGAACTCTTGTTTTATTATTATAACTCTTATTTTATTATTTCCCTTAGGAGGCCCATTTTAGACCTCAAAACTCCCCTAATGATGCACACCTATCCTAACCAAGTGGTGTCTTCCCACGATATGATGTCCATATTGAGACATGGGGACATTGAATGGGCTGCAGAATGTTTAATCACTTCCCCCAAACCAAACATAAAGATTGTAGAACATCCAAGGGAGATAAGGCAGCTACTCGACAAGTATGAAAGTGTTTTTGGAGACCTTCCCCCTAGAAGGCCACCTGATAGAGGAGTTGAGCATACCATTGTTTTGGAGGTAGGTACTTCACCTATCCAAATACCCCAATATAGACACCCAAAAAGGTTCAGAGATGAGATTGAGAAGGCTGTTCAAGAATTATTGGAATTGGGGCTCATCAGACCAAGCTCAAATCCTTATGCTTCTTCAGTTGTCTTGGTGAAGAAAAAATACGGAACCTTAAGAATGTGCATTGATTTTAGGGCCTTAAACAAAAAGAAAATAAAGAATAGATATCCCATCCCTAAAATAGATGAGCTCATGGATGAGCTATTTGGAGCAAAGTTCTTTTTCAAACTTGATCTTAGATCTGGTTACCATCAGATTCGAATGAAGGAAGAAGATGTGCAGAAAACTGCTTTCAGATGTCACCATGGCCACTTCAAATTTCTTGTCATACCTTTTGGTTTGACCAATGCTCCAACAACCTTCCAATCATGCATGAACAAAATCTTTTGCAAGCGGCTTCATAAGTTTGTTTTGGTTTTCTTTGATGATATTTTGATTTACAGTAAGACATGGGAGGAACACTTGCATCATTTAGAAGTTGTATTGAAAATATTGCATGAGCAGTCCTTGTTTGCTAAATTGTCCAAGTGTGAGTTTGGGTTGACATAAATTGTGTATCTTGGGAACATCATTGGGAAATATGGGGTAAAGGTGAACTTGGAGAAAATAAAGGATATCCTTGAATGGCCATCACCCAAGAACATCACTGAGTTAAGGGGCTTTATTGGGATCTGCACTTACTATAGGAAGTTGTGAAGGGGTTTTCCAAACTGACTACTCCCCTTACTGATTTGACCAAGAAGGATGCTTTCAAATGGATTGAAGAGGCATAAAATGATTTCCAAAGAATGAAAGAGGTAATGAGTAGTTGTCCAGTACTTGCATTGTCATATTTTTCTAAACCATTTGTTTTGGAATGTGATGCATCAGGGCATAGGAGCGGTCCTAAAGAAAAATCAACACTCCATAGCTTTTGAGAGCAGAAAATTGCAGCCACATGAGAGGCTCTGCTCCATATATGACAAGGAAATGTTAGCCATCATGCATGCCTTGGCTAAGTTTATACAATATATGGTGGGGAACAAGTTTGTGGTCAAAACTTATCATAACAGTTTAAAGCATTTCCTTACACAAAAAGATCTCAATGAAAGGCAACCAAAATGGGTAAGTAAGGTTCAAGATTTTTATTTTACATTGAATATGTAAAATGGTAAGAATAATATTGTAGCGGATGCATTGTCTAGGAGACCTTCATTTTCCCTTATGGACATTTCAAAATATTGGAAAGATGTGCTAATAGTAGAGTATGCCAAAGATAGATTTCCTTGTGAATTGTTATATGGGGTCAAGGGAGATGATAGGTATAAGATATTGAATGGACTAATATACTATAAAGACATAATATACTTAGTTCATGGTTCAAATTTAAAGCACAAGATCTTGAAGGAAGCTCATGATTCTCCCTTAGCAGGCCATCTTGGTTTCTTTAAAAGATATAGGCAGTTAAGACAAAGGTTCTCTTGGAAAGGGTTGAAGGAATATGTTTTAAAGTATGTGAATGAATGCAAGATATATCAGCAAAACAAAGTTGAACACACCCATCCTACGACTCTCTTACAACCATTGCCTATTCCAGAACAAAAGTGGGAAAGAATATCCATGGTTTTCATCACAGGTTTTCCCAAGGCTTTTGGTAAGGATTGTATTTATGTTGTGGTGGATAGACTCACCAAATTTGCTCATTTCTTTGCTATTACATCATCTTTTACTACTGCACAAGTAGCTGAGATATTCTTTAGAGATATTTTCAGATTGCATGGACTTCCCAAAGACATTGTAAGTGACAAGGATAGCAGATTTATGAGTGCTTTTTGGCAAGAGCTATTCAAATTGGTGGGAACTCAATTGAATCCTAGCACAATCTATCATCCTCAAACTGATGTCCAAACAAAAAGGGTGAACCAATGGTTATAGGGGTACTTGAGAAACTATGTTGGTGAGCAACAAAACACATGGGTTAAATGGCTACATTTGGGTGAGTTTTGCTATAATACTACTTTCCATATGTCGATTGGATTGTATCCTTTCAAAGCACTTTATGGTTATGAATCACTCACCTTTGTTGATCACATTTTTGGCGATAGTAGAGCTCCAAAAGCTAAATATTGGGTTGAAGAAAGTCAAGAGATTTTGAAGCTTTTAAAAGACAATTTGCAGGTTGCCCAAAATCAACAAAAACAGTATGTGGATCAACATAGGAAAGAAATCACTTTTAAAGTGAATGATTTGGTTTATTTGAGGCTGTAACCATATAATAAAACCACCTTAAAAGGGAAAGGATCAGAAAATATTAAACCAAGGTTTTATGGTCCATATAAGATAATTTGAAAGGTTGGGGAGGTAGCTTATGAGATAGAAATTCTGGAAGGTAGAAAAATACACAATGTGTTTCATGTTTCATGCCTTAAGAAGGCTATTGGTCAGCAAATTTCTATTTCAGAAACACTTCCTCCATTAGATGATGAAGGACAACTCATACTCATTCCATAATTTTTTTTGAAAACAAGAGAAATAAAATTGAGGAGTAGAACCATAAGAGAATATTTGGTACAATGGAAAGATTTTCCAAGTGAGGATGCCACGTGGGAAGATGAACAAATTTTGGAGCATCCCAATTTGGAATTGCTTGAGGACAAGCAATCTTGGGTGGGGAGGACTATAATGTCTCCATCCACTTGTCCAACACTTTCTAACCTTCCTCTTCCATCAATTCGAATGGGGGGTAATCTTGGATACCATAACTCCCCTTGTGTGCTCTCTTGGAGGATATTTTTAGCCATGACATCTCATATAGGTCAGATGTCAACAATCAGGTATGATATTTTTCATAAGTTCCATACAATATATATCATTGTTCTCATAGAGGTTAGGGAATCTAGCTCCAAGTGTCACAATACTTCTAAGATGCCTCTTCCTCTTCCATGGGAGTTATTATTCCACTCTAATTCGACCATACTAGATTCATGCCATGAATAATTCCTCTCCAACTCCCCCAATAATGTTAGACTCCACCTTGGATTCAAATGGGTGAGAATAGGATGCCATGTGGCATGGAGAGTCTTGCCTTGTGTGGGTCCCACACCACCTATGCACCCTCATGACCAAGTGCCACCTTATTTTCTTCTTATTATTATTTATTTAACCCCTTTAATGTATATTTTTCAATCTAATGTCCATTTGGGATCTAATAGCTCCCTTATTCCAAGTCTAAATGTTTCCACCCCAACCTAGGGAGCTAGTAGATTGGTGGAAATTTCCCTTCATGTGATTTATTTGGATGGGGACATTATAAAAAATTTCATTTAAGGAACACTCCAATGACAAGAAGTTCTTTATGAAAATGGAAGCTTCCAAATTTGATGTTGTTCATGCAATACATATTTTGTCTCCAAGTGACGAGTTATTGATAAACTATAACTTTCATAGACCACCAACTACTCATCAAAGATGTCTTGCATAACAAAAATATTATTGATTAATTCTTTTTTTCAATCAAATTCATGTAAAGATGTTGCTTGATTTGACATTTTCTTTTATAAAGTGGTTGCTTTCACATGTACTATAGCAAAAAAAATCAATGCTTCTAATAATTATTTGGTATAATGTTTGAACAAACTAAATGCACTAGTTTATTGATATCATCAATATAATAATCACCCTTTTTGCAATTAGGATTTTGATGATGAATGACCTATCCACCATATCCCATTGCACGCCACTTCAATGTCAAATCAAGAGAAGGTTAATAAATGTGGACAGCTTGGAGAGGAATTATACCAAGCATTGTTGAATCAACCACCTATTCATTTCCCACTATGTCTTAAGTCACCAATTCATAATGTCTATAGTAACACTAGTTATTCACGTGTTTGCAATGAAATAGAGGTTAGTGTGGATGTTTGTTTATGGGATATAGACGCCATGGAGGGAATGTTGTCACATGCATTCCAACAAGATTGGCTAGGGGATGATGCTCATATCACTGATTCCTTCTTCAAATGTTTGAAATTTGATTCCACCACCCCTCTCTTTGGGCATGGGTCAAAGTCTATGCAACTAAGGACAACAATGTTATTGTACAACTTGAAAGCAATGTATGGTATTCCAACCGCGTGTTTCCTGACACTTTTGAGGTAACTAATCATTAAGTCTCCTATATTTTGAGGAATCTTGTCACAAAATCATCTTTGAGAATGGTCAATTTTATGAATGCTTGATGATATTGTACATTTATATTACTTATTAAATGTAGGTTATTGAAAGATAAGGTACTTATGAGTGATATTGTCTTGTTTTATAGTTGTGAAATGACAAAGCAAATGTTGAAAAGGTTAGGTTTGAGTACATATTATATCACGTGTGTCCAAATGGTTGTATTTTATATAGAGGTGAATATGCAAATAAAGTGATATGTCCAAAATATGGGCATGGCGGGTACTAGAAATAAAAAAAATTGTGGTAAAGCACATGGTCCTCCTCATAAGATATTGAGGCACATGCTTATAATCCCAAGGATTCAAAGGCTCTTTTGTTGCCAAGAATTAGGTGTGTTGCAAGGGTGCATGCCTTGCATAGAAGTGAGATAGGAGTTATGTGAATCTCAACAGACTTAATAGCCATGAAGCATATATAGGATACATGGCATGATAAATTCAAGGATGAATCATGGGGCATTCAAGTGAGGATATCCATGAATGGATTCAACTTGTATTCCATCCAAAACATTAACTATTATTTTTGGCTAGTAGTAGTGATCAATAACTATATACCCCCATGTTTGTCTGTAAAGAATGAGCATCTTATGTTGGCTCTTATTGTCCATGGTAGAACACAAGTGAAGAATATGACTATCTACCTATAACCATTAATCGATGAATTGAAACAATTATGGGAACGGATACAAACAATTAGGGATCGGTGAGAAATTTCCAACGACGCTTGAATCACCTCATATGGACGTTGTATGAGGAAGATATTGCACTATGAAGTTTCATGAAAACATGCAAAAATTAAGTAGGGGTGCCACGTGGTAGGCCCATAGACTGCCATGTGGCCTGTCCGTATAGGACATCCTATGACATGGCACCACTGGAAGGGTGACATGTGGTGGCCGTATAGTCACGTGGTAGGATGAAGTGGAAGACCGTATTATAGTTGGATCATTCAAATAGTGACATGTGGCACAGGTGATGTCAGCATGCTTATGTGGCAACACAAGGGGCTGCCACATGTCACCTAGATTTGGTATTTTTGTGGTCCAATTGAACCAATAAAGATTCCCATGTGTCATCCGTACAGATGATGTTGCATTCGTACAACATAGTCAGCAAAGTAATGTGGCATTCTGTTGTTGCAGCAACACCCCCCCCCCAAAATTTTGTACATATTGGGGCCCCTCCTTTCATTTTTTGGTAGAAAGTTTGCCTTAAGAAGCCATCCCAGCTGTTATCTGTGTTTTTCAACATAAAATCTTGTTTCCCAACTGAACTTCTGGCCATAAACCTTTCCGATTTTCCTCCAAAGGACAGAAAGGGAACTTAGAATATTTTTCCAAATTTTCGGAGCTTCTCAGACTATTCCCAGCAAGTGCGTTTTATTTTGAGTTTGTACCCCGAAAGGCAGAAGCCTTTGTTTAAACCTTCGAAGAAGAACGAAGAAACTGTTTTAAAAAATTGCGGAAACTATTTGGGAAAGTCTCCCGGTATTTCGGAGTCTTTTCGGGCTGTCTTCCTGCAGTTGCGGAAGGCAAACATATAAGCCTCTCGAAAATAACTTAGAATTTTTTCGACCTTTTGCGGAGAGATTGGGGTTTTCGTTCCCCGAAACGGCGGGAACAATTTATAAAATCCTTCCGAAACTCGGAAGGGAACTTAGAAGCTTTCATCGAAACGGCGGAAACTTTCACAAAAGCTTTCCGAAATCCTGCGGAAGAAGTCAAGATTTGTTCCCGAATCGGCGGAGTTCTTCGTTCAAACCTTCCGCAGTTGCGGAGGCTTTCGTTTTAACCTTCCGAAACGGCGAGCGCCATTCGTCAAATTCCCCCGAAACTTTGGCAAGAGACTTAGAATTTTTCTTTGAAATTGCGGAATCCTTCGAGCTTCTCCACCCGAAACTTGCGGAAGACATCCGTCAAATCTTTCCGCAACTGCGGAAACCTTGGATTTTTCATTCCGAAGCTCACCGAGAGAAGGTTGCAGAAGCCTTCAACCTTTTCATTCCGAAACGGCGGAAGCCATTGGCGAAATCTCTCCGCAAGGTCTGCCGAAGGAGTTAAAACATTCGCGTCCTTTTTGCGGAAACCGTTAATTCTTTCCTCCCGAAACCGCGAAAAGTTCACACTATCTTGCCGAAACGCTGAAACGATCATGCCTTTCCGGAACGATTCATAAAAAACCGCTGCAACCGCGGAGGTTTTCAAATTACCTTCCGAAACAACGGGAAGCATTCGCCATATCCTTCCGAAACCCCGCGAGACTTAGAAGCTTTTTCGATTTGCGGAAACCCTTCGCAAATAACTTCCGAAACGGCGGAAGCCTTGGCGTTATCCGTCCACGATGCGGGATTCTTTTGCGGAAGGCTTCGAGTTTCCCTTCCGCGACGCATCTCGAAACGGCGGGAAGCATTTGCCATATCCTTCCGAAACCCTGCAAGACTTAGAAGCTTTTTCGATTTGCGGAAACCCTTCGCAAATAACTCCCGAAACGGCGGAAGCCTTGGCGTTATCCGTCCGCGACGCGGGATTCTTTTGCGGAAGGCTTCGATTTTCCCTTCCGCGACGCGTCCCGAAACGGCGGAAACTTTCCCTGTATCCTTCCGAAACGGCGGGTGTGATTCGCAAGGTGGTCCCGCGAATGGCGGTCGCACGTGGATCGAAACATTTTGACGTGACCGCAACGAGAAATGTATTTAAGCCGCATTTTAATTGCGCCACCCACCAAATTGAATGCTCGCACGTGCCTGTTCTATTTAAATAAGTGGTGGGGGTACGAACCAATGCATTGTTAATTCTCCAATTGGACGATTTGTTGGACGCCGCGCGAACCGCTCCAGCTCGGATTGCTCAACCACGTTCACGGCCACCTCAGTTAGCGTTTCTCGTCAGTGCCAGGTAGGATCTTAACCTTAAATTTTTCCCCCTACACGTCATATTGCTTTCGGGTTATCTTTCTTTTAAAAATGATAGGCATGGGTTGAATGTCGACGGGCAAAATGCCCGTCATGGGCTGTTTTACCCGTCGAATGTGGTCTAAATTCCCTGTCGTTGGTTTAATGATTAAGGAAAAGTGATAATTTGGACAGACAGGCTTATTGTTTTCCCAGGTTCCTGTCGAAGCCCCATAGACTTTCTGTGTCCCCAGCCGAAAGGCAAAGCCGTAGTCGCCAGGGCTTTACCATAAACCTCAGTCCCAGCGTGACCTCTACTCAATTCAAAACTCGAGACAGTTGCCATCGCCCCTGATCAGACCAGCCGTAAAGACACCCCGTCAAAGTGTTATGAATAACGACGGCGTTTAGGCTGAAACCCCTCGCTTATGTGTCAGCACATGAGCTCCTCCCTGGTTAAACTTGTTGCGTTTCCTACTAGTGGTCTTTTGCTTCGCTTAGCTCCGAGCAGCATTAGAGGTCTTCGGCTTTATTTCAGTCACTATTCATACTTAACCGAGATAGGGTAGGGACAAATTAAAAATGAAAGGAATCCCAAATGGGGTACTACCACCTATGCTCCCGTAACTGGTGATTCAACCTTTTCAAAGTCACCAATCATATGCCTCGGAACTCCTCAACACCAAGTTTCTTTATAAAATGCGTGCGTAGTTGAGGACGTTTTTCGGGTCGATCTGGCTATCTTCCCCGTCATTAACCTTTCGAACCGCAGCCAAGACAAAAGTTACCCTCTTCCCTAGGGCTAAACCGAAAGCAGGTTGCTTCCGCAACACACCTACCGGTCCGAGAACAAATTGTTTCCGCAACATACCTATCCTCTCAATATTTCAAACGTTTCAATTTATGTTTCATATTGAAATAGTGTTTTTACTTCCTAAATATGCAGCTTCATTGTACTTATCTCATTGACATATTAAAACAATGGTGCTCTCTGTTGAAACCTCACAGTATGTTGCTCAATATCATGATGACTTGTATATGGGTGTTATCAGGGATAAATCAAAATGCCGAAAGTTGGTAAGAAGAAGGCTAAAATGTCAGAAAAGAAACCGGCGCCACTTAAACCTGAAACTTCGCTCCAGGATACTAGGTGCACCACCGGTGTCCCTCCTGAAATCAGATGGGGTGACATCTACAGAATGATCCGGGACCAAGAGATCCCAGATATGTTGCTAGAGGAAGGGCCGATTTATCTTAATATCAGAACCTCAGGCATAACTAGAGCTGCTACCCGCCCTGAGCTGTTCCCCTGTGCTGAAGTGATCGGATGGATACTCCAACATGCCGATACTGAAGGGAGAGTGATAAATGATAGCAGGAAAGTGGCTATTGCCTCATTTCAACCCGCGTATCTTGCGGCAGCCTACAAATTTCCCCGTGTCCAACAAGCTCTGACTGATGAATGGTTGAGCCAGATGAACAACGTCGAGATGGCCAAGAAGCTGCTAATGGCAGGCAAACATTTGAGAAAGAAAGGAAGTGATGAATATGACGTGCAGAATCTGAGAGCTCCTTTCAGATTGATTGTTTTAATGCTGTGCAGAATCTTCGGCATGCCCGATGGCACAATGTATAAGATTCAGTGGGTCCCTATCATTCACTATGTGGCATTCAAGGGAACTGTGTTTGACTGGGCCACTCTCCTGTCAGATAGTTTGGCCTCGATGATAGTTGCTGCTAAAGAAGGACTAGCCTTGAAGAAGGCTGAGTTTTTCATGTCCTCATATCTGATTGATTGTATTTTGGCCAAGATAGACTTCCCCAAATTGGGCTGCACATGGGATAGGGCCACCGCCCTGGTCTATATCGCGTTCAAGATGTTGTGGGCTCAGAATTACAAGCCCAGCTGCAAACTCATCTGTGAGGGGTTCATCATGCCCCTATATGAGAAAATGTTCAAGGAAGAACCAAACTGCCTATCAGAGAATGCTTTGAAAGTCCTTGAGGATTATGGGGATTTTTACTTTTCAGAGCAAGGCACCTACCTAAGAATGTTTGGAGGGACTAAGCCCCCATACATCTTGCCGCAGTATGCCACAGACTATGTGGTTCTCAAAGAAGCAGTAAGACAACTCTTACTGGATGGGATTGGGGCAATGCTCCACAAACAGCATAAGGCTTCCTTCCCTCCTCTACCTTTCTGCATAGGTGCTTACAAGTTTTCAGGGGTTGCCTCGGCCGACGAATTTGTTCAAGAGCTGAAATCCTTCCACTTCGGTGAGGTAATCTTCCACAGGAATGACAAAAAGGGAAAAGTTGCTGAGCACTGTAAGGAGATTTATGCTCACTTCGAGTATTATCACTATCCTGATGCCGAGGAAGAGGCATTCAGAGGCATCAGCAACATGGCTGAGCTACGGGTCTGTCGCCAAAGCACTGGAGCAAGCTCTAGCTCAACCAAGGCCCAGAAGACTAGCCAGCAGAAGGAGAAAGAAGCTGAGGATTCCCGAGCTCAGGAAGAGCTCAGATTAAGAGAAGAAGCAAGGTTACAGCGGGAAGCTGAGGAAGCAAGAAAGCAGCAGGAAGCTGAAGTGGCGAGAATGCAGCAAGAAGCTGAAAATGAAAGCCTGCGGAAAGAGGCTGAGGAAGCCCAAAAGCAGAAAGAGGCTGAAGCTGAGCAAGCTGAGGCAGAGAGGAAGGCGGAAGAAGAATTGAAAGCAAGGGAATATGCTCAAGCCAGTGGGTCCGGTGTCCAAGACATGGATATATACACATCTCAAGCAGGTGGCTCTGGTACCAAAATAAGGGCGTGGACCCAGCTCAGGAAGTCCGGACCCCACCTGAAGAAGACATAGACATCATAAACCGACCAATTGTCCCGTACATGCCATCGGGAAAGCGTACAGTGTCCAAGTGGAATGAGTTTGTCTACGACAAGAAAAGGAAAGCTATGGTCCTCAAATCAAAAGAGAGGATAAAAAGTCCCTTCCATGAAGACATCGTTACCCACCGAGAGGTCACTGTAATGAAAAACACAGATCAAGATCCATTTGCTATGGCATCCGCAGCTGTAGCAACAGCAAAAGCATCATTTGCCAATGTCGGGGTTATAGTTAAAGAGAATATATTGACAAAGAAGAGAGCTTGTACGCTACAACAGACTGTGGTTAATGAGCAAGCCCAAAGAGATCTAGTAGTGAACAAGTATAATTGCTTGTACGCTGAGCATAAGGAGCTGTCAAACAAGTACAGCCAGCTGGAGGAGGAAAAGGACCAGCTAGCACTTCAAATGATGATTGTGGAAGCAGAGAAGAATGGAGCGGAAGAAAAGGCATCTCAGCTAGAAGCAGACAAGCGGACATTAGCCGAGCAGTTAGAGCAAGCCGAGGGTAGAACAATGGACATGTCTCCTTTCCATGAGATGTCATGCAACATCCTGAAGCAGGTGTATGACACTCAGGATCTAATCACTGATGAGGTTTGCAAGCTCAAGGCCATGGTGGTCAGGTTAAAAGAAATTAATGCGGAAGCTCATAGGCTCAAAGCAAAGAATACCCGTGTCAAGGCAAATATCATCAGTCAGATGGCGTGGAGAGAAGGAAAAGGGGGTTTCCCCACACACCTCCCATTTATATCTGTGGACAGTTTTAATGAGGACATAGCCCTTTTGGAGTTTGGCAGGAACTGTGCCAGTAAGCTGATAACCAGTGTGCAAAGAACAACAAATAAAATTAGCAATCTGTACCAGAGGCTCCAAGGGGTACAAATGCACATTGAGTTTCCCTCAGACCCTAGAGGACTTTCCGGAAAAGGAGCAGCGTTTGCCTCAGCTAAAGGAAGAGCTAGTCGTTCAAACCGATTATGTGAAAAGGATTGATGTTCTGGCTATTGATGACCTTCAACATTATGTTGGATTGTCATCCCTCCACAACCATCTGCTAAAGGAAATGCATCAAGCTGCAGTAGCAGAAGTTCAAAGTATTAGAACAGAACTCGGGAAGAATGTAACTTCTCAGAAAATCTTGTTTCCTGCTGTAGTAAACATAATCATAAGGGACACAGGTATGTGGTACAGCTACATAGCAGAAGAGGAAAAGAAAGCTGCAGCAGTAGCAGGGGCATTAGCAGATCCAGAATCTTCTCTCCCAGCAGCCACTCAAGCAACTTCAGCAATAGGCTCGAGTGTCTCTTCCCAGGCAGCGTCAGCAGCAATTAACTTGGGCGATCCTATGCCAGCAGAAACTCACGCACAGGATTGAAATCGCTGATTTCAAAGCATTATTTCTGTTATTTTTGTATTTGACTCTCAAATGTGTAAAGCGGGTAAACTGTGGGACAGCTGTCCCTATTTTCTTTTAAATAATTTCTGTAAATGAAAGGGAATCTCATTTTTGTCTATTTTAGGAGAGAATTTTCTGTAGATGACAAGTGGAAGGTGCTAGGTGGCAGCCCAAAGGGCAGATTTGTAATTATAAATAGAAGCTAGGAAGAATAGAGAGGAGGACTTCTGGCAGGGAAGGAAATTTTGAAACCTTTACGAGCTACCTTGTATCGTTTCTGTAAAATTGAATTTTCTAATAGAAGCCACGGGAGATGGACGTTTTGCATGGGATGTTGGACGGATGTATGTTGGACTATTCTAATGACTTTTGTTCTGTAATGTGAGATCATTCTTACCATCTGAACTATTTCATTGTATCAATGATTTCGCTCCTTCCTGTGCATACGATTTTCCCTATTTTTTGAACAATGAATGCATGCCATATTAAATCAGGAGCTACCTGCTGATATCTTTATCATTGCTGTAGATTTCTCTTTTAGATCGAATGGCTAACTGTTCTTTCTTCAGGATAACTCATATGGCTCATTGTTCATGCCTTTAAATTGCTCCTTGCAAGGATATTTAAATTTAATTTCAGTTTGTTTACATTTAAATCTGTCTCTTTATTCTTTCTACGTAGATTAAATAAATTTTTTTTGCTTTTTTTCTGTTTTATGAGCAATAGATGCGTTTCATATTGAATTAGAAGCTATATTCTAAAGATCTTTATCTTGCTGTAGCTTTACCTATGAGAATTAACAGCTATCTGTTCTTTCCTTACACTATTTGTTACAGCTTATTGCTCATCCTTTAAACGTGTTCCCTGCAAGGATAGGTAGATTCACTCCAGCTTCTAGACTTAGATCTGTTTTAAGTTGCATCTAGATCAAATATAATTTAGGCACTTGCATCTCATTAAAAAACACATAAAATCCAAAAAGAAAGGTGGATCGGGCCATAACCGGTAGAATCAGATTTAAACCCCAAACCCACGGTTGCCGGAACCGCTAACCGAATGGATCCCCTACACCAAACGGGAGATAGTCTAATTGGGACCATCTCTCAGGGAGGATCCCTTTCTGATTGATGCTACGATATCCGAGGCATCAACACATTCATACAAAAAAATCAGTAGAGTGACATGGCAATCAGCACAGTCAGCAATGACATGGCAGGGATAGGTGGCAGTAACTTGGAATTTGTATTGACAGGTCATGGTGACATGGCACCACTGAAAGGGTGTCGCATGGCAAGTGACCAACTAGCGTTTTACATGTGGCATTCCATACAGGATGTGGTAGTGGACACAACAAAGGTTGACATGTCAAGGTGACAGGACACATGTGGGCCAATAATAAGGTGCCATGTGGCACCTTCAAGAATCCCAAGGAGTGCTGCAAATCAAAAATTGTGGCCTGGAGGGGGGGCCAACACACCAATGAATTTCAAACAAACCAATGCATATATATAGTGTTATAACTATGGGAGAGGTCTACAGGGTTTGAACCCATATACTTCCCCCATGTATGCCAACGCCCTAACTAATGCGCCAATGGTACCGTTTGGTATGGAAAATGATGTATATTGCATTTAAGGTGAGTGCCATGTCACCGCGTGGTTCGAGCCATGGTTGGTTGACCCCTCCATTTTCAAATAATGCATGATTCCCAAGGCATAGGTACACACTATGGGCATGCATATCGAGGTGTAGAGTGGGAATGGTTCCCAAAGAAGTATAGATTGACAAGGTTGCAAAAAAGGTACATCGCGTCTCAAAATTTGTGCCAAGAGGGGGGGTCCCAGTTCCAGAGCCAAAGGTGGTCATATTTATACTCAAAAGACTCAGAATTTTGAGAGGAGTGCAAAGGTGACCTATGTTTCTAAGCTTTAGTTGTAGATCGGAAGGGGGTATTTAGATCCTATGTTGCTGAGACAATTATAGAAGAGTTTATACTTAAATGTATCAGAATTACGAGAAGAATCCAATGGTGTTTTATGTTTCTGATTTTGAGTTGAAGAATTGAAGGGAGAATTCATAACTTGCTATGTAAGATGATCTTTTGTACTTTCAGCATTTTTTAGAATAATGAAGAGTCGTCTCATTGTTGGAAGTAGACCCGGAGACTAGCCCATGAGGGGTGAACTCCATTAACAAGTTTTTGTCTATTTTTTATCTTCTTTATCTTCCACATTAAACTTATGATGAATGGGTTATGCAAGTTAAATTCATAAGTAGAGGTGTCTAGTTAAGTAAGGATAATCACTTAAATTGTGAAGTGCATTGTCCGTTAAAGATCTTGTAGGAAAAACAAATTTGATGTCAATGTTTACTAATGGATTGATATCTTAATATTTTTTGTGAAAGTGGTCAAAGTCCCATTTTCAAATCGGATACATGTATATGATGTTTCAAGGCCCATCCCAATGGAGAGGTCATTTATGTTGTATGGCATATGTGTGTACACCATGCATGATTATCCAGAATTAGGAGTTTGCTTTGGTAAGCATGTTGATTGTTTTGTTTAAATTTATAACATTATTTGGCATAGTTAATTTGGTGCAACTGTCTTTTTCAATGCTAATGTGTTATGTATACAATAACATTATAGGTCTTGTAACAAGAGGGTACCATGGAATTAAATTCTATGTAATTTCTATAAATGCTAGGTGGTCCAACAACCTATGAGACCTAGTGTACGACTACTTGTGTGTATTCCTATGAGAATACCACCCTTATAGAAGATTAGCATCTACTTTCAATGGAAAACAAGAGAGAACCCAAAGGCCTAAAATAATGACATCAACTGATTGGATTAGAGAAAATGACACAAAGAAGGATAAGGAAAGTTCATATTTGTTCAATTCAAATGGGGAACCTATGTTTGATGATCCTGAATTTTTCGATACCTATGTTGAGAAAATTCCCATTAGGATGAAAATAAAATCTATAGTTTATGAGCTTCCATATTGGGAGAATCTTAATATTTCCCACTTACTAGATCCCATGCATATATTTAAAAATGGTTCATCTTCTTTATGGAGACACATATCATAAAAAAGGGACGCATTCAATGTTAGAAAAGATCATATTTTTTCAAATATTAAAAAAAAACATTAGCCAAGAAAAGAAAGTATAAGAGAGGCTAGTCCATCTTGGTCTTTTAAAGAAGGTGATGTCCCATGGATTTTGAAGAAATATAATCTCTCTAGTGAAGTAAGCTATATTGGGTGTGAAGGTGCCTACTTTGTACGGGTCTACTCTACAATCTTGCTTCACTGTAGAAGAACATTTTTCAGAGTTGAAATTGCACGACCTTATGAACTTTCTAAGGGTATGTATGTTGAATACATGATTTTTATTTTTTCAATGTTGGTTATAATATACTATGCACTCATAGGGAATATGAATTTCAACATGGATCAAATGGATGCTAGGGTTCCGATGTAGTTCTCTAGGGTTTTGGTTTTGCAGGTTCTCCCTGTCAATGGAGGAAATCTATGGCCACCTATTTGACTATTTAGATGACTCTGGCCAGAGTGACATCATTTTCTGTAGGGACGACGAAGTCAAATCATCCTTGGAAAATTTGAGGTGGATGCGTGGGTTCGAAGGTGGGTGGGGGAATGATCCCAAGGTTAACCGCCAGATGGGGTTGACTGAGGACAGTCTTTTCACCATTTTTGGTTCATTTATGCTTCATGACAGGACGGTCTCTCAGAATCTGAGCTCTCAACATTCCATGATGGCGGGTGGCGATTTCTGGCTCCAATTCTGGAGCTCTCTCATGTAGGTGGTTGGATGATCCGAGATCTTTTATTCAACGACTGTCATGAATTGCATAAAAAGAGCATGAAATTAAACATATGTGCAGCATACATGAAGAAGCATAACTATGAAGGAAGACACCATAAAAGAAGACACAAGATGTGATAATGGAGTTCGTCCAAAGCATGGAATGCGTCTCCGGATCCACTTCTTAATGGAGAGGCCTCTATATTATCTCAGAAAAATACATGTCAATACCTTAATGTTGGAAATGGAGAAAATCCACTGCTCAGATCCAAATAACGACTACACCAATGACTCTGTGCCGAAAAACTAGTGAAAAATGACTATATGCACGACCACTTTCACCCCAATAATAGCCACAACAGTCTCCCTCTCTCTCTGCACATAAGGCAGTCTTACATAGAGAAATTGTGCTCAATGGCACTTGGATCCTCCAAAAATGACATTTCCCCCAAATCATATCGAACTCCCAAAAGTGAGTCCCCTTCCAAAGTCGAATGGATGGGCTTATATAGCTTGAAGTTACCCATGGTGGCATGTTTCACATGAATTTTTTGTTGGCATAAGTTACAACCAATATATAAATGTGGCATGGTTGTTGGGATTTTGCTTAAAACCATAGATTTTGTTTTTATATGTAATTTCCCATTTGTTATAACAACCCACCACTATTCATATTCCCTCCCATAAAAACATAATATAATATACCTCCCTTTGACATAGACCAAACCCGTGGCATACCACATCATATAAACATGTGTGTTGGTAGTTGTTTGGTGTGCCACATTGGTTACAACTATATGTAACAACACACATATATATAGTGCTCGTGGGGTTAGCTCAAATGGTAAATATGAGAAGTTGTAAAGGGAAGGTCATGTGTTCGAATCCCCCCAATCTTACCCGTACGCCATGGTTCAGGCCCTGTGGATGCACCTAGGTTTATAGTGGTAGCGATTTTGGATCCCTGGACCTCATGTCATGTGAGTACCAACCCAACTCCAGTTGTCAATTCCCCTAGTACAAACACACACACACACACACATATAGTGTATTGTTTTAACGCTCAAACCATATATAATATGGTTGGAAAGTGGTTGTAATATGGTTAGAATATTATATAATATACGTATTGGTTGTTGAGTGGGAGACCCAGGGCCAAATCCGTGGGCTCCCGTCCCCCTTTTCTTGTTAACTCCGCCCCACAAGATAAATATAATACTTGCCACTAGATTTAATGGTAAGGGCGTTGAGTTGGTATAGATGAGGTTAGGGTTTCGATTCCCATGGAGCTCACACAATTTTGGTAGATGGTTCAAACCTTCGACCAACTTGTTAATGCCATGTGTCAGGTGAGGATAGGTCCACACTACTTGCCATGTCATACCACTTGTATTGCCACGTTAACTTCTCCCGCCACATGTCGGATCCACACTAATGCTAGCTCATAAGTGCTAAGCCACGTTTCATTATGGAGGGATTCCACGTAGGCATCCTACAGGCCACGTGGCACCCTTCCAGTGGTGGCATGTGGCACCTTTCTTTTGCCAATTCTGCACATAAAAACATTGTTTTTTTCGAAACTTCAAAGTTGAATAACTTTCTCATCCGAAGTCCGATTGACGTGAAACAAATGTCGTTGGAATCGTCTCGACGAGATCTTCACAATGGTATCCTTATTGATGAGATTTGTTGAATTTTAAATTTTGGCCTTTTAAGATCCTCTTGGATAATTGGAGGCCATCATTCCTATGCAAGGGAAGATGGAAACATCCTCATAAGGTATGAGAACCAACCCACCTTTCATTGCTTCGCATGTAGAATATTAAATGCCATTATTTGGACATAATGGCATTGTACGTGAGCCTGGTACATCTTAGTGGGTTAATTGAGATAAAACTTATGTGACAACCCCTGAGGCAATTTTGCTGCATGTTGTTTCTGCACCCAAAGAGGGAGCATTTTCACCATATTCTGTTTTTGATCCTAAAGGGGGTGGTTTTATTTGCAAGGATTTGAAAATGGAGGAATTGAAGGCCTCCTTGCTTCTTAAGAACGGTGGTGAAGCGGTGCGGAAGAGAAAACAAGTTATGTTAAAGAAAGGCCTTAGGATGGAATTTGTGGTCGAGAAAGATATACAAGGGATGGATATCCCTCAATTTGCTAGACAAATTCTCATTGGTAAATTTTGTGGTAGGAGGTTCTCAAAAGGTGTGGTAAAGAAATGGGTAGTATCAGTTTGGGGACCGGTAGTGGAGGAGTTACTTGAAGTATTATTCCTAGTGAGGGGCTGATTGGGTTCGAATTTAAATATTAGGAGGAAGAGGAATGTATTCTCCACTGGGTGTGGATGAACAGATCATCTCCCCTTTCCCTCAAGCCTTGGCACCCGTTATTTGATCCCATAATAGATTCTATGGACTCCTTCCCAATATGGGTTAAGCTTATGTGTCTTCCTTTGGAGTTATGCTCTCATGAGGGACTCAGGGCAATTAGAGACATAATCAAGAAATTTGTGGTTGTGGACGTAGATTTATTCAACTCTCAACGACTCTTTGTGGCAAGGATTCTAGTGGAGATTGATGTGAGGCAAGGATTATTTGAATCCATTGATCTTATGGTGGGGAACTGTACATTCACACAACAACAGGACTATCTGAATGTCCCTTTTCAATGTTCCTGATGTCTCCTTTATGGCCACGTGGTGACAGAATGTGCACATAACTTTAAGAAAAGATATGCACCAGGAAAGAAGTTCCCCTTAGGGATGATAGTACGACAATTTACATCAACGAGATGGATATGCAGGGTGGTATTATCAAGGTGATGGAGAAGGTGGAATAGGGAGAGGAAGCCATCCATGACAAAATTTTGACGACTGAGGAAGTTCCTCTGGAGAAGAAAGATCCAATTAGAATTAATTTCATGCAAGGGTTGGACTTGACCAGTAGTCAGCTAGAAAAATTTGCGAAAATATGGTAGAATAGCAGAGACTTCAGTAAACCCAAGGAAGCGGAATATAGAGAAGAAATGGTGCAGACTAGCGAAATAAAGGATGATAGCGAGAATTTCCCTACTTTTTTCCATTTTTCGGGAGGGATTGACGACAAAATGTTAGTGGGTGACCAAATTATCAAGTTGGGATTGGAGAATTCCTAGGATTTGTCTCAAATGTCTTCGCTAGTATCAAAAGCGGGCAGTGTTTTGGGGACTAGCTCGAGGGGTCCCTATTTTCTTTGCTCAAGGATGAAAGGTGTATCCTTGTCAGGGGGTATGGAGATCGAGAAATTTCTAGACCCTGTGCCATTTAAAGAAGGAAGAAAATTAAATATATTTCATTCTAAATAATTAGCGAAGAGGGAGATTTCTCAAGGTAGGAAGATGAAAATATCAGGGGTACTTAGAGCAGGACAACCCCAGCAGGGGTTTCTTTAATGAATCTCTCCTCCATAAATGTTTGGGGCCTATGAGGGAAGGCCAAGATAAACGCCCTCAAGTGCCTCATGGAGGTAGAAATACCAAATATTTTGATGCTTCAAGAAACAATGTTCAAGGGTTTGGTAGCAATTTATATTCTAGAGAAGGTATTTCCTTTTATGTTTTTTATGCCAATTGATGCGGTTGGTAGGTCTGGGGGCCTGATAACTAGTGTGGAGAGGAAGGTGTAGGTATTAAAATCCTTTTCCAATAGGTATGTGTTAGGTGTTGAAGTGTAGTGCCCTTATCAGGCACTGGGTCTATTCCAGGTTATCAGGTTATAACTAGTTTTTCCCTTTATAATTATTAGAAGGAAACCAGAGATTCAACCGTCTATATTTATGTTTCTGTGAATGTTTAACTGTCTGTTTTCCATATGTTTACATGTCTCTGCAGTTAAATAAAAATAATCCTAAAACTTTCCATTTAATTCTGTTCGTTTGACATGCATAGCTTGGAAATAAAAGAAAATACATTCTAATTAAGCTGGTTCAAAAAAATACCTGAAACCGTCGATTGCAATAAGATAAGAAGATTTCTGGAATGGATTCTGTAAGATTACCTTAACAACCCCAAAATGATGTGTCCACCCTGCCGATCAGCTATTATCGTGCTGACCCTAGGAAATCAACGGATTTCCTATCCCCCGAGCCCACAGACCGATAATCCCGACAGCCACTTTCCATGGTAATCATCCGCTGAGTTATCCCCCTCCTCAGTCTTTTCTTTTGAGTTTCCTGCCTCCTCAAAGCTTCGAGTTAACCCCCTCCTCGGCATTCCTCCTTTTTCACAAAAATCCTCACAGTTCTCCCACAATAACCCCCTTACTACTTTGTTAATTCTCCCCTTTATAGGAATCCACCTCCTTCCAAAGTCAAACTTCCTTATCACTCCACCGCCCTAGCTGTCGTGGTCTTGGAAGTACTAATCATTAATGCATCCCCTTTTTAAGGTAAAAAGGTGGATTATATATATTATTTTAAATCATCCAATTTTCTTTTGAGCAGTAGGATTATTTAATAATTCATTTAACAACTCCATTTTATTTACTTGGAATGATTCCGCTAATTAATTAAATGAATAATCTATTTAATAAATTTATTATTATTCAATCCACTATGCTTTATTAAAAGGATTATTAACACTATTATTATTAATTTAATAATAATATTAATAACAATAATGATTAATAATAATAGTGATTAAATTAATTGTGAATAATAATTAAAATATCTATTTGTTTAATTGACAAGTGTCAACCTAATACCCCTAGGTATAAGTAATGAAATATAATTAATGGTTTACTTAACCATAATCAACAATTACATAGTGTACTCTTCTAGTATTAATATTTAACTATCATACTTCATATCGAAGACACCTTCACTTGAGGATACTTGCAATTAATGACACTTATTTTAATCGTTCATTACCATGTTCACACACAAAGACTAATTAACTTCTTTTACACATTGGAACTTGACAATCTTTTACTAATTAAGTCATTCAGTAAATACTTAATTGAGTTACCTATGATACTTATAACATTGTTAAATCTTGATAAGTATGTTGTAAACCAATACTATTGCGCATGTGCATAATGTGCATGCGTGGTCAGCGTATGCACAAGACAGACATGTACTACAAACATATGTCATATATATATTCTATGCATATCAGTTAACTAATATTCATAATACTTTATGCAAACCGAACAAGTACACATTCATCATAATATTACTAAAACATCATCGTTTATTTTATCAGTTAACCTTTAAGATTCCATTTCATTGCTTTTATGATTACGTTTGTTCAATCAATCAGGTACAAGGAAGGCTACCTACTACCACTAACTCCAGGTCAATGAATTCCCAACCCTCGACAGTAATAACTATCATATCCTCCCATCGTTAACCTACTGCCACAACCTCCCTGTCCTTCCTCTGCTAGTATAAAAGTGGATGTCGGACTCAACGACCTGACCACATAGAACTTGAGAGCGATAGCGTCGGCTGAACAGAAAGCGGACCTATCCTCTCCTAGCAGGCATCTGACCATCGTCATCACACATACATGGGGAGCGTGTCTCAGCACGGCCCTCCCACGATCTTGGGTATCATAGGAACATAGGGTGGGCAACACATCCATCCCTCTCAACATACTGGGCCTACGCCCTTATCAAATCATACTCTGCTGCTCTCGAGATTATCGGTCCATGTCATCGTTTCATCAATTTTGGGTTGCTAAGGTTTACTGCATGGATAGGTTCTACTCCGTATATCAGATCAAGTACCCGGCTATCCCATAGCCCTCGTGTCCTGCAGGTTAGTATTCCGTAGGATACACCCTTTTTTTTTAACAAGCATTTCCATTCGATCACCCATTGATCCATATCATCAACATCATTCATTTCACGTCACAATTTTATCGTATCACAGATATGCATGGAATATAACAGTTCTATCAATTTCATCATAGGATGGCATCCACGTACAACACCATATATTTTACATTCTATCATTGTCTGATCCATATTGTCAGCATCATTTATCTCATCACATAAAATCATTAAATCGATCACAGCATAATTACCACATCGTATATATCCCATTTCCTCCAGGACGATTATCAAACATACACTGTCATTATGAAATAAAAGAATCTCATGTTAATCGTAACTTAATAACTGCATGAATATAGTAACATCATTAACACAGTAGCAACATATCATCATGTCTATCATGCCGAAAATATAGTTCACTCTGTCTAGCTGAGTCAAATAGATTACAAGCAATTAAAGTGAAAGGGGTCTAACTCGCCAACAGGCCTAGTCAAAATATGGGGCATTACATACACCCACCCTTCAGGAAACTTCTTCCCGAAGTTATGGTCATAATAATGCAGGGAAATTCTTGACATATACTCTCTACATTCATGCAAGTAGCAGGTGTTGGCCATTCTGGTATTACTTGGCTTGACTTGACCGAATATGTCGGTGTTATAATATGGCTTTGCTTCTTTTATATCCCTGATGTGTATTCTAATAATTAAAGAAACATTTAGATTAATCCTTTTGTTGGATCTCAATATTATGCCTAGAATGCCTAAATTTTATAATCATGTTCTATCCACCTTAGTATCCTATTTCATACCCTTTTACAATATTTCTTAAGTTACATCATCCAGATAAGTTTATCCATCACACAACGGAGTTTACTGAAGATTTTATTGATCCAACTTGGCGTGGAATAGTCAACAATTTAAATTGGGGGTCATTAGAACTCATAATTTGTCTTCACTCAACGTGCAACTACCCAGGACTCTTAAGGTTTGCATACCTCTTTTAGGGAAGAAGATTCATGTCCTCAAAATCCTAAGGTCATACATTATTATTTCCGTATCGGTAATAAACAATAACAAAAGTATCGTAACATTGTTAAACTAGGGGAACTATTATCGTTTACAAGGTTTTCATGGCTACCTCTTATCAAAACACAATTGTTATCATGGTTATCTATTATTCTCTCCTTTTAAACTAATATAATCTATTGGGAAACCATTACTTCTTTAATTCCTTAAGAATTTCATAGCTAGTTTTGTTCCCATCCTTACTATCACAAGGTAATTACTAGCATTTATCTAGGTATTCCATTGTATTTGTAAATATGATTTATGAGGTGTTCATGAGTTTTCACTTTAATTTGCATTTCGTACCAAGTTATCTATATACACACATCGATGTTTGCATAATTGTGTGGAGACCTAGGAACTCAAAACTCAAACACCACTCCATGTTTATCTTACGACATCCCCTTTTGTTTCTACTTTAAATGTTTTTCGACTTTTAGCATTTTCGCAAAATTATATGGTGTAGTAAAACTCACTAAGAGTTAGGATAAAAAATATAATTGTTTGATCATGTGAAAACACATCTACTTAGAACTAACATAAGACGTTGTCATTTCAATGATATAGCAAATTTCACAATAACAAAAGGCGTTGTTATGTTAAATGTGTTCTCTACATCTCTACAATATTTTGTAGTGACATTCGATCAATTTACCTAGTTATAAACAATTTCTATAAATAAAATTATATATTTAGAAGGATAATTCATTTTCCTACATTTCATCCTTTTCCTCATAATCGAATTCATCGTGTAAGTATCTTGAATAATCCCTCCGAGTTAACTTATTGTTGTTTTTCTAGGTTCGCATTACCACTAACATGTCATGAGAGACGAGCATTAGCTTGCACCACTCTATCTGTATATATACTTGAGTGCATTCTCCAATTCCCTTTTCCCACATTTTGGACCATGACACCCATCCAAATACCCTAGTCTCTATTTTCACATAAATCAGGAAGTTAAAATGACCAAATTGTGATTAATCTTTATTATGAAAGCAACACATTCGAGTCATAAGAGGGACATTAACGTAAATGTGATTGTGGTCTCTACTTTTGTTGTGACTAATTAGGACGATAAGTTGTGAGACATTTGATCTTATTGTTAGATGTATTTGTTAAATCAATTGTGACCAATATTGATGTTTAAGCATTGCATCAATATTATTTTAATGTCGATGTAAACAAGTTGTTCTCAAATAATAGGAACAACATCCTTAATATAAGAATTTATAATTTAAATGTGTTGTGTTCATCTCATCTGAAAAGGCTCTCTTTTACTATTAGCTTTACCACTTGTATAATAAATATTTGTGAAATATTTAATTCTTTTGTTATTAATGTTTATTATAAATTTATGGTTATGAGTATAATTATTTATAAATTAACGTGAAACTAATTTATGATTATGACCATAATAACTTACGTGTTGTGTCGATCTTAATTAAAAGTATCACGTTTACTTTTAACTTAACCATTTGACAATTATGTGTATAATGAACGAGTACCACTTTTGCATTTAAATATAAATGAGTCTATAATGATTTTTGTAATTTTAATATACACAATGTTATGTTTATTTAAAATTGTTTCATATAAATTTTGAGTATAGAGTAAGGTTCTTAATATTCACTTAGATAATTGAAGTTGGAATTATATTTGTTTCAATTACTTATACTAATTTATTTCGTATTTTTTTTTTTGATCTTTTGACGTGGGTGAATGTCTTATACTTTGGGCATGTATTTCTTTTTATCATAGTATTGTTACCTAGTTTAAGGTAAACTTAAAATTGTATTTAAATAAGCCTTGTATACGAAACACTAACTCTCCTTTTTGTATCATTATATAATTTCACCTACATATTTTCTTTCTCATTTTAATTTTATGTGAGATGTTAAATGGAATAAACACTGAGACAATTTAATATAATACCTGAATTTATGAAACTCTAGGTCTCCACCAATCACTTAAACCACTCTTTCTTATGTATTTATATATATATATATATTTATTTATTTCTTTTCCAAAATTTTAAATATTTATATATATTAAATTTAAATATTTTAAATCTCTCCCCTAAATATAAATTATAATTTAAAATTTATGTATTAAAAATTAAATTATAACTTCACCCAACCATTTCAATCTTACTATAACTAACCTTAAAATTTTAAATCTATGACGAACTTTTAAATTTCAAGTTCGTGAGTAGTTTTATATATTTTGAAATATTAGCTTTTAATTTCTTACCATTAACTTTTTTTTTTTTTCTTGGAAAAAGTCGTAATTTTATTTCAAAAAGATGAACAAAATTACATTCTGCACATGTAATAGGATCACAAAGATCCCTACATTGTCACATATTTATATTCCCAGTATTATCATATATATAGTCTACTATATGAAAATAGTACAATGAAACTGTAAACAATACATTTCCGTCAAGACGGCAGATCCCTATCTCCAGTGAAAGGGTGTCCCAGAGCCACCAGCCGATCCGCATCTCCTAGGATCCGCCTCCACTAATGACATCGCTCCATCATGCAGCCACCGAACTCCCCAGCAGCAAAGGCAGTCTTTAAGACAGAGCTCCCTGCAGCTTGTAAGGATAGGTAGCGACGAGAAAGGGAACAACGCCAATAATAGGCAGCAAACCCTGAAAACCAAGAGCAGAGCCAGCCCTCCATAGAAAATCCGTCCCAGCCGAAACCCTCATCGAAGTATGCAGGAGATCTACGTCTGTGGACAAGCAGCAGGCTCGATAGACCTCCCAAACCAGCGAAAAATGGCCAGCATGCAGACCCCAGATAAAGAAAAACTAGAGCAGACCACCGAGCCTCCACCGGATGAAAGAGCACCGCCTTGCAGGAAACCAAAAGGAGAACCCAAAATGTTGCCAAAGAAACAGATAAAGAAGGAGAAAATAGGGCCACCGGAGCCGCCACCATCGCAGCCACCGACGAAAGTGCCCGCCGTCGAGGAATCTGCTTCGCGCCCTGGAGCAGCCAGCATCTACCACCGTCGAGGAGCCGCCACCACCTCCGTCGAAGGAGCCGATCCGTTACAGGTTTCACCAAGATAATCCGCTATTATCAGGTCGGATTCGAAAGGCGGTGCGTAGCGGCCAGTCTGGTAGAGCGTGTATATGGCGCGATTCTAACAGGCGTGGTTCTCGGGGATGACGAAACTTCCATGGGATCTTGTCACCCTTTCGCTGAGATCACTCAATTCGTTGCATCGTCCCCGGAGCTGGTAGCCCATCTCTGCGTTGACGGTTGAAACAGAAGCAATGTCCATCTCTGTTGCATTGCTCAAGATCCACGGATGACTCAGAATTTGATCGCAAGAAATTCGTTGGTTCACGCCCTTCTCCAACATTCCAAGAATGAGTTTCTTTGCAGATTCAGATATGGAGCTCCATTCACCAGTACTGAGATCTGGTTCTGTATTCTGTATTTTCTGGTACATGGTCTTGGGGTCTTCAGTCTCCACATCAAAAGGTTTCTTCCCGCAGAGAAGAACATACAACAGCGCCGCCGCTCGAGGCCAGAAGCCCTCTACCACGGATAGCACGCAAACAGGGCCGCCGCCACCAGTGGGTCATCGCTAAGACCAGGCAGAGGGAAAAGGGTTGGCAGCCATGGAAAGTACCATGGCCGCCGAGATCTTCGACCCTCTTCCTAGTAGCAGAGCAAAAACCCTAGCTCCTCCAGGATCTTACCATTAACTTTTATTTCTTAACAACATTTAAATTAGATTAAATTAAATAAATAAATAAAAATAATAATTTAAATTAAAGTAAATTTATGAAATTAAATTAAATAAATAATAATAATAAAAAATATAATTTAAATTAAATTAAATTAATGAAATTTAAATTGATCAATTAAAAGACATTAAATTGAATTAATTAAATTAAATTAAATTAAAGTCATTAAATTAAATTAAATTGAACGAATTAAATTAAATTAATGTTAAAAGACACTTCATTAAATTAATAAAATTAAATTAATATTTAAAAGACATTAATTTAAAATTAAAAAAAAAAATTAAAACAATATAAAACACAAAACGAAAGTAAAGGCTGGGACATGGCTCTTGGACGATTTGATCCTGTGCAATGCTCTCAGGCTGAGCCCAATGCTCTCTTTGCATGTGGGATTGGCGCCCACGCTAACATAAATAAAAGAAAAACAATAAAATAAAAAAAATAATAATACGGTGATTTGACGCGATAAGGTTCCTTTATCCGAAGGGTTGCAAGAGCTGGAGATCGACGGCTCTCCTTCACCCCGCGTCGGCAACATGCTCGAGCGATAACAGGGTTCGGTGGTCGCGGAAGGAAAACCGCCGTCACACGTGTCCGTTTCTTACTCGTTCGCATCCAGAAAAGCGGTTTCGCAAACCACTTTAAGGACCACGCGGAAACCACCTGACGTGGCACCGACTGCACTCTCTATTTAAGGGGAAATGAGGTTTTATTTGGGCATTCTAGGGTTGCTTCTCGTGGAGAGCTCGCGGTGTTGGGCGCTAGGGTTTTGGCCCTACTTCTCTGCCACCTCCCATCTCCCTCTCCGCCTGCACTTCTGCACGGGCATGACGGATAACGAAATGGGCTGTAGGTGCTGGCGTGGGTTACCATTAGCCCAGGAGGTAGTCGCCATAGGGCTCGGTGTTTGGACTTTCAAGTGTGCGTGGGGCTCCCCATTCGACTCAGCAGTCGGCTCACGGTGTTGAGCTTGGGCTGTGCCCAATAAATTTTTACTGTCATACCCTTCGTGGGCCATTCACCATACGACCTGATACTTAACACTTGCGCACTGGGATTTGGCTTGCGATATGCTGGCTTAACTCGTGGACATGTAGTGCATGGATCACAGGCTCCTTGTGGGCTGGGTTTTGGTAGACTTGCATAGAAATTGATATTGACGCCCATTCTTGCTAGGAACCCTTCCTTGGAAAATAATATGATTTGGGGCAAATTTAACGTCTAACTTCAATCTGCAGGGAAAGTTTTCTATGTGACAAGTTGAGAGGTCCCTGAAGGGTTTGGATGACCTCATGCTGAATTCCAGAAGGAGGGATTGAACAGAGACCTTAATAATTTCATGGTATGCTGCAGCTCAGCCAAGCACTTCGACCTAATTACCAATTTCCGTGAAAGACAATCTCTATTGCAAAAGGAACCAAATTTTTTTTTTTCTGCCTCAAAGATGGCAAGTCAGGCGGGAAGTATGAAGGTGACTGCCATCAATGGCGTGAAAATGTATTCTGTGTCGGGGCAGCGGTCATTTGCCACATGGCTTACGCCTAAGAAATTGAGAGCTCTGCGCAAGGATAGTGAGTACATGCGAAGAATGGACTTGATTCCGGACCTGAACTTTAATACAGCGGCTACTCGCATCAAGTCAACACCCGATGGAGAGTTTATTATTGTATCAGGTACCTATCCACCTCAAGTGAAGGTATACGAATTAGGAGAGTTGTTATTGAAGTTTGAACGACATTTGGTGTCAGAAATTATTGAATTTCAGGTATTGGGTGATGACTACTGAAAGTTAGCTTTTCTCTGTGCTGATCGTTCTGTTTGTCTTCATGCTAAGTATGGGAGTCACCACAGCCTTCGAATTCCAAGGATGGGAAGGGATATTGTCTATGATCGTTGGTCATGTGATTTGATTTGTGCTGCTTCTTCACCAGATTTATATCGCATCAACTTGGAACAGGGTTTATTAGCTTGTGGTGGAGAAGATGGTGCTTTAGAATGTTTTGATTTGAGAGAGAAAAAAAAACATCTGTTGGCAAAATTGATGTGGTTACACATACAGGAGATATTGATCAGGAGGTTACTGCTATACGGTTCGAGGAAACTGAAAGCTTTCAGATGGCAGTTGGAACTAGTTTTGGACAGGTGCTAATATATGATCTGCGTTCTTCAAGGCTTTTTCGAGTTAAGGATCACATGTATGGTAGCCCCATTATGGATTTCTGTATGTTTATTTTAGTTTATTTTTCTCTGCAATGTTATGGGTCTGGAGATTCTGTACCCATATTAAGATGCGAAGAGAAAAACTACGAATTTATTTATTAGGGCTTTGATGAACGTTCAGAGGCAAAGATTGGCTTTCGTTTGCAAAATTCAGAGATTGAATGTGAAGATAATTAGTAATTAACTGTGTCAAGGTTTTGACAATGTCGGAAACAAAATAATGATATTGATTTATAGAATATTTGATGAAGATCTCAAGCAAAATAGGGCATTGGTTTCCAGGGTTTGGGTGATTGTTTTTTTTTTTTTTTTTTTACAATTTATCTCTTAATATCGTGTGGTTGTTTTTTTTCGGTTGGTTTAATTTGTCTGTAGCTTTTCTTTAATTTTCTGCATTAGATAGATGATAAAACAACCCTGAATCTTAATTATTTATCGCTAACGGGTGTTCAACTACTTGCTGGAATTTGCCATAAAGTTTTCTGGGCATGAAATCTGAAATTTGGCTCAATTCCTACGTAGTTTTAAGTGATGTAATTCGTAAAACTTAATTCCGAAATTTTATTTCTACATAATCACATACATTTGGAATTCATTTTGTGATGGCGATCATTCCTAAAGCTTGGAATTTCATAATGCAAATTTCTGTAGAAACTATTGGATTAAATCTGAGTTTAACTCCGAATACTTTGTTGATTTTTCTGCTATAAGGTACTAGGGCATCAAGGGAACATTTCTGGAAATCATATGATAACTAATAAATCAGATTTAACAGTAATAATCATTTATTTATTGGTTACAAATGCTTCTTTAAAATTTTGGAAATTCTGTTTATTATTGGTCTTAAGTTATTTCAAACAGCAAAGTGTTTTCACGATGGTTCAATGCCCATGTATTGTTAAGTAAATCATCTATCAATTTCTAAAATGATCTCCTGATGAATGGTCCACTTTGGTCCACTTTACTAGCTTTATCTCGCACAACCTTTATTTACAGGTAATTCTGGAACTTTTATTTGGTGCTAAGGCTCATTGATTATTCTAACAAATTGCTCTTGATGATGATCACGGATCATGGATGCTTAAAATTGTCACAAAAAGATATTCCATATCTTATTTGAAATAGCATTTATTTCCCTTTTTTTTTCCGCAAATTTTAAAATCCTTTGTTTTGCAGGTTACTTACCTGGTCTTTTGTTATATTATGCAGGTAAATCAATGTTACAAAAATTTAGGGAAGACGGTTTGGAAAAATCTGGAACATTGATTTCAGATTTCTGCATGGAGTTCTACCTAAATTTACAGATATTTTGCTTAGGGATGCTTAGTTTCTATTTCCGGTAGGCCATTAGGTTCGAGAGTTCGAACCGGGCTCTGATACCATCTGTAGTGCCCTTATCAGGCACTGGGTCTATTCCAGGTTATCAGGTTATAACTAGTTTTTCCCTTTATAATTATTAGAAGCAAACCAGAGATTCAACCGTCTATATTTATGTTTCTGTGAATGTTTAACTGTCTGTTTTCCATATGTTTACATGTCTCTGCAGTTAAATAAACATAATCCTAAAACTTTCCATTTAATTCTGTTCGTTTGACATGCATAGCTTGGAAATAAAAGAAAATGCATTCTAATTAAGCTGGTTCAAAAAAATACCTGAAACCGTCGATTGCAGTAAGATAAGAAGATTTCTGGAATGGATTCTGTAAGATTACCTTAACAACCCCAAAATGATGTGTCCACCCTGCCGATCAGCTATTATCGTGCTGACCCTAGGAAATCAACGGATTTCCTAGCCCCCGAGCCCACAGACCGATAATCCCGACAGCCACTTTCCATGGTAATCATCCGCTGAGTTATCCCCCTCCTCAGTCTTTTCTTTTGAGTTTCCCGCCTCCTCAAAGCTTCGAGTTAACCCCCTCCTCGGCATTCCTCCTTTTTCACAAAAATCCTCACAGTTCTCCCACAATAACCCCCTTACTACTTTGTTAATTCTCCCCTTTATAGGAATCCACCTCCTTCCAAAGTCAAACTTCCTTATCACTCCACCGCCCTAGCTGTCGTGGTCTTGGAAGTACTAATCATTAATGCATCCCCTTTTTAAGGTAAAAAGGTGGATTATATATATTATTTTAAATCATCCAATTTTCTTTTGAGCAGTAGGATTATTTAATAATTCATTTAACAACTCCATTTTATTTACTTGGAATGATTCCGCTAATTAATTAAATGAATAATCTATTTAATAAATTTATTATTATTCAATCCACTATGCTTTATTAAAAGGATTATTAACACTATTATTATTAATTTAATAATAATATTAATAACAATAATGATTAATAATAATAGTGATTAAATTAATTGTGAATAATAATTAAATTATCTATTTGTTTAATTGACAAGTGTCAACCTAATACCCCTAGGTATAAGTAATGAAATATAATTAATGGTTTACTTAACCATAATCAACAATTACATAGTGTACTCTTCTAGTATTAATATTTAACTATCATACTTCATATCGAGGACACCTTCACTTGAGGATACTTGCAATTAATGACACTTATTTTAATTGTTCATTACCATGTTCACACACAAAGACTAATTAACTTCTTTTACACATTGGAACTTGACAATCTTTTACTAATTAAGTCATTCAGTAAATACTTAATTGAGTTACCTATGATACTTATAACATTGTTAAATCTTGATAAGTATGTTGTAAACCAATACTATTGCGCATGTGCATAATGTGCATGCGTGGCCAGCGTATGCACAAGACAGACATGTACTACAAACATATGTCATATATATATTCTATGCATATCAGTTAACTAATATTCATAATACTTTATGCAAACCGAACAAGTACACATTCATCATAATATTACTAAAACATCATCGTTTATTTTATCAGTTAACCTTTAAGATTCCATTTCATTGCTTTTATGATTACGTTTGTTCAATCAATCAGGTACAAGGAAGGCTACCTACTACCACTAACTCCAGGTCAATGAATTCTCAACCCTCAACAGTACTAACTATCATATCCTCCCATCGTTAACCTACTGCCACAACCTCCATGTCCTTCCTCTGCTAGTATAAAAGTGGATGTCGGACTCAACGACCTGACCACATAGAACTTGAGAGCGATAGCGTCGGCTGAACAGAAAGCGGACCTATCCTCTCCTAGCAGGCATCCGGCCATCGTCATCACACATACATGGGGAGCGTGTCTCAGCACGGCCCTCCCACGATCTCGGGTATCATAGGAACATAGGGTGGGCAACACATCCATCCCTCTCAACATACTGGGCCTACGCCCTTATCAAATCATACTCTGCTGCTCTCGAGATTATCGGTCCATGTCATTGTTTCATCAATTTTGGGTTGCTAAGGCTTACTGCATAGATAGGTTCTACTCCGTATATCAGATCAAGTACCCGGCTATCCCATAGCCCTCGTGTCCTGCAGGTTAGTATTCCGCAGGATACACCCTTTTTTTAACAAGCATTTCCATTCGATCACCCATTGATCCATATCATCAACATCATTCATTTCACGTCACAATTTTATCGTATCACAGATATGCATGGAATATAACAGTTCTATCAATTTCATCATAGGATGGCATCCACGTACAACACCATATATTTTACATTCTATCATTGTCTGATCCATATTGTCAGCATCATTTATCTCATCACATAAAATCATTAAATCGATCACAGCATAATTACCACATCGTATATATCCCATTTCCTCCAGGACGATTATCAAACATACACTGTCATTATGAAATAAAAGAATCTCATGTTAATCGTAACTTAATAACTGCATGAATATAGTAACATCATTAACACAGTAGCAACATATCATCATGTCTATCATGCCGAAAATATAGTTCACTCTGTCTAGCTGAGTCAAATAGATTACAAGCAATTAAAGTGAAAGGGGTCTAACTCGCCAACAGGCCTAGTCAAAATATGGGGCATTACATGAAGTGCATTCTGCATAACTGGATAGATGTTTTCTTATTCTCAATATATATGGTCCTTATGAGAACAAATTGGAATTATGGACCTCTCTACTATCGAAGGACTATGTAGAGGAGGCTAATTTGGTAGCAGGGGGAGACTTGAATACAACTCTCCCAGAAAATGAGAATTGGTGGGAGGTGGTTCGATAGTATCCAATAGGTATGACCGTTTGGGATTTATTTGAACACTATGAATGGATGGATATCAAGCCAACAGTTATAAAGCCTACATGGTGCAATAAGCAAGTCGGTGCTCAAGGTATCTCCAAGAGACTTGACCGTTTATTTTTAAATATAAATATTTCTTCCAGTTTACAGTTGTATAGATCTTGAGTTGGGCCTGTTATTTTCTCATATTATTTTCCTCTCTTTATTGAATTTGGTATGTTGGAAGTTAAACCTGGCTCTCCATTTAAATACAATTATGAATGGGTCAAAATTACATAATTCCAAGACCTAATCCTAAATATTTGGAGACATATCATAGAGGGAAATGGATATTTATGCACTCATATGGTGGAAAATATCAGATAATTAAAGACTCTCGTGGTGAAATGGAATAGCTCAAGGAGGAGGGAGCGTGAAGCTCGTAGCGGAGATAGATTCGAAACTTGGTTTCTTGTACGACATAGATGGTGGAAAATATGAGAGAATTAAAGATTCTCATGGTGAAATGGAATATCTCAAGGAGTAGGGAGTGTGAAGCTTGGGTAGTGAAGATAGAGTCAAAACTTGGTTACTTGTACGACATAGATCCTATCTTTTTCTCCTCGGAGGAAGTTAAGAAGGAGATCGTGGATCCGGAGAAAGAGAAACAACAATATATCAAGGATGTAGAGGTGGAATGAAGACTTAAAATTAGGGCACTGTTGCTTGAAGCAAGGGATCATAACACAAAATATTTTCAGAAAATGGCATCCCATAGGAAGAACTACAATTCCATCTAGGAATTGAAGGATGAGGGTGGTCATCCAGTCACAGGATTCAAGAATTTGTTGGAGCTTGTTGTTGACCATTTTAAAGCTAATTACTCTGAGCCTGAGCATAAGGATATGATGGGAATGTTACAGGTCATTGAGAAGTTTCTTATACTACTCAATAGGGAGGAAAATGAGATTTTATACTTGGAAGCTACGATGTAAGAACTGAAGAGTGCTCTAAATGATTTTCAATGAGATAAAAGTTCGGGACCGGATGGCTGCCTCCCAGATTTTTTCTTGGAATTTTTTGACACTGTGGATGGAGATCTTATTAAGATGGTGGAAGAGGTTTGAAAATATGGTGTCATCCCTACCTATTTAAACTCAACCTTTTTGGCCTTGGTTCCAAAGAAATACAACCCTAAAACATTAGGGTATTTTAGGCCAATTTCACTGTGCAATGGTGCATACAAGATAATGGCCAAAATCTCGGCAATCAGACTGAAGCCTCTTCTTTCCAGGTATGTCTCCAAAGAATAATTTGGTTTCCAGTAATCGTCGTGTTGAATTATGTTCATGTCTGTTTCTGCACTATATTCCTGTTGATTTCTTCCAGCATCTAATTGTTCCATTCATTGCATTTACTACGTTGTGACCAATCTTCATTTCCTTTTCATGCGTTGCATATCTCGCCATGCTAACCAAATATTTTTCACACATTTCCACGTGTCAGCCAGCTAGAAAATAAAGCAATGTGACAAACAGCTCGTGTGGAAATCTTGATGTGTCACAAGGCCTCTTGGTTATTCTTGAGATTAGTTCTACTTCATATAGGTTTTAGTTTGGATCTTACAAATTGGATAATGAGAAGTGTGACATCTCCCCATTTTTCAATTCTTATAAATCGAGCAGGTACAGCCTTCTTTAAGTCTACAACAAATCTGAGGAAAGGATTCCCCCCTCCCCCCCAACCTTTTTATGCTAATTATGGAGGGTCTTAGTAGGATCTTGAATGCTGATAGGGGAAGAAGAAGACTTACGGGAGTCACCTTTAATGGTAGCGAAAATTTGTTTCACTTAATGTTTGTGTACAATATTCTCTTGTTATGCATCTATTCCCAATTGGAATTCTAGAGATTGGAAGCAAATATGGGCTATAGGAATGGAGATTATCTCAGAGAAGTCTGTCATTTATCTTGTGGATAGTCATATGGAGGATAGAAGATTCTAGAGGAGATTTTTCCCCTTTGACTGTAAAAGAATGGAGGAAGTTATCCAGTACCTTAAGTTTTCATTAAATCCCAATAACTATGGGAAGAGGGACTAGTGGTGGTTTGTGGCTCAGATTGAAGATAGAATAAATTTGTGGTGTAATCGATGGTTTTCAAGGGGAGGTAGATTGGTGATGGTTAAGACAATGTTAGAGGAAATCCATGTTTACTAGCATCACTTGGCTTCCATACATGTTTCAATTCTCAACTCTATCAGGAAAATTTGCTTCAACTTTATTTGGAGGAACAGTTTGGAATACCAGGGTTTCCATTTAGTGAAGTGGAATTCGTTGGCAGCACCTAAGTAGAAAGAAGTGTGGGGAATGAAGAACATTATTCTCTTCATTAAAGCTCTATATGCAAATTCATTATGGAATTTCTTGACAAAAGATAGTATGTGGAGGAATATTCTAATTTCCAAATATATACCACCTACTTCTATTATAGAATGGATCAGAAGAAGGGATAAGAAGTGTAGGTAGGCTTCTAATAATTGGAAATCCCTTTCGAATTCTTTCTAGTTACTTTCGCCTTATCTTGCTTGGAAAGTTGGGAATGGGAAATCCATTCGAGTTGGGCATGATTATATCCTTGGCATACCAAAGGGTGCATGTCTTATTCCTGGTATAGAGACTCATTTGTAGGACAGAGGTCTATCTTCTTTGGACAAGATAGTCAATCTAGGAAGATCGACTCTTTGGGAACATGGGTGGCTATCAAGGGAGGAGCTTGGGTTGAGGAGGGAACTAGATATTGAATGGGACCTATTTCAAGATAAGCTTAATAAGTCTCATATTCATATTCAGAAATGGGAAGATGCTTTAGGGTGGGACTATAATTTACATGGAGGTTATTATACAACAAAGTTAGGGTACATGTCTATCTGCTCGGAAGTTCATTGTCTAAGTAAGTGGTGGTGGAGGCCGCTGTGGAAAATAAAAGCTCCTCCAAAGTTGATTTTACATTTATGGCTTTTGTTGCTGAATAGTATTTTAACCTAGGACAAACTGCAACACTTCAATTTTCATGGTCCTGGTTTGTTTTTTTTTATGTAAATTGTGAATGAATCAATGCAACCTCTCTATGTGGAATGTGATTATACCAAGGCGGTTTGGGGTGAGATCACAAATATTGTTCCTTGCTCCTACCCATGATTAGGTGTTTCAGTGGAAGATTGTTTCAGTCGTTACTTTCAGATTTGGGATCTTAGTCCTCTCATATCACTCCCTCTCATCATTGCATGGAGAGTCTTGTTGGCTTGGAATGATGCAATATTCAATGACCATCATAGGACTGCTTTTCATATAGCCTCCCAATCCTTCATGATTTTTCAACATTATAGGGAAGAATTTGTTGATAGATCTGTCCGGATCTAGGAGCTTCTGAGGATTGCATAAGACTAGTCATGGGCGTTCTTTGACGGGGCTAGCCAGGAATATAGAGGTGGTTTTGGTTTCAACTTGTATATAAAAATATATCATTATTTTCTTGGAAAGGTTTGTATTGGACATGGTTCAAATAACAGGGCAGAACTTAGTGGCCTTTTTCACTTACTCGGACAAGCAGATAGATGTGGACTAAATCGACTTCATGTTTTTGGTGACTCGATGTTGGTTATTAGGTGCATGCAGGGGTTGGATGAGATTGTAAATTCTGATTTAGTTTCTTTAGTGGATCAACTGAGAAGGATCAAAGGCTCATTCCAAGAACTAGCATTCAGGCATATTTACAAGGATTTTAATGAACAGGATGATTCCCTATCAAAGCAAGGTCTAGTTCTGCATGAAGGGGCTTTAAGTCTAGAATAATTCCAGGGGGGGCACATTTTCGCCTCCTGTCTTATTTTCCCTCTCAGATTTTTGCGATGATTAAGAAGGGACTTTTCCCCTCTCTATTATAATTTGGACTTATAGTCTTAGACTTGGTAGGATTTTGGTTCCTCCTTGAGCTATCCTAGCTTTTTTTATTATACGCTTCTTTCAAGCACTGAGGATTGTATTTTTTATCAGAAATGAATGAAAATGCGTTTTTTTCATGGAAAAAAAATACTATACACTCATAGTTTTATGGAAATTAATTATGTATGTGTTTATTTTCCAATTCCATTATCCTTTTCTCATGCATGGTTGTGTGAACCATGACTTCCCCTAGGAACTGCAATGTTCCATACCTAAACTATTTGCATTTGTATGTTGGATCACATCAAAGGAGATTCATATGGATATCATTCCATGATGGTGTCGAGAGATAGTTGAGATTATTTGTATATTTGAGAAGGAACCACCCACACGTTTCATGGACTTGTCGGTTCATCTTCTAATTCACCTAATTGATGAGGTGAAATTATATGGGGTGGTATCATGTCGTTGGATGTTCCTCTTAAAGAGGTACATGAAACAATTGAAGGGATTTGTTCGACAAAGGGAAAAATACGAAGGGTCTACGGTGAATGGTTACATAGTATACGAGTCATTCTTCTGTGTCAGTGAATACATCAAACAAATTGACAACAAATCAGGCACAGTGGTTTCAAATGACCAACATGAAGAGGAAAAAAGAGAAAGGGTGCTACTCCAAAAAAATGGAAAAAGGTGCATGATATCGAGTAAGTCGCTTATCTTTTGTCAACTTTCTACAGAGTAACTATTTACACGAAACTTGATGATATATATTTGATTTCATAAATACATCAATGAAGTCAGAAATGAACACCATCAATAAATTCATTCTTTACAATAAGGAGTCAACGCAACCGTGGGTCGCATTATATGAAGAGGAGAAAAAATGGAAGAATGATAGGAAAGAATTCAAATCGATGAACAATAGAATCATATCCTATCCTAATCATTTAAAATAAATTATGCCAATGATATGTCCCACTAGTTGGTTGGTTGACTAGATTAAAGAGAAGTATGATGCATCTAGTCTTTACCCGTGTGGTGAGTACAACTAGTTGTTACCCTTGTGGTGAAGATGGTGCAATAAACATAGGGATCAAGTGCAACAACTCTATAATAATCTCTCTATGTACATTTTTAATAGTTTATAATGAACATTTGAATTCTAATATCTAAATGTTTTTATTAATGCTCGAGTTATTAAACATGTGGCACTATCATTTGTCCACTTTTTTACAAGTGCATTTGTTCCCATCTATGTGGGCACATGGCCATCATATTTGTAATGAGGATGTTGATAATGGACTTGTCACATTGGACTATGGACTGAAAGTTGAGTTCGACCAATCTATTCATGCTAGCCACCATGATCATAACACAATAGAGGGGAAGTTAGGTTAGGTCAAAAAGATATAAGTGATCATTCAAGTCGACTTCTCATATTTCCAATATGTTATTTTTAGGCTCAAGTGGTCGGATAGATACCTTCAACCAGAGTAATTTAAACGAATACTGCAATAGTGGGATAATATGTATCAACTCTAGAAGGATGTGGATGAAACTAAAGAGCCTTATGTTTTCCCAAAACACCGCAACAAGTTTTTTTTCCTCCGGATATGTTGGATAGGGATTGGTGGTTTGTACTAAGACACAATTCAAGATCAAAACAGATTTTTGAGAATGATGATGTTATAATTCTAAGTGATGAAGATAATCAAGGTGACGGAAACGAAGAGTGATATGTACATGTTTTATCCCAACATTTATATTGCGGATGTGTCATTTTATAATTGTTACATTCTATAATTGGCCAATTATGTTTTTTTTATTCAATTTATGATGTTGGGTATGAAAATTTAAGAATCATTTACAACTATCACATGGAAAGTAAATTAAATTATTTTGGAACATTCTAATAAAAAATAATAGTGATCACCGATGCGTTAATTATATGTGTGTGCACTGGTGCGTTAAAAATAAATTAGGAGCATTAATGACTTAAAAACACTTTTAAAAACTCTTTTTTAGGTTAGAATATTATCTAGGCATTGAAGGTATAGAGGATAAACTACCAACAATTTAGGCGTGTATGCTATTGTAAGGGTCATCTATGAGATCGTGTAAGGTGATGATGACATAAGGGACAAATTTTATTCTAGGAGAACATGTAAGATTATGATAACATATTGTAATCATATTCACACATGATTTGGTGAAACTGTAATCATAATCATGCATGATTTGGTGAACCTGCAACTAATGTAGATTAGAAAATTACAACTAATATAGATTATAATTTTGAGAAATTGTGCATAATTTATACTAAAGTCTTTAGAAATGAAATGCATATAGGAAAATTCACACAAACACTAAGGGAATGCACAACACAAATTGAAAATTACATTACATCATCTCATATGTAGGTTATGTTTTTGTTCAATAATTATTTTTCTACTGTATTTTGATTGTTTTATAAAGTGATTGGTTGCATGTGTAATTCGACATTAGAAAGTAAGGTAAGCATTGTGTCTTGAAATCTAAAATCAATTATGACAATTTCCTGCAAAAGAGAGACTTAAATTATGTCACCAAAGATATGTTCATCACTTAAAAAAATGAATTAGATTTCTCGCTATGTTGAAAATAAATTAAATTGCTTTCAAATATCCTTAAAAATAATAATGGTCACTAGTGCATTATGTTGGAATCTATTTAATACTGAGAGGGGGGTGAATCAGTATTAGCGCAATTATGAATTTCTTTTAACTTCTTAGCTGATTATTCAGATCTTAATTATTCATCCATCATAAATAAAACATTCATCCACATATGCGCAAAAACACTGAACACATATAATTTTTATGTGGAAACCCAAATGGGAGAAAACCACGAAATGCTCTCTTATAATAAAAGGTTGCATTCGAGGAAGAACCAACTTCCTAAGTTCTACAGCACCAACTGGAAAGAGGCACTGACCCCCTGGTTTTACAAGAACCGACCTGAAGGAAACACCAACTCCCTTATTTACCAGCTTCAATTGGAAGGAGGCATCGACCCTGTTCTCCTTGCCCTGTCCTGCCGCCCTGATATATAAGAAAAAGATATTACTTTACTACTCTTCTGATCCATGCACTTTTCAGTTTTTCAGTTGTTCGTTTTGTTGTGTGCACCTTCTGTATATTGTAATATTGTTTTTATTGTGCTGCATACTTCACTTGACTTCACACTTAACTTAACACTTCAACTGACATCGCACTTCACACACTGTGTGTTGATTCATCATATTCTATAGTATGTGCTCAGGTTCAATATGCCATTATGTTACTACACATCTACAACTTCAACTAACACTGCGCATATTCTGTAGTACTATTGTTATGTATCTGCTCTACAATATCAGATTGGTCTGCGTAGTTTTGATGAAATGTTTGTTTTGTCTTGGTGCAACAACCTTTAGATAATCTGCGACATCCTGTGCATCATCTATGATATGGCCTTTCTTCTTTGTGCACTTGTCTCAGATCATCTCTATCATAATGCGCATCATTTATTGTGCAACAACTCTGTCTTTGCGCATCAGATAAACTTATTCACTTCACACATCACAATATATACTTCAAGTTAGTATTCGTGACTCTGTGACTTTCTGTGTGCTATCTACAAAACTATCTTTCTAGTCTCACGCACTTGTGCATCATCAGTAGTTATGCATTTCTATCTTCCCGCAACTGTCACAGATAAACTTGCATCATACTGTGCACCATCAACAATTACATTCCTCTACTTGTGCGCACATGCTTCTTTTCTAGATCATATGTTCTAGTTCAACGAGCCCATTGATGCCCCAAGAATTAGAAACTTGATAAATCTGTATCTTCCAGATTTTCTTCCACAAGCTCCAAGCTTACTTCCATTCTCTAACTCGGCTTCTTATTTATACTTGATATGCATGGATGGTGATGTCCACAAGTTGGTCGTAGCATCCCTTCTTCCTTGCTTCATGGTTCCGCTTACTTGCGCTTCCACCACTTGTCATCTTCTACGCCATTGAGATGTCATCTCTTGTGGGTCTTGCACTTACTTGGTTTCTTAGCTAGTGGACTTGCGCCCTTACGATATGGTATTTCACACTTGACTTCACTAATTGCTACTTTATTCTTGGTACTTTTACGCACTTCAACAACTTGTATGCTTCTTCTGATTGGTGTACTTTGTGCACTTATGGGGCTTGCATAATTTTTCAACCACTTCTTGTTCTCAATCCACTTGTGCACTCTTGAACCTTGTCCAACCAACTCTATTGACTTAGCCTAGGTGGACTTGGGACTTGCACATGTACCATATGTACTAAATGTATTCCTTATGTACTTCTTCAAACTAGATATTCTTGATGTACTCCTGGATATACTTCTTTAGACTGGATTCCATGTATTTCTTCAAACTTACTTACATATACTTCTTGAAACTGGCTTCCATATATTTCTTCAAGCTAGCACAAGGAATATTGAATCCTCTTTAACATCAATGACAACCAAAGTTCAACAATATCCCCCATTGGAATTGATGTCAACACCTCATGAAACTGTGCATAATCATCTCATGAAGTTGTACGCTTCATCTGTGCTGGTCATAGTACTCCCCCTGTGTTATTTTCTAGTTTCAGTCGTTGCTCGTTTGCGCATCTTGTTGTCATTCTTCTGTTATCTTTCACTTCTACATAGATCTCATGCTTTATGATCTTCATCATTATCTTTTCATCTTTGTGCTATTCGCATGCTTTATAATCATTATTTCTTGTGTGGATGGATGCTTCATGATCTTTCTTTTTTTTGATCGCATGCTTCATGATCTTTCTCTGTTTTGATCGCATGCTTCATGATCATTATCCCCCTTTGACATCAATGTAAAAGAGGTGCCATCACTGCATACATATAGGTTCTCCTCCTGACCTTCACTATGTCTGCTTGTTGGGATTACTCCCCATGTATTCATGTTTTTTTCTTTTGTTGGGGACCTTGCGCGGATTTGCAATCTGTACACTGTTTATGCAGCTGACTTGGATATGCTTCCTTGTACAATTGTTAGATCCGATCTATCTTCATCTTTTGTTCCTGTCATATCAATCATCAATCATTGTGTAATATTCCATACCAATATCCATGTGTTTTTTTGCGCCGTGTTGAGTTATGTCCACGTCTGTTTCTGCACTGTATTCCCGTTGATTTCTTCTAGCGTCTAATTGTTCCATTCGTTGCATTTACTGCGTTGTGACCAATCTTCATTTCCTTTTCATGCGTCACATATCTCTCCATGCTAACCAAATATTTTTCACACATTTCCACATGTCAGCCAGCTAGGAAATAAAGCAATGTGACAAACAACTCGTGTGGAAATCTTGACGTGTCACATTTGTACTTGAGCCTTTTGGGAAGCATCATTCAGTTGTACGGAACAATGAATTGGATTTCTGCTTTTTATCCTCTTTCTCGAATTCATTAACTCATGCATTTACTTCTGACAACTCCATAAACAGCTTCGAATCACGCAGACATGAATGCAATTTACTCCCCATCTCTTCAACTTAATTTTCCACGCGCACGAAGAACTACCATCCGATTCTATAAGAGAGCTGTGAAATGCCTAGTTCATCACCCTTTTTCTTCTGTCATCTAGCTTTCTCTGCGTCTTGTTACCTATATGTCTCTTCAACTTCTTTAACCATGTCTTCCTTCTTTCATAGGTTTAATGATTCGCTTTATAATGTACACCTTGCGGTTCAATCGTAATAAGCATAGTTCACTTGTATAAGAGTTGACATGGGTGTTTGGCAAGGCCAAATGAGAGAGTCTGAATTCAAAAACTAGTATGCTCAGTCGCAAGTGAATCTCAGCAACGCGGAGGGATTATCCAATATGAGCAAGCAAGTAGATATTCTGGAGCAGCAGCAACAATGGATTCTTGACCTATTGAACTCAATTCAGATGAAGCTGTCTACCGATAATCCATCGTCTACAACTCTGCAACTTTATCCTCTTTGGCCATCCTCTGCATTCAACGAGCCGGTTCCAATGGACTGTAACGTCCCCTCCCATCATAACAGCATTATAGAGAGGACGTGATGCTAAAAATGGGCGTCTAGCCCCATGAACTTACTAAACAAGCATTCACATAATATAAAAGATCATATGGAAATGTATAATGATAAGAAAACACAGCGGAAGTAATTTCAATAACACATCCATCATACATTCAAGATGTTCATCAAATAAATAATTGCAAAGTTTACACAAGAGAATACTTATCTTAACAAAGTAGTCCCAAGCAACTGGCTATGCAACTGCAACGTTCCACCCAACCATAGGCCAGTTGTGATCATCAATAACTCAACACACTGCCACCCCCGAGCTGGGCATGATTTCTACAAGGAACCAGGGAACAACAGACTCACACATAACCAAGTATACACCAAAATGATCCAAGCCAACCTACAATTGGGTTTATCAGGCTACTAGGAAATGGAAAGGAAGAGTGGCTAAGCTAGTGAGCTCAAGCACAGAGCCAGGGGTAACCTTACAAGATCTATCTAGCTTGGTACCCACAATACCTACACACCCAGCACAAGGAAGTATTATTTTCACTGCTGTACAGTCCCTCAAGCCATACCTTCCCCATCTAGTGTTCTTAGGGTGTGCATAGAAGAGTAGCCAAAGCCCTCTTGATCTTCTTGAGAGGTTATCTCCCCCACTAGGTTTATCAAGCCCTCTTTGTCCACTACCACTCAAATCTCTTGCTCACATATTCAAACCAAGACAAGGATGCACATAACAGCAGAAGTATAAGTGTTGGGCATGATCAAAACGTTTTTACAGTGAGATGCCCAAATATGGGATTTCTACCAGCCCATAAAAACGTGGGAAAGCTTAAAAACGAAATGGAAATTAGGGAACAACCTTGGAGAGCAGAAATCGTTTTCAGAAAAATGCCCATGGGTATTTTGGGGCAAAAACGACCTCCATCACAGTCCCAAATCATGGCCCTTCTCTCCCAGCTGCTGTATAATGAAAAAACGAGCTCCCAGGCATGGAAAATGCAGGAAAAATGGTGAAAAACGTGATGGGGAAAGGCCCAGTAGTTCAGACTGCGTGAGAGAGGAAATACTATGGGTTTAGAATTGCTTTGGGCACCATTTCATGGGTGTTTTCTTGCCCAAGGAGACAAAATACGAATTCCCAGGTTGATGGCTTGCCCATGCACGAAATTGGCTACCATACCTCTTCATTCCCAAGGCATTAACTGCCTCAACCAACTTTGGAAGAATTAAACGATTGGGTCCATAACCCAAAATGGGTAGTTGGTGGTTTATGGGTTTTCTCATTGACACATGGATCAACACCATTGACTCAAGGGTTTGAATAATTTCTCTCCCTATTCCTTGTAGAATCATGCCCCCATCTCTTTGTTGCATTGCATAACTAGTTGTGGGTATTTCCATTAAAATTCATATTTACATGATGTCTTAATGACATTGTGCCTATCTAGCACAAGAACCATAGGCATCTATTTCTTTAATTGCCGATACATAAAACGCTAAATCAATGGTGGGGCCTTGGCCTTGAGCTCCTCACCATGATCAAATTACAATATTTACATCATTTGCGATTTAATACAAAGGGGGTCAAAATGGGGACATTACATGGATTTGGAACTATGACTTGCACACCAAATAACTAACCATGACGCGAATATAGACCTTGAGTTGCAACTTTGAATTACTCCTGTAATTCTCAATTTTGTTGATACAGCTTACGTTGTCGTTTCAGACTTCAAATGCCTTTTGGCCTTGGAATGCTTCCTTCTTTGTAATTCATCTATGTTCTCAGCAACAGAAGACTCATGCGATTTTGTAAAACAAAATTGGATTATAAGCAATTTTTGTCTATATATCTGTGCATGCTCATGTTTATTTCTCAGCATGCTTATTTGAATTTTCTTTCGTTCTGTTCCATGTATGTGCACTATGTGCGACAATTTTAACACAACACAACAACTAATTGAATATATGTGCATATTAACATAACATCAATGCAACCAAATAAAACTATTCACTAATTGCAATACTTCACTAAATGAAATACTTCACTAACACACTCCTTGAATTCTTGATTTTCATGTTGAATTCAAGGATCTCACTTAATATCTTGGAGATCAGCAAGATGGGAAGCAATTACTTGCTGATTTATATGTACTTTGATTTTCAGCTTCTTCTACGCATGTTTGAGGAGTTTTCCTTACCCACATTTTCATGTTCGCACTTACATTTTGATTATGCGCTTGATTGTCTCCCCTTTTGGTCCTTGTATTGCGACAACTGTTAGGTAGAAAATACTCATTTGGATAGTTCATTGTTCTTTGATAATAATGCCCAATTACATCACATGCATAGCATCTCACAGTTTGACAATACTTCATAATATGACCAATGTAATTGCACCTTGTGCACTTCATTGTATTAATCCTTCTCCTGGTAGTGTAATGGAGACGATTGTAATTACTGAAGGAATTATCATACTTGAATGACTTTATTCGATTTGTACAATTCTTATTGTCGCGGACCTTTTTATCATAGCTAAGTCCTGACTTGCTTGTTGGAGACCTTTGATTATTCAGAATCTTAATTAGGATTGATGTGTTGCCTTTGAATTTTTTCAACGTTTCATCTTCAAGACCATCCTTGTCACTTCCTGAACGTGCGCAATTCGGAGTGTCACTCGTGATGTGCTCTTGAACTTGTTTATTTCCCTTTATCTCGATCAACTTGTCTTCTAAGTGAGATATCTCTCTATCCTTCAATTCAAGCTGACTTGTCAGCAATTTGTTCTTTTGCGCCAATTCTTCCAAAGAAGTCTTCAATGCTTATTTTTCTTCTTCGCTCAGATTCAATATGCCATTTGGTTACTGCGCATCTACAACTTCAACTAGCACTGTGCATTTTCTATAGTACTGTTGTTCTGTATCTACGCTACAATATCAGATTGGTCTGCGCACTTTTGATGAAATGTCTGTTATGTCTTAGTGCAACAACCTTTAGATAATCTTTGACACTCTATGCATCATCTATGATATGGCCTTTCTGTTTTGCACACTTGTCTCATTCCAACTCTATCATAATGTGCATCCTTTATTGTGCATCAAATCTGTCTTTGTGCATCAGATAAACTTCTTCACTTCACACATCACAAGATATACTTCAAGTTAGTCTTCGCACCTATGTGACTTTCTGCGTGCTATCTTTGAAACTGTATTTCTAGTCTCACGCACTTGAACATCATCAGTAGTTCTTCATTTCTGTCTTCCTGCAATTGTCACAGATAAACTTGCATCATACTACGCACTGTCAGCAATTCCTTTCGCATGTTTGTGCACACACGGCTCTTTTCTAGATCACATGTTCTGGTTTCGTGGCCCCATTGATGCCCCAAGAATTAGAAGCTTGATAAATCTGTATCTTCCAGCTTTCCTTCCACAAGCTCCAATCTTACTTCCATTCTCCAACTCGGCTTCTTATTTATACTTTATCTACGTGGATGGTGATGTCCACAAGTTGGTTGTAGCATCCATTTTTCCTTGCTTCATGGTTCTGCTTACATGCACTTATTCCACTTGTCATCTTTTGCGCCACTGAGCTGTCATCTCTTGTGGGTCTTGCGCTTACCTGGTTTCTTGGCTAGTGGTACTTGCGCCATTGCGGTGTGGTCTTTCGCACTTGAATTCAATAACTGCTACTTTCTTCTTGGTACTTTTTCGTGCTTCAACAACTTGTATGCTTCTTCTAACCGGTGTACTTTTTGCACTTCCATGGCTTGCATAACTATTCAACCACTTCTTGTTCTCAAGCCACTTGCGCACTCTCGAACCTTGTCCAACCAACTCTATTGACTTAGCCTAGGTGGACTTGGGACTTGCACATGTACCATATGTACTGAATGTATTCCTTATGTACTTCTTCAAATTGGATATGCTTGATGTACTCCGGGATATACTTCTTTAGACTAGATTCCATGTATTTCTTCAAACTTGCTTACATATACTTCTTGAAACTGCCTTCCATATATTTCTTCAAGCTAGCATAAGGAATATTGAATCCTCTCTGACATCAGTTGACATTAACGACAACCAAATTTCAACACATTAAATGTGAAATATGAGAACTAATGCATTAAAAATGAATTGTGGGCACCATTGCATTAATAATAAATTAACCACACCGGTTACTTAAAAATACTTTTTCAAACTCTATTTGAGGTTAGAATGTTATCCACACATTCAAGGTAAAGAGGATAGACTGGTTGAAATTTAGGCCTATATGCCACTGCAAGGTCATCTATGAGAATGTGTGGTGATGATGACATATGAGATGGCTAATATGTGAGATCCCCTAACACTTATTTCTCATCACTTCTAACCCATAACCCATATAATCCAAAATCTTATAACCCCTTACTCATTACCACTATAACCTCCAATTCTTAAGGTAGGATCCTTGTAACCAATATGCCACTAAAATCTATATCCATGTTTACAACTAACTCTTAATCCATATAACACATAACACCCATAACCCTAAAATCGTAAACATTAGCCATTATAAACCTTGGCACCTTTAACCCATGCCACCTTATAAACGATAAACATTATAATTACTCACTCCAATACCATCTAAGCATTATAAAATCTATCGTATATGATACTTTTAACCTATATATCTCTTGAATCTTAACCCCTATAACCATTTATTCCTTATAAACCATAATCCATTTAACACATCACACCTATAATCCATAAATCATAGCTTCTAACTCTTGACCTCTTTAACACATATTCCTTATAACTATTCAACCTAATAACCACTCACACATATAACACATAATCCTTATAACCTTATCATCCATTATCCATATAACCTATATATGTCTTGACCCGTTGTCTTTATAACCCTTTATTTCTATAACCCCAATTTTTATAACTCATATTCAGTATAACCACTAACCATTAACACCTAATACCTATCCCCTATAATGCCTAAATCCTAACCTTTATAAACATACATCCTTATAACTCGTAACCCCTATAACTTATTACCACTATAAACCTTCACCACTATTCCCTAACCACTTCAACACATATACATTATAACCACTATAAACTATAATCCAAAGAACCACTTATAAAACCATTATATTCCAAACTTTAATCCATATAACCCATAATTTGTAAGCAATATAACCCTTATAGCCTCTAAAAATTATAATCCCTTGTTGGAAAATCAAGTAATACTGAGAGGGGGGTGAATCATTATTTAGATATTTCTTCAATTTTTATCACTTTTAAAACAAAATCAACATTAGAAACATAACACATAATTTTATCATGGAAACCCAATTGGGAAAACCACAATCACTTTCTATTACTACAAAATTATATTTACAAGTATTTGCAAGCACCAACTTGTTGGATGCTACAACACCCAATATTTTCAGCTACAACTGAAGGATGCAATGACACCCAATATTTTCAGCTACAACTAAAAGATGCAATGCCACCCTGTTTACCATCAACAACTGGAAGGAACCTATGACTTCCTACAGGATTTTGTCTCCTATCCTTGTGCCTCCCAACCACCCTTTAAATGAGTATGCGTTCTTTGTTTTGTGTACACCTTCTGATTTGATATTTGAATGTACAGAGACACACTACTTGAAGGATTAAATCCTTGTTTATATACCCTCAATCGTGCCTCTTCACCTAGGCACAATTTTTCATCGTGACCCTTCACAAATAAAACTAATTTGAAATTACCCTTATGTTTTATCCTGCGAGTTTAACAACGTGATTATGAAACTCTTCGACTCCGCAATCCCGAATCTGACATGTCGAATCTGACTTTCTTATTCGTTGATTTACAATATGTCGATATTCGTTGTTGATTCTGACTCCGTTGTTCTGATTCCAACTGGTCGATTCCAACTGGTCGATTCCAATGATGGGAGTCAGAACCTCAAAAATACACTCTTAATTCAGCATCTCCGACTCCATCGTTTCGACTCCAACTTGCCAATTCCAATGTTGAACTTGAATCCGTCATTTCGAATCTGACTTTCCGCTTCTGATGTCAAACTCAAACTCCAACTTTCAGACTATGATTCTGACTCGTGACTCCGGTTTTGACTAACAATTCTGATTCCGACTCCAACTTGCCGACTACATCTTTGACTCCGACTCGACTTACAATGGTCGAAAAGAGGTCGACTATTTATTTAATTTACAAAGGCTCGACCACTCGAACATTATATAATAGGTCAGCACCGATCTAAAACAGGTCGACTCTTGACTTAATTTACAAGGACTCGACCATAATACAAGAGGTCATCACCGACTAACTTTGTATGACTATTGAGCACCTTTTTGTTTCGACATTTTCGACTAGTTTTTAACAGCCAACCAAAATTAAGCATTGACTAAATATGGCATCGACCATTTACACTGAATTTCTATACTTTTCATTTGTTATTAGTGAAATTATTTGACATCAATGACAATCATACTCAACATTCTCCCCCTTTGTCATTTATGATAACAACTCTTCAAATTTCTCCCCCTTTTACATTAATGACAAAGGATCTCAAAACTCCCCCTGTCAACTAGATCCATGTTTTTTGTGATAGGGTACAATATTCATTTTATACTAAGGAAGAGGGATAACCCCCAACTTCTTCCTGAGATAGGCAAAAGACCCTCCAGTTAGTGGCTTAGTAAAGATGTCTGCAATATGTTCCTTTGTATCAACATACTCCAACTTGACAACATTTTGTGACACTTGTTCTCTTAGAAAGTGATATTGTATTGGAATGTGCTTGGTATTGGAGTAAATAACTGGATTCTTGGATATGTTTATAGCACTCGTGTTGTCACAGTGTATCACAATTGGGTCCTCATATTTCACAAGTAGATCTTCTAATTTTTGTTTCATCCAGATGACTTGAGTACAGCATGATGCAATGGCAATATACTCATCTTATGTTGTAGAAAGTGAAATGGAGGACTGCTTTTTACTTAGCCATGATACCAAGCAATCTCCCAAGTAAAATGTTGCTCCATTGGTGCTTTTTCTATCATCAATACTTCCTACCCAATCTGCATCATTAAATGCCTTTAGAGTGAAGTCATTTCCTTTTGGATACCATAACCCATACTCCATAGTTCATTTAAGATATCTAAGGATTCTTTTTACTGCTACCACATGTGTTTCTCTGGGGGCTCATTGGAATCTGGAAACCAAGCCTACAAACTGGATTACATTTGGTCTTGTAGTTGTTACATATAGAAAATTTCCAATCATTGACCTATACATGGTATGATCTACTTCCAAAGGCTCATCATCCTTGCTTAATTTACAACTAGTGACCATAGGAGTACTAACAGGTTTTGAGTCTTTCATTTTAAACTTTTTCAGCATATCTTTGATATACTTGGTTTGAGAGATGAAGATCCCTTTTTATGATTGAGAGACTTCTAAACCAAGGAAGAATGTCAGTTCACCCAACATTGACATTTCAAACTCCTTCTTCATTTATGAGGCAAACTTTACGCTCAAAATCTCTAGATCACTTCCAAATATGATATCATCTATGTAGACAATAACAATGATCATGTTTTTGTTTTAAAACTTTATGTAGAGATTACTGTCAGTGACCCCTCTTCTATATCCTTGTTGCTTCAAGTACTTGTCCAGTCTTGAGAACTATGCTCTTGGAGCTTGTTTGAGGCCATAGGGTGCATTTTTTAGTTTGCAAACATAATCTCTATTTTCTGATAAGTGAAAACCTTCAGGTTGTTCAACATAGACTTACTCTTCAAGTTCTCCGTTAAGGAATGCATATTTTACATCCATTTGGTATACTTTGAAGTCTTTGTAGCATGCAAATGCTAAAAACATTCTAATGGCTTTGATTCTTGCCACAAGTGAAAAAGTTTCTTCAAAGTCAATACCTTCTATTTGAGCATATCCCTTGCATACTAGTTTAGCTTTTTTTCTTATGACTTGACCATTCTCATTATACTTGTTCTTGAAAACCCATTTGGTCCCAATAACATTCAAGCATTTTGGTCTTGGGACAAGTTACCAAGTTTGGTTTTTCTCTATTGGTCCAACTCATCATTCATGGCGCTGATCCAATCATTATTTTTGCTAGCTTCTACAAATGTTTTTGGCTCAACTAATGAGATTAATGCTTTTTCTTGAAACATCAGTCCTCTTCTTGTAATGACTCATGCATCCTTGTCACCTATGATTAGAGTTTTAGGATGATTCTTTTGGAATCTTCTAGATGGAATTCTTGTATCAGATCTAGGAGAGTCTTTGTCTTCACTTTCATGTGTTTCTTCATCTTCTTTTTCTTATTCTAAAACCTCATGCTATTGAGAATATTCATCTTTCTCTTCTTATTTTAAAAGCTCATCCTTTTGAGAATCTTCATTTTTCTCTTCACCATCAGTTTCTTCATCATCCTCATTTTCTTGAATTTTAATTTTTCTTGGTTTGGTGTCATCAACAATTACACTTTCACTTTCTATGATCTTGTGTGACTTTATATTGTAACATCTGTATGCCTTTTTGGTGGATAAATATCCAAGAAATATGCCCTCATCTATCATGAATTCAAATTTTCCAAGATCATCATCATCTCTCTTTATGTAGCACTTACTTCCAAAGACTCTAAAGTACTTAACTGATGTTGGCCTTCCAAACCATAGTTCGTAAGGAGTTTATAATTATTTACTCTGAGTTGTCCTCTATTTTTTATATAAATAGTTGTATATATTGCTTCTCTCCAATAGCTATCTGAAAGTTTAGCTTCATTAAGCATGGTTCTTGTTGCTTCTTGAACTGTCTTGTTCTTTCTTAACTCCATTTTGCTGAGGAATTTTTGGGGCTGAAAACTACCTTTTGATTCCATGAGTTTCGCAGAACTCATTGAATTCATTTGTGATAAACTCGCCACCATTATCTATTGGAATATTCTCACCATCATTTTTGCATTTTGCATACATGCATGCAATTTTGCATGCATCCAATCATCAGTATGGCAGTCTCCCAGCACCTAGTCCTTATTTTGCATCCCCTAGGAACCTGGTTTTGCTCAATTTCATCCCTCCTAGCCACTGATGCTCCCTTTTTTTCATCACTAGAGAAAAAGTGCTCCTTATTCCACCTATTTAGGAGTTACTTCAGCTAGTTAGTTGGTTGATGACTCAGTTCCTTGATTCAGGGGATGATTGATCAGTTAACTAACTGAAGCACTTAGATAGGCACCTACAAAGACTAGTTTGAGCTCTACTGACCACTGACAGCTCCTCATGCGCCCACATTGGCGTCTCCTTCCCTACATCAGTGCCCATGCACTCAGTTAGAATCATTTGACTAACTAGTTGACTTTTATGACCACTGCCACTGGTTTGGATGATGTATCCAATTCTATCCAAGCTACACACTGAGGATAATTCGAATGACCTTAGTTTCATTCGAATCTCATTCATTGTATTCAGTTATTATTCATTTTACAAAGTGCCAGCTTATAGCTTATGTATGATACAGCAGTTTTTCTCCATTTTCTGTGTAATGAATGATTATTGATTCAGCATTTCTTCTTCTTCTTTCTGCACTTCATGAGTGAATTCTAGTGAGGTCTGCTACTGCTAAGTGATCCTAATCCTAAAATATCACATTATCTGACCTTATACATTTAATTTCGAGATTTGTTTCATTATCAACTAGTGATTTAAAAGCTTTAAACTTCCCAAAGGCTTTTGATTTTTCCTTGAGGAATGTCACCTAGGTCATCCTTGTATGAGCATCAATGAATAACATGAAGTAACGTTCACATTGCATGCTTTTAGTCCTTGTAGGTCCACAGAGATCAGTGTGAATTATTTCTACTGGTTGTGATGTTGTATGCTCTTTGATCTTGAAGCTTGCTTTTGTTTGTTTCCCATGAAGACAATGTCTACAAACATAGTTTGGAGGTTTTATGATCTTTGGCAAGTTTCTTACGGCTCCCTTCTTACTTACTTTTACAAGATTTTCAAATTTCAAGTGCCCCATCCTTCTATGCCACAACATACTTTCATCAGTCTGACTCATGTAACATTGTTATTCATTTTCTAGAATGTATACAGTGCTTGGAGTTCTCACAAGAGTCCAAATAAGTTTGCCTGGATTTTTATTTCTAATTTCACATTTCTTGGAGTCAAATATGAAAATGTGCCCTTGATCACAGGTTTGAATCACACTTAGGAGATTAGGTTTTAAGTTTTCTACTAGCAGAACATTTTTTGGCTTAACCTTGTTTCTAACAACCATTGTACCCTTCCCAATTATTTTAGAAGATAAATTATCTCCAAAAGTGACTTTTCCCTTTCGATCTTGTTTTAGGCTTATGAACTTGCTTGGATCTCCTGTCATGTTCTTTGAACATCCACTATCCACATTCCATAGATTTTGATTTTATGTGGCACATAGAGCTATCGAAGATCTTTCTTTCACATCTTTTGTCTTTTTCCAAGCCTTTCTTTGCTCATTGTCTTTAGTTGTGGATCCTTTTTCAATAGGAATCATTGGTTTACATTTTCTAGCTATATGGCCATAGTTACCACATTTGTAGCATTCTATGTCATACATCTGTAAGGGTGCAAAAGAATTCTTACTTCTACCCTTTGGAACATCACTAGACTTGTCTTCCTTGTAGGGTGATTTCTGATTATGTTTTTGGTACATCCTACAATTAGATGCTTTATGCCCAAAATTGTTACAGAAATAACAATTACCCAAAAAGAGTTGCATATTTCTGCTTGTCATTGATCTTCTTGGCATTGTTTTTGTGCTACCTTTATTTTGAAAATAAGTAATTTTTTTACTATCTTCCTTTTGAACTAGGTGTTTGAGTGCAACAACAAAACTCCTTTTATTTTCATCTTGTATTGTGGAAGAGGATTGTTCGGACTTCATTCCTTTGGCATAACCTAATCTAGTTTTATTACTGGATGATCTTTGGCAATTTAGGATGTCATCTAGAATTTTTGAGCTACTCTTAAATTTTGATTGAAAGGATTATTCGTCAATGTTATTTCTAAGCGAGACCATTTCAGCTTCAAACTTCTCTAATTCTTTCTCTCTTTTCTTGAGTTGTTGTTCTAAACTGTTTTCAACCCTTTTAGCTTCTTGAAGCTGATTTTTTAAGTTAGCAATAATTCTTTATGTATCATTGTTTTTCTCTTCAAACTTTGTCACTTTGGTTTTTAATTGTTTGTACATCCTGTTATACTTCCTTAATTCTTCAAGAGCACTTATGAGCTCTACTTCAAGATCTACCACTCCTTCTAATTCTTCTTCAGGGTTTTCTCTCTCTATTCCCATGAATAGAACTTTTATGCTTCTTCATCTTCACTAGACTCATATGAGCAGCTATCATCCATGAAGTAAAAGGTCTTCTTTTTGTTTTTCTTCCTAAAACTCCTTTTGATCTTCTTGAAGTATTCAGGACACTCATCATTGTCTTCTTGTTTGGGATAAGGGAATTTGGAAGCAAAGTGACCAATTCCTCCATACTTGAAGGATTTTAAGGGCAATTTCCCTTTGTACTTACCAGTACCCTTCTTAAGATTGTTAACAAGAAGTGCTTCTTCATTATCAGAGTCTTCTGATTGAATCTTCGTTTTAGATTTCTTAGCTACTTTTTATGCTTTAAAATTTGCTTCCTTCTTTTGAGAATTATCTTGTCCAATACTCATCTCATAAGCTATGAGGATACCATATAGTTCATTCATGGTGAGATTGTTAAGATTTTCTCTATCTTCTACGGTGGAAATCTTAGGATTGTAAATCATTAGAAGTGATCTTAGTACTTTTTCAACTATTTCCATTTCTTCCAATTCTGCTCCTAGCCCTTGAATTACATTAACAATTTCATCAATTCTCTCAAAGTATTCTGAAATGTTCTCTTCTTCCTTCATTTTTAGACTTTCAAATTGAGCTTTAAAAGTATGGAGTTTGGCCCTTTTTACCTTGGTGTCTCCTTCATAGATGGTCTGCAATTTGTCCCAGATATCCTTTTTTGTTTTGCAATGCATCACCTTGGCAAAGACTGTTCTGTTTAATCCAGCCAAAATTGCATTAACAACTTTTGCATTGTATCCAAATTGTTTTATTCCTTCAAGATCTGTGGGAGGATATTTTGGATATATATACCCTGATTCTCCAGATAAGCAAAATTCTAGTCCAATAGACATTATATGACTTCTCATCCTATGTAAGAACGCTAAAATTATAAAAGCCACTAAATAACAATTAATATTAAATATACATGCAGATATCTCAACCAACACAAGGATCTGATAACATGTAAAATCTATAAAAACCAGTATACAACCAGAAGCATCATGCAATGAAATATCTGAAACAAAAGAGTGTATCTAATCAACAATATAACATAGAAATATGCTATGAAAATAAAGGATCCATACCTGGATAGATGACCTAGCAGCTACCATTACCTTGATAGCTCCAATAGTGCAATTGAAGGTAGGGGGATGACTCTCCACCCAACCAATCCCCAGCCAAAGGCTGAGGCCCCCGATCCCCCAACGATTAACCCTATTCCAGCACTATCTTGCTTTCCTCTCCTCCAGAGCTCCTCTTCCAAGATGGCCAAAGACAAAAAGACCCTTCTCTTCACTTCTTCTCCTCCTTTTATCTCCTCCTTCCCCCAATTTCTTAATTTCTTATTTAATTTATTTCTTTATGCAAAATTTGCTTTCCGTTACTTATTTTTCATGTTTCTTTTTATTATTTACCTTATATTATATTACATTATATTATATTATATCAATATTCCCTATATTCGTATATGAGGGTTGTTACATACTTCCCCCCTTCAAGAAACTTCGTCCCGAAGTTATAATCTTCAAGCAATAAATACAATACTTATTCAATCAACCAATCAAGTAAATACTATAATATATAGGTAGCTAGTACTATTGTGAAGTTTAGAGATTTATATGTGTGGCCACCACATAGAAGTCTCCAAACCGCACTAATACAATCAAGCGCCCTAAGTTACAACATGCTCTTAAGTAATTCCTTATGAGTCTAGTATGCAACCATATAAACAATCATGCATCATACATACATAAGCATTAGATAAATAATTAATAATTAATGATTGTGTGTTTGTTTACTTCCTCTTTCCTTACTCACCCTCTCCCTGAGAATCATACCATCCGATCAACCTCCCTATACCTCCCCTCCAACTCCGGATAGTCCCACTCGCCATGGCACGGGCCCTCTACTGTAACCTATCCGCGGATCATACAGTAGGCATCAGAAGTTCCACGGGAAGTTACCGCGGCATTACCACCTTCCCAACTTTTGGTAATAATACAGTCTCATCGATAATAATCGGCATCTGGTTCTCGGTACCTCAATCCTAGAACCTGTGGGTTATGGGCCCACCACGCTTCCACTGCGCATATCAGGATCATTATAACCCAGGCATCATCATATAGTAGTCATCATAATTTATTCGGGAAGTTACCGCGGCATTTTCCACCTTCCAACTTTTGGTAATAGTACGGCCTCATCGATATTAACCAGCATATGGTTCCCGGTACCCCGATCCTGGAAGTTGTGGGTTATGGGCCTACCACGCTTCCACTGCGCACCTCAGGATCATTATACCCCAGGCATCTCGGAAGGCTAGCCTAAACATCCTCCACAGCACCCTCAAGGCGCTAGCCACATGCATCAGAAGTCCTTCTCCATAAACCTCCCTCCCGGTGAGTATGTCTCCAACCGTGGACTTTGGTCACATCAGAAGTTCTCCAAGAAGTATCTGTGGCATTGCCACCTTCCCAACTTCTGGTACAAAAGTCAAGCGCTGCTGGCATAGAGCTAATTGTTAGGCTTGTCCCCCAGCCCATAATATATTTATAATAGCCATTTTCATTCATGGTTATGGGCTCCCATGAAATCATAGAATACTTAGCCTCATCAAGATATTTGAGTGCATCACCTGGAACAACTGGCACTTGCCATAATGAATAATCATTAGTAACCATTTCTCAATATAATAATATATCATGGATCAACCTTGAATGATGTGCTAACAAGAATGTCTAGCCACCAATTCATATTGCATTACTTTGCATTATAAGCCATTGTCACGATCAGTCATGCCAAGTTTAACATCTACTGCATTTTGGTGCTTTTTGCTACCATTATAACATAACTGGTCATGATACTTTCATAATTTCACTAAGCATCTCAATAATATGTCATTATAAGATACCATATTTCAACATTAGTACTATCAACATGGAGTAACAACTCACATAATCCATCATCAAATCAAATATGCATTCTACGGGGAGCAAAAAGGGTTAGCATGAAACGATATCATGTCATACCAAATATCTGATATAATCTCTTATTCTTCACTAACACATAACATAGCTGTAAAATACCAACATTAACCACAACATGCTTTCATACCATTTATGTGCCAAATGTCATTTATCTCTAGATGCAATGATAAGCTATAATAGCATTTTATGTCTGCACGTCATGAAATAACATCAAGAAGTATCGCATGCACACCCCGTGGCTACAATTCTCATGGCTAGGAATAACAACATCAAATTTCAAATGAATAATGCATGATCATGAATCATGTGTCTATAAGGCATCATTACCATATCATGTACCACATAACTTACATTTAAGATGCCATAATTAAAAGTATAATTACCAATTGAGTATCAACAATGAGCGTATCATGTACCTCATGTCCTATACATCTAGATACTAAGTTTCAACATGAAATATGCATCATGAAAACTGAGTAGCGACATGAAAAGAAATGAAAACTGGGTATCACCATGAAATATGCAACATGTGTCCTCTAACTTCAGAAACCATAATATATTATAAATACTAACTCAATATCAATAGGAAATATGTATCATATATCTTCTAAGTCTAGATCTGTAAAATACTGACTGAATATCTACATGAATTCATTTGATTTCTTGCCTAAAGATGCACCCATAGTATTCGATCTACTTGTGGTATTTTTCTCTATTTGTGTGGTTGATTGTTCATGGTTATGGTCGATTTCACTTGGACAAAGATATGGTATCTCGGAACTGCAATCAGCCATATAAGTCAAACTATTTGGATGGTTTTCAAGTAGTGCATGACACACAGTTGTGGCTAGTTAGTTTTTGCTAGTTAGAGTACCATTCAAATTGAAAAGAAGGGATAAAAATTTAGGCAAGACAGTAAAGATAAACGAGCATGACATCACAAGAGTAGGATTACAACTTTCAGAAGATGAGTGTGAAGTGCAAGCACTTTCTTCATCAAACCACCATGTAGAAACTAGATTTGGAAATTTAGAGGAAAAGCTTATAGTAGATGATCATTTCAATAGAGTTCTGGTAAGGGATCCAGATGGAGAATATTTTAAGGAAATGCAACACTCAGAGAAATCATCAATTCGAAATCACCAATTCCTCTTATGAATGACCGTGCTAACAGTAACAATGGATTGCATCTTACAAATTCTTAACAGAATCCACAGAAGTAGTGATATGTCATTGGTGCATTGATTATACTCATTGTTAAGAGACTAGACATGCACTAGGTAGCAAAATCGTTGCTTTCTCATAAAAATAACTTGGTTTTGTGATAATAATTTTTTTTTGCATTTTCATTACTACATTATTCAAGAAGCAAATACTAACCATATAACATCTAATATGTCTATTTACTAATAAAGAATTGATCCTTCATATCATGAGTTAAAATAGAAGTGGTTATGAGCCAGATAAAATGAGAATCAGCTTAGAAAGGATGTTGTTGAAAACAGTGTACATACTGACTTCTTAATCACCATCATGCAAGCCAAGTATTCAACTAACTTTGTAGAGCACACAAACAATCAGGGCTATATTTTGTGCAGCTGTTAAACCAATACATGCCTGATTCTCCACGTAACGCAAACAAACTATGATGAGTGCCACTACCCTTGCTAGCCCTTTTGTTGGTGCTTATATACTTATGCAATATGAAGAAAAACCACTGGCATGACCTAATAAGTAGAATTTTGGAGTCAATAACCAACTCAGCTGTGAATTGGGTGTATCTTCGCTAATTCAATGGACAAGCTTTCCCTGCCATCTGACTCCTCATCGAATTCATCTCTCTGCTTAATATTAATAGTGCATAGAAACTCTTGTTGGTAGTCTTCTACTTGGCTTTTCTAATGGAAATATTTTGTCTTCTAACAGAACTATCAAAACACTACAAATTTTCCTCGCAATATTGATGGACTGCAATCAATGTTTCTCTATAATGTGGCTAATCATTCTCAATTTCAGAAATATAGTGGTTGCTTTCGACATGATTGTGATTTTCTACTTGTTCAATCTTATGACTAATAAGATCTATCAAATTACTTTTGATGTCCTGATCTTCTTCATTTGCCACATGTGCTTTATTGGCCAGCTTCCCCACTGGGCCTCAATGCTCCTGCAGGAGGCAAATGCTGAAGCATCTGAGATTTCTGCAAGAAATGATGATTTGGAAGAACACTTATCAGTCACACAAGAGTAGCTACAAAGGTTTAATGCCTTATTTAGACTTAGTGGATGCCCGTGAACAACCATTCCAGAGAAGAGAATCTGAGTATCAAACCTGGGTCAGTCTGCCTAAAATACTCCATTACTTACCGCCAGCTGTCACCCAGCTGAAAAAAATTTGGCTATCAATTACTGATCGCATAGTTTATGAATCTTTCATTTTTTTTCTAAACTCTGTGTTAGTTGAGGTCTTTATTTTGAAGGCAATATCAATTGCAAGACTGGATTTTCGTCTCAACGAATGACTTCAAAGATTTTACTGTTGCCCTTTTCTCATTGAATTTGGAGCCTTTGGATTGCTACTTAAAGGAATTTCATCGATCATAACATTCTATGATTGTTCATTTCAATTTTAGAATCATAGATTTGCTGTATTGTATGAACATATTTGGATCTAGAATGACCAGCTACAAAAATGAACGCACACTACAAAATACTGGCGTACTTTATAATGAGATAAGGAGAAGCATTGACCTATTTGGAAGGATAACCTATAGAGTCATTCCTGGAATGGCATTATCTCAGGTTGAGATTTTAATTTTCATCAACAATCAAAACAATAGAAACAAAACACGAATTTTATCGTGGAAACCCAATTGGGAAAACCACAAACACTTTATATTACTGCAAAATTATATTTACAAGTATTTGCAAGCACCAACTTGTTGGATGCTACAACACCCAATGTTTTCAGCTACAACTGAAGGATGAAACGACACCCAAGATTTTCAACTACAAATTAAGGATGCAATGACACCTTGTTAACCAGCAACAACTGGAAGGAAGATATGACTTCCTGCAATATTTTGTAGCATGTCCTTGTGCCTCCCAATCACCCTTTAAATGATTGTGTTCTTTGTTTTCTGTACACCTTCTGATTTTCTATTTGAATGTACAAAGACACACTATTTGAAGGATTAAAGCCTTGTTTATATACCCTCAATCGTGCCTCTTCACCTAATAGTCACAATTCTTCATCGTGACCCTTCACAAATAAAACTAATTTGAAATTACCTTTCTTTTTTATCCCATGAGTTTAACAGCATGATTATGAAACTCTCTGACTCCGCAATCCTGACTCTGAATTTCTTATTCGTTGATTTACAATATGTAGACATTTGTCGTCGATTTCGACTCCACCGTTCTGATTTCGACTAGTCGATTCTGATGATGGGAGTCAGAACCTCAAAAATACACTCTTAATTCAGCGTCTCCGACTCCGTCATTTTGACTCCGACTTGCCAATTCCGATGTCGAACTTGAATCCGTCGTTTCGAATTCGACTTGTTGATTCTGATGTCGAACTCCGACTCCGACTTTCAGACTACGATTCTAAGTCGTGACTTAGGTTCTGACTAACAATTCGGATTCTGAATCCAACTTGCCGACTACATCTCTGACTCCGACTCAACTGACAATGGTCAACAATAGGTCGACTATTTATTTAATTTACAAGGGCTCGACCACTCGACCATTATATAAGAGGTCGACACCAATCAAAAATAGGTCAACTCTTGACTTAATTTACAAGGACTCAACCATAATACAAGAGGTCATCACCGACTAAATTTGTATGAATATTGACCACCTTTTTGTTTCAACATTTTCGACTAGTTTTTAAGATCCAACCAGAATTAAACATTGATTAAATATGGCATTGACCATTTACACCGAATTGCTATACTTTTCCTTTGTTATTAGTGAACTTCTTTGACATCAATGGCAATCATACTCAACATCCCTATCACCCTAATTCATAATTTTCATAGCGCTTAGCTATCATTATCTTAAACCCTACTCCCTTTAACACCTAACCTTTATTAATATAACCTACAATATATATAAACTATAAGACCATACGACCCATTCATCACCTAACCTCTATAACCATTATTAAATAACCCTTATAATCTCCAACCTCTAACACCAAATAACATCCATAACTTATAGCATGTAACCCATATTAAAACTATAATATTAACCCTTGATTCCTAACCCATATAACCCATAAAACCTAACCATTAATTCCTAACCTCAAAAACCTTTAATGAGTATAACCCATACCCTTAAACTGACTAAATCATGTGATATGTAATTACAAAACCACAAAGACCTTAATCCCTATAATTCCTAACACCTCTAACTCAAAAACCCATTATCTGTGTACCCCTTATAACTCCTAATCACCATAGCTTCTATAACCCTTATCCATTCCCTTCGCCTATTCGTTATAACCTCTAATATCTATAAGTTTATAACCCTTAACCCATAGTTCCTATAACCCTTAACCCATAGTTCCTATAACCCTTAACCTAATTAATATGTCCTATAAGTCTTGATATACATAGATTATAACACCTGGCCCATCCATGAGCTTATATAATCTGTAGCCCCATTAACCCCTAAGTCCTTTTACTACTATAATGAAACCTTAACAACTTTTGTAAATCCAAACCAATCCAAACCACTATCATAACTAAGTTCTAATCTTTAACACATAAAATCAAATCCCTATTTAGTTTACTACTTGTATACTTAGTATTAAGGATGTTTCGTAGTATATGAACATACACAAATTGTGTTTTTATAAGTGGGGAATAATTGTGCATATTTGTGTTATGGTTATTATTAAAGAATTATTGGGCACATATTTTTCAATTTTGTATATAATATAATTACCTATACATGTGATCAAATGTTGAGTCATGGATCTATAATCATGGTTTTGGATCCCCTATAATTAGGTCAATCTATTTGCTTCTCGTCGAGCCTATTAATCACTTCCACACGTTGTGCTATATGAAGATAACATTACATAATTTACAATTTATTTGTTTTAACATTACATAATTTACAATTTATTTGTTTTATTAAACTTTTATTTGCTTTATTAAACTTGTTAATGCATATAGATTCTACAAACTAGAAAAATGATTTGCGTTGTAATAGAGATTTTACACATAAAATGATTTGATTTGTTGTTCTAGTGTTCTGAGAAAATTAAACCAAAATCAATTTTTGTAAAATTGTTCAAGAGTATACACTGTATATCGTTTATATACTTGCATAAATGAGAGTTCATAGCATGTGAGCGTACACATATTGTGTTCCTAAAGTATGCCATAATCCAAACGTTCATATACTTGTATTTTAAACAATTGTACTTTTTACCATTAATAGTATATGAACTAATTGCATAAATTGAACACATTTTATGTGAGGTCCGTGTTATTGTTTCAATAAAATGCTCCGTTTGATTTCATGTTAATCTTTATTTTGGGTTTAACATCATAACAAAAATGCATTTATATGATTATCCACAAAAGTATTTAAAAATATATGAAATATAGAATGAGTATTTAAAAATAGATTAAGTGAATATTATAATGTTAAGTTTATAGCTACATTTATATGATTATTTATAAAGGTATTTAAAAATAAATTAGATATCCAAAAATATATTAAATTAAGTTTATAATTAAAAGCAATATCATTTTATTGAAGTTACACATGGATTAAGTTAAGTTTAAAGTTACAGAAATTTAAGTTTATAACTAAGAGCATTGTCATTTTATTGAAATCACACATAGGCAAAGTTAAGTGTAAAGCTAGGTAAATTTATCTTTTATAAACATAGAAGAAACTCAAGTTCATTATCAATCTTAAATACATAATTTTAATGTATTAGAATTAAAAGTTGTCATTGTTTTAACTAATACATTGTTAAACTATTAAATTGGTTAAACATTATTTAATGACATTAAGTTATTACTGCAAAAAAATGATATTAAATTATTACTACAGAAAAATGACATTAAATGATTTTAACTAGAGTTAAACATTATATTGCATATTTAATTTAGATATCTGACATACAATACATTTTATAAATCAAACAACATCAACATGACATGAAAAAGCATATGAATACACATGAACAATATCAACATGATATACATCAACATCAACATTAACATGATATGAAAAATGCATGATATATATGAAAGATAACATCATAATATATGCCAAATATACATCTCAAGTGAAATATAAAAGTCAAATATATATATGCAAAAGATACATCGCAACAATCAAATATATACATGTGATCAATAACTACTATGATTTAGTTGGTTCACCACTCGAGCTAGAGGCATTAGTACCTCTTCCACTAAATCTAGGGGCATCAACACCTCTGCCACTAGAGCCAAAGCATGAATACCTTTGCCAGATAAAAATGAAGAATGGACACTACAAGGAAAAAACCATGTTCTGGAGGTTATAACAGAGGTTTTTAGTGTTACAATATTGGTTAAAATTGTTAAAAAAACCTCAACTACAACCTCTCCCAATGGTATCAGATGGTTTGGTGGAGGATTTTATGGAAATTTATTATACTAAAAAACCTAAGTAGTTGGAGGCTTTAGCAGAGGAATTTTTTGTTGGAAGAAGTTGTCATTAATGTCAAACACGATGTCATTGATGTCAAAAGGGTGAAGATATATGTGGCGTTACCATTGGTGTCAAGGTGATAATGATGATGTCGTTGTAGTAGAGATAGATTATTTGGGAATGTTTGATGAATCCTTGAAGCCCCTAATGGTCATGATTATGTGGAGTGTAAAGGAGTCCCTAAAGTGTCCCAAAGAAGTGTGAAGAATTTCCCAAAGAAATGATGCTGGGTCACATGACCATGATGATGGGTCACATGACCATTATGGTGGGTCACATGACCATGATGATAAGAAGTGTAAGGAAGTCCCTAAAGGTGTCCCTAAAGTTGTCCCTAAGCAATGCCAGTAAGAAATGTGAAGAAATTCCTAAGGTAGTGGTGTTGGGTCCACATGACCATGTGGTTGGGGACACATAACCCATATTGGAGAAGGCCCTAGAGAACCATTAAGGTTGGTGCAAATCATATTGGTATGAAGTGTTAAAGATATCCCAAATCAAGATGATGGGTTCACATAACCCTGAAAGTAGTGGTGTTGGGTCCACATGACTAGAAGGATTGGTACATATGACCATGAGAAGTAGCCCCATAAGTAATAAGGATTGGTCCACAAGATAATGTTGAAATAAAAGGTGAAGAAACCCTGAAACAATGGTGTTTGGTCTACTTTCCCATGATTTTGTGCTTACATGACCCATGGTGGAGAAGGCTCTAAAGAGTCCCCAAAGTTGGTCTGAATCAAGTTGGTTTGAAGCATGAATTATCCCCAAAATATTGATGTTTGGTCCACATGACCCCAAAAGTTGTGGTACGTTGGCCCAATGGACCACATGAAATGGAAATGATCCCTACAAGAAACAATGATGTATGCACCAAGTATGATTATGTGTACAATCCCTAAGTCCCCTGTGAGAATATATGGAGTGATCTTAAATTTTTGGCACGAAGTGTCATGATGGATCCTTGAAGTGGGGTACTAACCCTTGAGAACCCCTTAAAATATGGAGATCCACAAATAAGGATGAGTTTAAGGAGACCCTAAAAGAAGCTAAAAGGCATGAAGAAGTGTATAAATAGAATATAAAACATTTCATTTGATCCATCCATCAAGTCTATCTTTGCTATTGTGCACCTCTTGGAGAAAAATGTGAAACTTTGTAGAGGATAAATTTTTGGGTTGAGGAGATTCTCATAACTTTCTCATACAATATCGGAATTACGAAATTTTTGGCTCATTGGAAAACTTATTGGAAGGTCTATGTGATGACATGATCTAGAGAGTTTTTTGGTGAATGGTTTATTTCGTGTTTCTTCATCTTGGAAAATATCTTGGTGATTATCTTGGCATATTGTTGGCATAATTCTTGGTGATTTGTTGGCATAGATCTTGGTTATTTGTTGGTATATATCACGGTGATTATATGGAAATATTGTATGATGGTATTGGCATAGATCATAGTTTCTATATTGGTATATTCCACGTTTATGTTTTGGAATATGGCTCATCTCTTAGAGTGTTCAATGTTTTGAAAGTGTCCATGATGTAAAAGTTGAGGATGCATTAAATGAAATCGATGGATGATCATTTATAGGTATAGATTTGAGGCATGTACATGTTGATATAGCGTGATAGATATTGAGACAATGTGAAAGTGATTGTGGCGTTGTAACATTAACAGTGGCATTGTGTTAGAGTCAGTGATTGTGGCATTGAGATAGAGATACATTGATTATGAAAGGGATAGTGATACAGGTACATAGACAGAGATACAAGTACATATTTATAGAGACAGAGATACAGGTTGCAGAGATAGTGATTGGGGCATTGTGATAGAGATAGTGTTTGTGGCAAGTTGAAAAAGGAAATGATATGGGTTGACAATGATAGTGATATAAGTACAGATTGACAAAGACAATGGTACATGTACAGGTTGTGACAGAGACAGTGACAGTCATATATTGATTATGTTATTCATATCATGGTGGTAGGATGGGGCAAGGATAAAGAGTTGTAGATTCCTTCTAGTTGGTGCTGGTAAATCAGAGAGATGGAGTTTCCTTTAGGTTGGAACCTGTAAATCAAGGGGTTGGAGGCTCCTTCTAGTTGGTGCTAGTAAATCAGGGAGTTGGAGCTTCCTTCATGTTGGTGCCTGTAAATCAAGGCATTGGTGCCTCCTTCTAGTCAGTGCTGGACAATCTTGGAAGTTGGTGTTTCCTATGAAGTAATCTTGTTATTATAAAATAAAAGCATTATGTGGTTTTCTATCATTTGGGTTTCCACATTAAATCTCTTATGCACTATGTATGGTTTATGTGATGATGAATGACATTGTTAATGGTTAATGTTTACATGATATAATTAATGTTTGAAATGGTAAAAAGTGCTCAATACCGATTCACCACCCCTATCAGTATTTCCAACATTTTTTCGATCCTCTTTATTGAATTGAACACATCGGTGTGTACACATTTAAAATACATCGATGCGTACAAAATTAAAAAGCACCAACGTATTTTAATATAAAGAAGCACGAGTGCATACAACTATCTTAATGGAACTAGTGCTCTATAAATTTATGTGCACTGGTGCTTTACAAGAAACATTGCACCGATGCTTATGTCCTTTTATAATGCACTGGTGCTGACAGGGAAGGAAAATGCACCTGTGAATTTGACTTGGATGTTAGCATTCATTGTATTTTTACATTACAGTGTGGTTACAATATATTGTCACTCTGGTGCATTTTTATATTGAAAGCATCGATGCATACAAATAATAAAAATGTACTGGGGCATATAGCTACCACTTTGTTGCATCAGTTCAATGTTATTTTAAAAGCATCAATGCTTACATTTTATCATTAACTGCATTAGTGCGGATTTTGCTAAAATGCACCGGTGCGATTAAAATGATTAAAAGCACTGGTAATCATTTTCTCATTGGTGACCAGTGACCGATAACTATTATAAAAATTACAATGCATTGATATATCTGTATTTTATTTTTATTTTGTTTAATTCCATTATTCATCAAAAAATGAAATAATTTTTATAATAGTATTCATATAATTTTAATTTTAATTATTACATTTGGATATGATATTTGGATTAATTTGTCATATCATCATATTTTGCATCTGTTCATTATAATATTTAATCATCCATATATTTAATTTGTGTTGTAACATTTCACAACAACATTGAATAATGCACTAGAATAAGAAACTTATTTTATTATATATGAATAAGAGGCCTTTTGTCATACAAAATGGGATAACATAAGGTCCACAATAATCAAAATGTCAATATGTAATTGTTACACTTATTGATAACCTGTTGTCTTCCAATTGGAACATTATGTCCAGTACATTATACAAAATGTCTAATTTTAATAGACAATTATTTCAAAACATACAATAGAAAACATTAACATCCAATTATATTGAACGTCATTCTTCACTTGAACTATTGTCAGTGCTCGAGAAACTTGCATGACTTGGGTTATTTGGCTGAATGTTTTGTTGATTGCCTCCAATTTGTTCCTCCTCTTCAACTTCCATCTACAAACATAAAAATAAAGTGTAATGAATGTATATACAGTGGTGGGCATACTGCAAAAATAGATAATATATATGATTGTGTAAATTGAAAAGTGTACCATAGCAAGAATTTTGTCATGAATGACACACATTCTTTCAAAATCAAATCTCATGCCATATCTCAACAAATTTTATGTTGGTTCCACTCCATACTTTCTTTCCTGCAATTTTTATACCCCATCACAAATAATAGATTTAATATAAGGTTGTTTTGTTGTTCCATGAAGTATAAAATGAGAAAAGTATAGCAACATAGATAATTACAAATTCCACAATTAATTTTTTTAACGCTAGCATATACTCACAACCCATACCTAACCCAATGTTAATCAATTCTTCTAATGGTTCTTCTTTGTATGTTAGCACTTGTTTGAAGACATCCAAGAATGGCCCGTGTAAAAAAAATATAACATAAAAATCACAACCAATATGAAATCTTAAGTTGTTACAAGGAAATCACAAGTATTCACAAACTTTGCTATCAACCTTTTGTTTCCTTGTCGTCTTGTATTATGTGTTGAATAGGTTCCATTTTGTTTTCTTTTCTGCAACAAAACAATTAAAAATTAATATTTAATGCTAAATTAATTAATTATATGTACATAATAGAAATTTCATACATTTGAAGCATGTTGTTGTTGAGATGGATTCTCTTGTGATGCAATTATGTCCATTTATTTGACCATATCCTTGTACACTTTTATGGACACCTCTACTGGCATTTTTTAGGTATCACCTCGTTCGTCCTTTGGAATTTTCATAATCTTCCTGAAAAATTAAAATGGCACTAAACTATTTTTATATTGATATGAAAAATAAATATAGCAAAGTTAATATTAATAAACGAGTGCTTTTTAGTAGTATATAAATATTCTAGAAAAACATGTCTAGGAATATTAATTTTTCAATGATTTTGTTTTTGTAGTTGTATGTTTTCTCTATTGCAATTCTAGCAAGTCTCATTGGCCATTGCTATAGAAATTATTCTTATAGTTTAAATATAACCTAATTCTTGGAGTCATTGGATTGATTTTTGTATTGTAAGTAGAAAGTGCGTCTATGCATTGTTTCCACTATATCCCTCGTAGTTTTATCAAAGTTTCTCCCCCTTTCATTAACTTCTAGCATGACTCCAGATGATCTAAGGACCAATTCATCATGATTTATATCTTCCATAATTTTTATTTTCTTAGGACAACATTCCCTTCCCTTACTGTCGATCTTTGTAGAAAATTCAACATATGTGAAATAGATTGTTTGAAACATGTTGGCGAATATTATTAAGTACATTATTACTAAAAATACAAAGGAAGAATTCATATCGATTACTTTTTTATTCACCTGATTCATCCCTTGCAATTTTTCCATCAAGGTTTTACGCTCTTATGCACTTAGATTACAAAGAATCTTATCGAGTTTTCTCATTTTTTGTTTTGCATGACACACATTAACCAATACACATTAGTTAAATTTACTATTAAACTTACATATAATTCAAAAATATGAATTTTATGCTGGAATTACAAAGAACTTGCCTTCTTCACTTTTTTGGATGTGCTCCCATCATGCCAAATAGAATTATTGTTCCTTGAACTCTTATCACACATTTTGTATCAATAAACAACATGGATCATTAAATAGAGAAGGTATTAAATATATTATTCAATTAAATTACATAAGTTCCAGCTAAAACAATATTCTGACATATCAATGCATTTTATGAATAAAAAATCCCCAAGGAATCTACATTATCTATGCATCGGTGCATCAGAAATATTTATACAGTGATAATGAAAAATAAATTTAAAAATATAAGTTATAGCTTTCTCAATGTGATAAAATTATTCAACAACACAGGTGCAACTTATTATCCATAGCGCACCGAAAAAGCCCTAAAACTTTTAAGAAAATTATAGCCAAATGGTGCACTTTCTACGGAACTGTTTGCATCGAAAACTGTGAAAGCATTTTTTTAGAAAAAGCACTGACAAGGATAGGTTTGGGATTCGATGCAATAAGTGGTCTCATTGCATCATATGCCCAGCACCTTATGTATAGAAGCACAATCCCATTAAATCTAAAGTTCCTAAAAGGAAAAAACCTAATTGTGAAATAATAGAGGGAATTAAACCCGAATGTTAAATTTTGCAGCCACATAAAACAAATGGAAGCAACAAGAAAGTGAGGGTTCCATTTTTGAAGGTAACTATGAAAATATTTTATTTTTTCAGAATTTATTTTAAATCTTAATAGGAACATAAATAAATCATGCATTGATATCAATAGTAAGAATTTACTTATTTGAAATTTCTACTATGAAGAGTTTTATGTGATTCAACATACTTACAAATTCTGATCTTTAGAAAAATCTGGTTGCTCCAAAGTCCTCCCCGGTAAATGTCACTTGAAAAACTCTCCCCTCAAAATAACGAAAAATAATGAAATAGTGATTAGATTTTCTTTTTTAAAACACTTTATAAAAGAATTTTTGGAAAAGAATTTCCCACTCATTTTTCAACTCATAGAAAAAAAAACTCGTGCGTTGTTTTTCACATTTTCTACATACCAGTGCTTTTTAATATACAAATGCACTAATGCGACCTAATAGACAACGCATCATTCACATATAATTTCGTAATACTTTTTTCACATAATTGGTGCGCTTGTAAGATATGATTGCACCAGTGCGCTATATGTTTTAAAGCGCAGTGTCTAGGCATAAAATAGGAAAATAAACATGTAAAAAAGGTATTTTCATGTTGCGATATGTGAATACCGGTGCACTCATAATATATGTGGGAACCGGAACACTTGTGATATATGGGATCACCTGTGCGATATAATTTGCAAAGAGCACTAGGTAGACATAAAATACTCAAAATCCATAATTTTGTATTTCGTTTTTTGATCACTGGTGTGTATTAAAGATATAAGTGCACCAGTACACTATAATATAAAAAGTGCACCAATGGTGACAATATCAAAATATGCATATAAATATATATGTTATGAGAAGTAGAAGATTTTTTTTGTGGATTTTTTTTTAATGTTTATCATCGGTGCATATGTGTTTGTTATGCACCGATGCATTTATTGGTTTAAGATGCATCGTTGCGCAATGTTTATTAAAGCACATTGAATGCATTAAAAAGCCCTATGAATGTATGTTTGAACTTAAAATGATATATTTATCTCAAATTATATTTTAAGATACAATCACATCAATTACAATACTTCATAGTATAAATATCCTGCTTAAACTCACCATATTCTTAAAAAAATATTTCAAAACTATATTGAAAGCTAGATTGTGATTTGGTTCCCAAAATTTATTTTAGGAATGTACACATTGATTGTTGATTTGGATCAAATGCAAAAAGAAATAGTTATAATATCCAATGGCCAATTCTTCAAATTCCAACTCATTCCATATTGTTAAAATTTCATCAAGTCCTCCCTTTCCATCTCTAGTAAGTTCATATTTTATTTTTATTTTTATTTTTATTATATAATTGAATTTATGTTATTTATCCATGTGAATATATAACAATGCATTCACTTTTGTAGGATACTAATTCAGGATTGAGTTTAGATGCACACAATATTTCACAAGTTGAAAACGCTACACTAGCTCTTATTAGGAGAAGATACCACAAGCAGTTGGTAGATGAAAATGGATAGCCTCTTTACCCTGTCAATTGTAACATGCCATCTTCTAGCCACAATCATGGGTCATCGATGGTAATTCATCGTGATATGGATCTCTTTTATGACACCCCAATAGTATGTGGTTGTTCAAAATGTCAAGGGTAATTTCATGTGACTTTCTTGATCTTCAATTCCAATGTGCTATGTATACAATAACATTGCAGGTCTTGTAACAAAAGGGTACCATGGATGTAAATGTTGTGGACCTTTTTTTAAGGCTAGGTGGTCCAACTACCTACGAAAGCAAGTGTACGATTGCTCCAGGGTATTCCTCCCAAAAGACCACCCTCATAGAACAAAAACATATGCTTTCAATGGTAAATCAGAGAGAACCCAAAGGCTTGATATAATGACACCGATTGACTAACTTAGGGCATATGACAGAGAGAAGGAGAAGGAAATTGCATAAATTTTCGATTCAAATGGGGAACTTATGTTTGATGATCCTGAATACTTTCATGCCTCTGTTGAGGAAATGCCGATTGGGATGAAAATGAAATCAATATTTTATGAGCTCCCATATTGGGAGCATCTTAAGTTTTCTCACTTACTAGATGCCATGCATATATTTAAAAATGTTTCATCTTCTTTATGGAGGAACATAACATCTAAACAAAGTGACACATTGGTTGTTAGGAGATATATTATTTCTTCAAATACTAAAAAGAAAAATTATCCAAGACAAAGTAGAGGAGAGGATGGTCCCTATTGGTCTTTTAAAGAAGGTGATGTCCCGTGGATTTTGAAGAAAGATGATCTTTCTTTGGCAAAGGAAGTTATAGTGGGTGTAAAGGTGCCTTGTTGATATGGGTCTACTCTATGGAACTGCTTCACTATAGAAGAACATTTGTCATGTTTGAAATCACCTGATCATCTGAACCTTCAAAGAGTCATGTATCTCAAAAGCATGTTTTTATTTTTTATGCCACAAGTTAAAACATAATTAATTTTGTATGTGTTTACTTTGAAGTGTCATTATCCTTTGCTCGTGTGTGGGTGTGTGAACCATGACTTCCCTGAGGACCTGCGATGTGCCATATCTAAATTATCTACATTTGGTTGAAACACATCAAAAGAGATTTATATGGCTAGCATTCCACAGTGGCATCAAGAGATAGTTGAGATTATTTGTATGTTTGAGAAGGAACTGCCAATGGGTTTCATGGACTTGCAGGTTCATCTTCTAATTCACCTAGTTGATGAGGTTGAATTAGATCGGGTGGTCTCATGTCACTGGATTTTATTCTTAGAGAGGTACATGAAAAAAATGAAAGGATTTGTTCGACAAAGGGAAAACCTGAGGGGTCTATGGCAGAGGGGTACATAGTATATAAGTCATTCTATTATGCCAATAAGTTCATCAAGCAAATCGATGACACACTAGGTGCAATGCTTTGGGATGACCAAAGTGATGAGGACAAAAGGGAATGGGAGATACTGCAAATGAATGGAAAAAGGCGCATGATAATGAGTAAGTCACTTATATTTTGTCAAATTTCTACAAAGTAACAATTAACATTGAACTTCATAATGTATATTTGATCGTATATGTACTATATGTTGGTTTGATTTCATGAATACATCACTAAATTCATAAATTGATGCAATAAATAACTCCATTCTTTGCAATGTGGAGGCAACAAAGATGTGGGTCACATTGTATGAAGAGAAGAGGAGGAAATGGGACAGTGACATGAAAGAAGTTAAACGGTTGAATGGTAGAAGCATGCCTTATCCTGATCACTTAAAAGAAAATATGCTAATGATCTGTCCCAATAGTTAGGTTGTTGACCAAGTCAGTGAGAAATATGGTGCATCCGGTTGTTACCCGCTTGTTGAAGAGGATGCACTAAACATAGGGATCGGGTGCAACAACTTGGTAATAATCTCTTTGTGTACATTTTTAACTTTATAATACGCCTTTGAATCATAACATCTACATTTTATATATTAACGGCCAGGTTATTAGGCATATGACACCATCATTTGTTCACATTTTCACAGGTGCATTTGTTCCCATCTATGTGGGATATGGGCATCATTTTCGCACTGAGGATGTCAATGATGGACATGTCACACAAGGCTATGAAGTGGAAGTCAAGTTCAACCAATATATTCATGCTAGCCACCATGATCAAAACATAATAGGTGCGGAGTTAGGTTACATCAGAAATATACAAGAGATCATTCAAGTGAACTTCTCATCTTTCCAATGTATTATTTTTATGTGCTAGTGGTGGGAAACCTTCAACTAGAGTAATGTAAAGGAAGATTGCAATACTAGGTTGATATGTATCAACTCTAGAAATATGTGGGATGAAACTAAGGAGCCTTATGTTTTCCCACATTACTACAACCAAGTGCTTTTTTACCCAGATGTGTTGAATAGGGATTGTCGGTTCCTATTAAGACACAACCCTAAATTGAAACATATTTTTTAGAACAACATTGTTATCACAGAAAGTGAGGAAGATAATCAGGATGATGGAAACAGAGAGTGATATGTACATGTTTTATTTCATCATTTATAGTGTTGATGTATCATTTTATTATTGTTATCTTTAATTCGCTAATTATATTTCTTTTTATTCATTTTATGATAGTGGAAATGAGAAGTTAATTACAACCAACTTTTAAATAATTTTAGTTGGTTAAAAATCAATTTGATATGTAATGTGTTTGTCTATCTAGTAATTTGTGATTGTATGGATGGATTGATTGAAAAAGAATTTTATTTTAGTTGAAGGTAGTTTTATCTCATTGCATATTTAATATAAAATTTAGAATTATTTTCATGATAAAATAATTGTGTGGGTTAGTCCTACTTAGTCCTACTTAGTCCTACCTTCATAAGCTCTCTTTGCAAAATCTATATACAATGTAAATTGAAAGTGCAATATCTTAATATACTCAATTCAATACAATACTATGTAGATTACAAAAGATGGTGTACATTTGGCTTTTGATCTAACACATCATGAATGTGCATGTAATTCCCTCATTATTGTAAGACATGGTAAGCTACAAGCTCATTAATTTCTGACACAATAGAAATAGTCATTTTATATTAATTATGCAGATTGACTAGTTTAAAAAAGCATTGCCTTGAAAGAAAAGAAGATCAAAAGAATATAACTTATTATATGAACAATGAACATAATATTAGTTTATATACAATATAATATTTGCATAACTTTAGGATTATCTGCATGATTTGATATAACTTTAGATTATGATAACTTTATAATTATTTATATAATTTAATATAATATTTAATCAAAGAAATGGATGTAAAAAATTAATGAAATTTATTTATAATTGTTTTCATGATTTAAAATGCATTATGTTAACACTATATAAAATTGGAGAAATAATTTTTTTGTTAGTTTTTAGGGTCCAGGGGTTATGGGATAAAGAGGTTTTAAGAGTTATACACATAACATTAATTGGATACCGTAAGTTATGTTTTGGGGTTACTATGTCGTGAGTAAATATCTTACGTGTTTACTATAATTCCAAATAAGTTAGACATATTTAGTATAGATTGTTTAGGTGTTTTTGGAGATCTTAAAGACATATTTCAAGGAAATATTGTAATTTTCATTATAATTAATTTTTAACTCCTCGTTAAAAATTAAAAATGTTTACCGTTACTAAACATTGTTATATTTAATCTAAATCTAAACAATAATTTTTACAAAATTGTTCACATTAATTGTAAAAATATGTCAATAATTGCACTGTTAGGAAGAAGTTATTAATGATTTTTTTAATAAACACATCTCACAATTTTTCAAAATAAATATACATGATGTTTTTCACGATTTAATATGCATGATTACACACAATATAAAATTGCATAAATAATTATTTTATACATATCTAACGAACACAAACAATCACATCTAAAATGACCTAACATCATCTGAGATAAACATCTAATAATTAAATTTAAAATCACCTAACATCATCTAACATATACATCTAAACATTACTCAATATCATCTAAGATACAAATATAATAATCATCATCTGACATCATAATCACACGTATCTGACAAAGATAAACATCATTTAGTACATAAATCTATCAAAGATAAACATAAACAAACATTATCTAACATACACATCCACCAAGCATAAACTCATTTACGAAACACGTCTAACAAACACATCTAACAAGCATACATAATAAACACATCTAACAAAACACAAGCATTATCTAACATACATATCTAATAATCACATCTAACATGCACATCTAATAATCACATCTAACAAAACACATGCATTATCTCGCATCATCATCACATAACAAGCATAAACATCATCTAACATACACATCTAAAAAACACAAGCATTATCTAAAAACATCACATATATATATATATATATATATATATAAACAATAATATCAAACTCATGATACATGTCATATATACATCTCAAGTCCAATAACTTCTATGAGATAGTTGGTCTAGCTCTAGAACCAGAGGAATCGATACCTCTATTAGGAGAGCCAGAGGCAATGATACCTCCACCAACAAAGCTATAGTCATCAATACCTCTGCGAGGAAAAAACATAGATTGAAAAAGATCCTATATATCTCCATGAAGACCAAGCTCACACAATGTGACCATTGTATTTATAACTGAGAGGTCTACAGTAGGAGATGGTGGATGGTTGGCTCGTTGAGGAGGAGAGAGTGGTTGATTGAATTGTGGATGAGTTGGATATGGTGGTCAGTCGATTGTGTGAGGAGGAGAGGGTGGTCAATCGACATGTGGAGGGTCGGTCATCATGGTGAACCACTTATACTATGAACGAGAACTCTAGCCATAAAAAATCACCTTTTTACGTCAAAAACACCAAAAAACAACCTCAAAATGAAAAGTGATGATACGGGTATCAACCCTTTTTGTTTCGAGGTTAAAATTACAACTTTTTGGTAACCCAAGCTGTGTCGTTGCAATCAAAACCCTAAAATTTCAGCTTTTATGACATTGTGGCATAAACAACTAGCATCATTGCAACGAAAATACCAAAATCAAGCCCCAAATCCAAAAGAGGTGCTAGCAATGTCACCTATTTTTCCTCTTCGATTGTAATTACACGGTTTCGAAACAATTTCCTAAAAATAAATAAATAAACCTCTAATAAAATCTAGAAAAAACATATTTGGAAAAAAATGAATATTTAGAAAAAATCAATTAAAAAAAAATACAAGGAAATAAACAATTAAACTAATAGAAAACCAAAACAAAAAAAACAAAAACACATTTAAAAAAAAACAAAATTTATAAAAAAATTAAAAACCAAACACAATATTAAAAAAAAAATCTAATTAAAAAAAAAAAATTAAAAAAAAAAATAAAAAACCAAACAAAATATTAAAAAATACAAATATAATTAAAAAAAACAAAATTAAATATATATATATATATATATAGAGAGAGAGAGAGAGAGAGAGAGAGAGAGAGAGAGAGATCACATTGAAATTAAAATTTTATTTAAAAAGCACAACGTGGACGGGGGCGTGTGAGTGGGCAGGGGGTCGGGTAGGGCGTGTGAGTGGGTGAGTGGGGAGGTGGAAGGATAAGGAGGGAGGCAGAGGGATAAGGAGCGGTGGGAATGGAGGGGTAAGGGGAAGAGGGATAAGGAGCGACGAGAATGGAGGGATAAGGGGAGGCAGAGGGATAAGAAGTGGCGGGATGAAGGGATAAGGGGGGCAAAGAGGTGGTGGAGGTGGCAGAGGGATAAGGAAGGGGGCAGAGAGGTGGTGGAGGTGGTGGGTAAGAGTGGTGGCGCGATTCTGGGAATCACGTCAACACTCTTAGAATCGTGCCACCACTCTTACCCATCCTTGTGACCATTATATGGTGCTTTCTTGGTGTTTTTGGTGCTTTTTTAGTGTTTTTTGTGTTTTTTGTGTTCTTTCAATTTCTTTTTTTCTTTTTTATTTTTTTTTTTTTAAGTGGCTTGTTATTTTTGTTTTTTTAATAGTTTTTTAATTTTTTTTAAGTTTCTAAATATTTTTTCCTTTTTTTTTTACTTTTCTCAAATTTTAATTTATTTTATCTTTTTTTTTTTGTTTCTTGAATTTTTTTTAAACATTTTGTTATGTTTTTTTTTAGTTTTTTTTTTTTTTTATAATTTTTTCACAATTTGTATGGTTTTTTCATTTGTTTTTTTTTCTTTTAAAAAAATTTAAAAACCCATTTTGTAACCCGGCGAAGGAAAGAAGTGCTACTAGAAGCACCAACTTTCGATTTAGAGGCCAATTTTTTTTTCTTACAAGGGCACTGGATGGGTTTTCAAAATAGTTGTAAATTTAGCCCCAAAAAAAGAATGAATGATACCGATAGCACCACTTTTCAACTCTAGCCTTAAAAAATGCCTCAAAATGAAAATGTGTGATACTGGTATCAACCCTTTTTGAAACGGAGGTAAAAATAGCTACTAAAATTAGGAGAGAGAAAAATGAGAACTGTGTCAAGTTCTCGTTTCATAGTATAAGTGGTTGGTGGGCAAGATGATGGTTGGTCGGCTCGATGAGGAGAAGGAGGAGATGGAGGAGATGGTGGTTGATTGGCTTGGTGAGGAGAAGGAGGAGTTCGAGGAGGAGAAGGAGGTGGAGGATCACCACCCTCATTAGAATGAATACCATTTATATCCCTCCTCCTCTTAGTCAGAAGGCTAGCTACATCGAAATATATGTCCTCCTATATTGGATGGAACCACAAATCAGGACCAAACCAAAATTCATGTCTGTGTTGATACCATCGACAAATCAACTACATCAGTAATGTTGAGTTCCCCTTTATGGATGTAGTCTCATCATAAAACTTGAGGAGGAAAACATACCTCAATAGGAGTTGTGTCTGTGATACAATTGGGTGAGGGTACAAATCCCTCTCCCTCTCTTTGGTCTCCCACTCTTGTAAAACATTATACAGGTCTACCTTCACTTGTTTCTCCTATTACTACTCTCATCGATGTTGTATATGATTCACATACAACTTCCATCAATCTCTTTCTCTTTGTCACACACATGTATATATAAAACATAAAAAAAATCATTAAACGACCATTTTATATGTTAAGATCAAAACATATTTTTTTTCTCAAAATACATGAATTTCATAAGCAAGGCAACCACATAATAGGAAAGCACCATAAGCGGTTCTTTTGTTACTGTAGTGCACCGCACATGATGCCCTTTAATAATAACAACACACATAAGACACCAAAATATAATAACATTACATAAAACATCAGTGCGCTAAAATGAATTTAACCCTTGGTGTGTTATAAACCATATACTCATCGTCCATGGTGCACTTAGGTGATCATAATGCACCGCCTATTAAACAAATTATTTTTACAATAAACAAATCGGGTGCTCTTTGTTAACTGCACAGCATTGGTGCGTTATATGATTTATAAGCATTCCATATAGTGTGTACGTGATACTACAATGCATCGATGACCCAGGGTTACTAAGTTATATATTAAACTGATACATCCCATATTAGTGAGCATCAGTTCTTTACCAATACGTGTCTGCACTATCAATAGTGTGCATGTTTTCATAAAATGCATCGGTATCAACATGGCTATGTGTGAATATATTATAAAATATGTGGTGATTTTTTTGGAAACGTAGTTCGATGCATTTTTTACATTAAGCGCATCGTCGTGACAGTGCACTAATTACAATGTGTCCCATATTAGGGAGCATCGATGCTTTACAAATACGTGTCTGCACGATCAACGATGTGCACATTTTAAAAAAAACATCGGTATCGACATGACTATGTGTGAAAATACTACATAATATGTGGTGATTTATTTTTTGGAAAGACAATTCGGTGCATCAATTTACAATAAGCACGTCATCGTGATAGTACGCTAATTATACATTACTACCTATGTGTTTAAAAACAATTCCACACCATAAACAATGTAGACGTATTATTAATGTTGAAATTTGGTTGAGCTTTGATCTTGAATTCTTTTAGAAGCAGAGACTTGAATCAATGAGACAATTCAATCCATGAAATTCATACAACCATAACACAAGATATACCCTGGGGAAAATCCTCAAAATTATGAGAACAAAAACCCCAACAATTCTTCTCAGTATAATATAATGGATAGCAGATAATTCTTTCTTTTACAACATAGCATATTGATTTTGGAAGATAAGAGATCACCAAAATTCTTGGTGAAGATACAAAAGCAATAAAGAAGAGAGATCAATCGTATGTGTGCCCAACACAACAATAACAAGCACAAACAATACCCTGCACAAAGAGAAGCGCCTTGCCTTCAATGGAGAAGAGAATTCGCTTCACACTGGATTCAACAATCATGTATATCATATGTATACATTCTTCTCTTCTATTTTTAACTTCTAACTTTAGGATAAAGTCGCCCTCAAACTGGATGTATTGATCTTGCATGGAGTGGTGCACCCCACTTCTCATCCAGTGCTTCATCTCACTAAGCTGTCCCTTAGGATGAACTCACCTCTTAACTAAAAGCTTTCCCACTTAGTTAGGTGGCTAACTTAAGTGTCAAAATTCAAGTGTCACAACTCACATGTCATCTTTTAGTTTAACATAAGTGTCGTCATGCAATAACACTTAGTTAAATAGATCTTCTTTGTTGTCACTTAGTTAACTCTCTTTAACTAAAGTGTCATCTTTTAGTTTAACTAAAGTGAAAATACTTTAGTTAACTAGTCCCTTTTATTTAACACTTAGTTAACTGAAATCATGTTGATTGATTTACTTGAAGTGACCACTGTGAGTTCTTTAGTTAACTGAGACATATCTTTAACTAGTGCTTTAACTAAAGCATTGATACTTAATTGAATCTTTATGACTGAAGCTTGTATAACTCGAGTTCTCTTTGATTAGCCGAAGTGTCTGCATGGGGAATTTTGAATTCCCTTTATCTCTATGCTTTACCTTTTATTTCTTTATCTCTTACTGCATGGTCAATATGTGCTAACTTTAATTATCCATCACATTACATTATACTAAGAAGAATTATTGGATGTTGTGATTATATTATATTATTTTGGACCAAATGATCATATGCTAAAGTAATTCACTTTAGAGGTGATCAATCTCTAAATGAGACTTAATAACAATCTAGTGATCACGGTTCATAATATATCACACAACATTAAATGCTTTTAACAAGTAAAGCATGACCTTTATATGGAAGGTTGTTGATGTATTTGTAACTTCGAAAGATATTCTTCTATGTATTATATTTGTACTTTATTGTATATCCAACAGAGATGTTATATTCCTCTGATTGGAAGTGTCGTCATTTGTATTTGCAAGTGTCGCAAGTTACATTGTAAGTGTCGTAATTTGTATTGATGGGTTATTAGGCCACCAGTGTGGGGTCGGCCCTATTTAGGTCATGTGGTTGGGTTATTAGGCTTATTTAGGAAGTCGGCCCTGTTGGATTATTGGTAGGTCAAGTCAATGTATAAATAGAGGGTGTGCCTCTCTCATTCTATTCATTCACTCACTTCTCAAGCTCGCATAGCTAAGAGAGAAAGTGGCGCACATTTGGAGGAGGAGGAGTATCTAATAGAGACATCTCTTTGGGTTTGATTCTTGTGATCTTGTATTGGGGCTTATTCTATCTCTGAGGAAGTTGCAGGGTTTTTCACCTTCTTGGTTTTCCCTGAGGAAACTTTGTGTCTCTTGTGTGCTTGCATTATTGTGTCTATGATTCATATGCTGTAGATATGTTGTACATGTTATTCTCTTAGTGATCCTGAATGATAATGGAATGAAATTATCGAAAAATTAACATGGTATCAGAGCTGACCTAAGAAGAAGGCACTGTGCAGCTGCGGAATCTAGGGCTTCTTAATTTTTGGGTTTCTCTCCACAGATCATCAAAGGCAGGAGGCTAGATTGACTCTCTAAGCAAGGGTGCATCTTTCTGTTGAGACAGAATTCAATTCTAAGCATTTTCAGTTTTGACCTAATCTCTACTACGGGAAAATAGGGTTTCGGAAAAAGTTGGAATTTTTGAAATCCGAATCCACTGCTGGATAATCCTCAACAAAATCGAAGTTTAGAGCATTGGATTGAACTTTTTGGTTGGGAAGAAGGGTGTGCTTTATCAAACCCTAGTTCGGGGTCTTGTCCAGTGAATCCAGAAGTTTCAAAGGCAATTTTGAGGGGTCAAATTTTGTAGATCTCAAAATCTGAGTATACCAGCTTGACCAACTCAACAACGCACATCTTTCTATCCTTTCACAAGTTTGAAATTCAAAGTTTGAATTTTTATGGTTTCTCTGACAAACCCTAATCCAGCTCCACATCCATTTTTCAACAAATCAAGTGGTAAGACCTAAATATTTTATTTCCATTTGAGTTTCTCATTAAAATGTCTCACCACACCAAGCTTGAAGATAAGCTTGAAGGGGCTGATAACTTCCAAGCATGGAAGTATATAGGATTGGGTTAATCCTAGAAGAGAATGAGTTGGACACTTACATAAATGAAGAGGTTCCTGTCCCAGAGGGAGAAGAGGCTAAATCCTTACACAAGAAGAACCTGGTCAATGCTAAGAGAATCATTGTTGATTCTATCAAAGACCATCTCATACCTCATGTGTCTTCCCTAAAGTCACCTAAGGAGATGTTTGACTCCTTGACCAAGTTGTTTGAAGGAAAGAACATAAATCGGAAGATGACTCTGCGGAACCAATTGAAAGGGGTAAAGCTCTAGAATGGAGAGACCATTCAATCCTACTTTTTTAAGGTCTCTCAAATCAAGGAACAACTTGAAGCTATGGATGAAGTAGTGGAGAATGGTGAAATTGTAATGACCACATTGAATAGCCTACCTAGGTCATGGGACTCATTCATCCAAGGAATCTGTGCAAGAAGGAAATTGATCTCTTTCAGTAGACTGTGGGAGGAATGTTCACAAGAAGAAGCTAGGCTTGTGTCCCAAGAAGAAAAGATGGGAAATGAAGATCAATCTCTCACAGCACACACCAAGAAAGAAAAGTCCAAGAGGGAGCAATCTTATCACAAGAAAACTCCACACCATCATCATAGAGATAAGAAAGATCTAAGATGTTTTACATGTAATGAGAAGGGACAGTTTTCCTCAGAATGTCCTAAGAACAAAAGGAACAACAACAACAACTTCAACAAGAAGAGGAAGAGCAACAAGAAGATATATCATGATCATGTTGTTGAGGATGATGAACCTCCCAAGAAGAAGACTAGAGCAGAAAGTGATGAATCATCAAGTGAATATGAATATGTTCTAATCTATGCTCTCACAGGTACTATCTCTCATGGATGTGCTGATTGGCTTATTGATAGTGGGGATTCCATACACATGACTGGGTTTAAAGAATCCTTTGTAGATCTATCTGAACATGAGTCACCTCATAAGGTAAAACTTGGGGATGACTATCAATATCCTATAAAAGGAAGTGGTGAAGCCTCCTACAAACTAGACTCTAGGAAGTCTTTGAAGATTAAAGATGCTCTATATGTACCTGGACTCAAGAAGAATCTTCTCTCCATATCATCTTTGGATGCAAAGAGGATTAGAGTTGCATTGTGGATGGCCAAGTACTCATGTGTCCAAAAGGTAAGACAATAGATGATGCAGTGGTGATTGGAGAGCAAGAGGGAGGATTGTACAAGTTGAAGGGACAACCTGAACATTCCATGGTACATGAATCCATGGAGCCAAGTGAACTTTGGAATAGAAGGCTTGCACACATGCATTATATAGTAATTCCAATTGCAAGCAAAGCAATAGAAGGTCTTCCTGAAATCCAATCAAAGCATGAAGGTATTTGCAAAGGATGTGCAAAAGGAAAGAACACAAAGAAGGCATTTCCAAGCAGTGAAAGCAAAGCAAAAGGAATCTTGGAGATTATCCACTCCGATGTATGCGGTCCGATGTCATCCATTTCTCTAAGTGGATATGTATACTATGTTTCCTTTATTGATGATTTCTCTAGGAAGACTTGGATTTATTTCTTGAAGAACAAAGATGAAGTATTCAGCAAATTCAAGGAATTCAAAGCCTTGATAGAAAACCACACTGAGAAGAAGATCAAGACCTTTAGATCTGAAAAATTGTGAAGAATTCACTTCAACAGACTTCAAAGATACTATTCAGTGATTCAGGGATTAAGAGGGAGTTGACCACTCCTTACAATCCACAATAGAAAGAAGTAGAAGAAGCTACTTCAGATTTGAACTCCAACAGCTCCTGTAAGGAAGCAAATATTGAGAGGGATTACACCCAACAAACAAACAAAGGTAAGTATTTGAATTTCCATTTCTTGTATATCTGATTGTTTAAATAATATTGTTCAATGATGTATTTACTTATGTTCCTAGACTTAGGTTGTGTATTATGCATATTAGAATAATTACATTAATGAACAGTATACTACTAATATGCATGTAATGGGTAAGTGGCATATGGCACTGTACAACATTCCATTGCTACTTATCTATAATGAAACCTCTTTATTGGCATGTTGGGAGTAGTGCAAACTCTTAACAATGTTCTGGTAGAGATGGAAGGCATCTAGAAAGTTACGGGATATGGATAAATGTTGTATTGAAGCATTGGCTAAGATAATTGCATGACTGTATGACATATGCCTTTATGTGTAAGACTTTGTTCTGTAAACTATGAGAAGTTTCTAATCATGCAATTGAATTTGACTTGTAGGAAAGATCGTGTACAATCACCTACAAAAGAAGGAGTACAACATTTCTTCCAGAAACGAAGTTCAAAGAAAACTATCTATTGAAGATATTGAAGAATCTGAAGTTCCCAGGATTTGGGATGCAGTAATGAAAGAATGCCATGATCGAGGAATACCAGTCGATCATGAAGAATGATGTTTGGAATGTGGTCCCAAGACCTGAAGGGAAGTATGTTGTGACTTCCAAGTGGATCTATAAGATCAAGCATGCTGCAGATGGTAGCATAGAGAAATACAAGGCGAGGTTTGTAGCTTGTGGCTTCTCCCGGAAAGAGGGGATAGATTATGAAGAGACTTTTGCTCCTATAGCCAAATACACTTCCATCAGAACAGTACTTGCTCTGGCTGCAGTGATGGAGTGGAAGATACACCAGATGGATGTCAAGACAACTCTCTTGAATAGTGTAGTCGAAGAGGAAGTGTATGTGGAGCAGCCACTCGGTTTTGAGACACATGACAGGGAGTCATATGTGTGCAGATTGAAGAAAGCCTTATATGGCTTGAAGCAAGCTCCTAGGACTTGGTATGGTAGGATAGACAGCTTTCTATCCAGTTTGGTATTTACCAAGAGTAAGGAGGATTCCAACCTTTACTACAAGGTTGAGGAAGGCAATCCAGTGATACAACTATTGTATGTGGATGACCTGTTTGTTACAGGTGAGGATGGGTTGATTGCCGACACGAAGAGGAAGCTTGTTTCCGAGTTCTAGATGAAGTAATTGGGGATGATGCACTACTTTCTAGGTATGGAGGTGTGGCAGAGTGCAGATGGAATCTTCCTTGGACAAGGGAAGTATGCAGTAGAGATCCTGAAGCGGTTCGGGATGATGGACTGGAAGGCCATGGCCACACCTATGGCATCGAACCTGAAGCTACAGTGTGATGCTTCATCTGAGCCGGTTGATGTCACGGTGTATCGTCAGATGATTTTGTCCTTGATGTACCTGACGAACACGAGACCAGATATTTGCTTTGCGGTGAACACATTGAGCCAGTTCCTGACAGATCCCAGAAGTGTTCACCTGGTTGCTGTAAAGCATATTCTGAGGTACCTGAAGGGTAATGTTGGCTTACTATAGTGATCTATAGCTTTCCAATGTAGACCCAAGTTCTTCGTGGTTTCAATGAACCAACAAAACCCCTTCTCACTGGTCCTTTCGGCAACAACCTGCGAACAGGCTGAGGTCTCACCCGAGGTGTAGCTATGGGGGCACTGCAGAATCAGGTTTCCACAGTGATGTGATAAGTTGTCCAAACAGACTACTGCGCAACACACTATTGGAATCGTCTTGCGAACTGAGGACTGCGTGACTATAGACTAGGTCGCGGCCCGCACTTCTACAACTCTAACCGCTGTGGAACTAACGCATCCAAAGACTGCGTGGTTCGGACAGAAGGTAATTAATATGATAACGCAACTGAATTATACGCTTCCTCTTCTAGACTTAACTGATCCTGAAACCTTTACTTCAAGATTTAACCATTCATCTACTTCCTTAGATTATTAGCTTTTAGAACATATGCAAACAGACGAAATATACGAGGCTGCGCACCTCCAGTGCGGTGTATTCAAAGAGTTACACAATCAGACCTCTACGTATACTTGCGATTATTCAATGAAATGGTACTTCCACCTACTTAGACTAATACGCATTCATCATTCATTTATTCATGTAAGACTTAACATATTATTCCCATCTTTCCTCTATGGCGAATACATATAAAAGCATTAACATACAGCTTAAAATGAGAATCCAAACATTCAAAGTAGGAAAATAAGCAAATGCAGAAACACAACAATCACACTACATACTATTTAACGTGGTTCACCCCCCGGATGGAGGCTACGTCCACAAGAACTGTTGTTATATTAGTCTTTGGGAAGGGCACAACAGTTCTTTGTCTGTGCACTCAGTTGCAGACTCTCTTCTCTCTCAATCGGCCTCTGTGCACACAGCTGTAGAGCCTTTACAATAGCACTAAGCTTAAAAGATGTAACAATATTCAAATCTTAACAAAATGAAGAGTAACCCTTTCCCATACAAAAATGCCTTATTTATAGATCATGCCCATAGGTCATGTCTTTACAATTCATAGGCAAAAACCCTTAGGTTTACAAAACCGTTACAGTTTCCAACTCATCGAGCTTGCTGGCTTCTCATAGCGAATATTCCATCGTGGCTTGCCTCCAACACATGCCCGCGTCGCTATCAACCTTCCTATCGCACACATTCCAATATTTTTCTTTCACCGAGCCATTCTTCCTCTAACGGTTGCGTGTGACTGGTTCAGGTAGTGGTTCTTTCTCATGTGCGACTAGTCGCTTTCTTCCACTTCTGCTCCTACCCGCCACTTTGCACTCCTGGAGCATATTTACCAAAAATAGACCACCACTGGTCTAACCGAAACCTGTGCCATCTTCCGTCCAACACTCTTCTTTGTCGGATCCACGTATACTGGACACACCGCAGCGATGTCTCCTTGCAGCACTGAACTTCACATCTATTCTGACGCTGCGCTGCGCGCAACTTTGCAGCATTCCAAAAACTTATACAACAAGATACTTCAACTGAACTGCGCTTAGCTCCGTAGTTCCAAAAATACTTCTTGCTCAAAAATGCCCCACTTGGGTCAGGCCCAACAGGCCCCTAACACTCACATGTGGCTCGTCCCCGAGCCACCTGCAACTTCTCCAGGTTGTTCCTCCTGCTGTGGAGCTAGCTTCGCAGCGAACTCATTGTATGTAGCAATCAGCCTTTCAACTGCATCCTTTGTGTCTTGCTCAACTTGCTTGATTGTTTCCAGCATATCAGGTGTGATCTCGTCACCGACCTGGCCTTCATTTTGTTCTTGATTCTGGTGCAACTACTTCAGCTTCTCCTCGATCTCCTGCGAGATCGTGTTGGCGTCTTCCAGTAAGGGTTGCGACTTGTCTCCCATTTCAGTATCTTTTTCTCTTAAGGCTTGCACTTCTTTCTTTAGCGTGTTGATTTGTCTGTACTTCTGCAGCCTATCTCTTAGTAGTAGGGCCTTTACTTCTGTGTCCAACTGTTCCAGTGTTGCTTGCTTATCTTTGACAACATTCTTTACTTGCAGCAATCCTGGGTCCTCTTCAAGGGCGGTGAATGCTTTCGATGCTGCTTCCAATAGACTCTGGCACTTAGCCACTTCGACAGCAATACTCTCTGCTGCGACCTTCACTTCTTTCACCCTTAGCTGCTGCTGATCTAGTGGGGTCTGTGGATTGATCTGTGCCTGCAAGGCAGCAACCTTAGCCTCATGGAGAATCTCCATGTCTTGCATCTCTATCTTAATATTGGTAACTAGCTCGCCAATCTTTACAATAGTGTCCGCGGGGTCTTCCTGCACTTCAAATTATTCAATATCATCTGCGGCCGCGGTGATCATGGACTCTAGTCTTTGTTGACGATCATACTCATCCTGTAGTTCCATAGCTCTGCGCGAGCTAGACTCCTCCAACTGCTAATTAGTTGTTTGCAGCTCAGCTTGTCCTTTCAGCACGTCAATAGTTCTCTCATGCATTTCTTCAACAACCTGCAGATGCAAGTAGTGTAACCCAGGCAGTGGTATCTTTGCAAGGTTGAGCTCCACACGCTTGACATCCTTCGTGTCTAGCATTAGTTGCTTTGGCATTGGAAAGCTTACTGTTATCGGATCCAAATGGACTATACGGGACTTCGCAGGAACGGTCATAGTTAACTGCGGCTCCTTCTGCTACGAAGTTCTTCTCGGCTTCCCTTCATACTCTGAGTCCTACGGTAGGGGTAATATCTTGTGTACTTCTTCAATTTTCTGCATAATCCCCTGTAGCATGCTCAAATTCTTCTGCAGAATTTCATGAATCGCCTTGTCCTTTTTCTCCTTATCAGTCATCAGATCTTCCATTGACTCTGTGACCGTCGCGGTGATTGTTTCATAGTCTTCATTGTGGAGGATTGCGTGTGACTGGCTCTTATCAGCTTTATGCTTCTTCCACGCTCCAATTTTCTGCGTGGGGCTCTCAGGATCCTTTCTTTTCCCTGTCTCCTTTTCTTCAATGATAGGACATGGAATAGGTTCATCCTCACCAGAGTCGCTTGTGATGTCTACAATTTCCACTTTGAAATCGGTGGGCCATTCCTTCATGATATTGTCAATATCATCTTCATACAAGTGGTAGTTCCCTGGGAACCATTCCACGTTCTTCTTCTGTGCTTTGGCTGAAATATGAATACTACGCATGTCAGCATAAAAATCAACAATGCAAATGTACTTACTAGTTACCTGCTTTGTTATCCACGGCGTGCTTATGATTGCGTCGCGCAGCTGGCTAAAATATTGATAGAAAACCTCAACTGTCACGTGCTGTCTCTGGGAGTTCAAATGTGCCCAAAGATTTGAATAGAGGGCTCCTCTGCAATCATTGGTATCGGTGATTATGCCCACATAATCCTTTGGCTCCTTCCACCCTACAAAGGCGATCAACACTATGAGCCATGTGAAATGGAAATTTCCTCCATTGATCTGCGTGTCATTAAGTTCCTCCAGGAATTTGTTCAACAGGTATTGGCACCAGTTGAACTGCTCTCCCTCCACGACCGCGGCGCCAAGTAGTACTACGCCCGCAGGTACCTCCAGTGGCCTGCATTTTCTCAAAATCTTGCCGGCTAGCGACTATGTGATAAACCGCATGGCTTTGTCATCTATGTCTTCTGTCTGAAAGCCCCTCTTTCCTTTGACGACAGTTTGGGTTTTCTTCATCTTCACCACGGCTTCTTTGTCCTTGCTTTTCCCTTGGAAAAATTGCTTTGGGTCTTTACCCCTTTTACTCAACCCAGTGATGTGGTGGATAATATCAATGATCAGGTCGACATTGCATTCAAGCCACAAATATCCCTGGTGAATGTGTGCCATCAGTGTTCGCACCACCACATTTAATTCCTGTGATCTGTCAAAATGCGGGAGTCTCAGCAGGTTAAGCAATCCCAACTTGACTATTCCAGAAAACCAAATCTCGGCGACCAAGTTAAGCTTGCCCTTTGCATCCTTGTTCCAGCACATGTACTGGTCAGGCTGGAACTGTGGGAACCTAGGTCCATAGGGCTTGTCCTTCTGCATTTGAAGCATATCATAATCTTCCCATTTACATTCTGTAATTTTACCCAACAAATTCTTGTCGACATCAACATGCTTTGAAATTGGTGAGCGGGATGTCGTATTAGGCGTTCTTCATCAACTTGAAAACCGATGCGTCCAGTGCACGCGGTGAAATATAGTCTGGGTTCATCGTCAAAGGTATCTCCTTATCAGCTATCGGCAGTTTCTACACCGTCGAACCCATCTTTGGTACCTTCGTCCTCAGTTGTACTGGATCTTTGCCTTTATCTTGCATCTTTGGGCCGTGTCTCGGTGATCTTCTTGATGCTTGACCTGGTTCTAAGATGCCCTTCTTGGATGGGGCTCTCATTAACCCTTCAATCCCTCAGTATTGAAACACCTTCACTGTCTCCTGGATTGTGAATTCTTCTTCTATGGGAGACCACTCAAACATTCACTGGATAAACTTCACAGGGTTTCAGAGAGCTTGCTGAAAATAACTCACATAGTAATGTGCACAAGAAAATCTAAGTGTTCGGTAATGTCCGCGAGTCTGACTGCGACATTACTTATAGGCGCATCTAACCTCCTTCGCGCCCCTTAACAGATCTATGAGAATTAATGGTGGTATCCGTTGGCCAAATCCGTCAGATCCTTCGGTCCTTTCCTTCATAAACTCATTCAGAATGGCTATCTGTGCATTAAATGCCCAAGCGGTTGCTAGCAGATCACTGTATAACAACTATATTTCCAACTGACATCGTAACGGCTATTTTTCTGGAGTGCTGCGTCGAACTGCATGATAGGTCACCATTGGTCCTGTGCAGTTACTTCACGGTGTCTGATTTCTTGCCTCTGAACTGAACATCTTTTCTCGTTCACTTGCTCTTCGCAATTGCCTTTTGAACATTGCAACTGCGCGGTACCTCTTTTGTTTTCTTTCTTTCTTTTTCATTTCTTTTCTCATTTTTATTTTTTTTTTGTGGTGCAACGGTACATCTTAACAGTGCTGCGCGGTATATACAAGTTCCTCATCATACATTGCATACAGACTCTTTCCCATTTCTAGTACCCAATTCAAACTGTACTTGGCACTTCGAAATTTTCCTCTTTCTGATCATCACAGAATCTGTGAAGCAGGACTATCCCGATAGGGTTTTAGTCTACTTCCATTAATTAAACTGGGAAACTTATCTCCTGCTAATGTGGCTAACTGAACTGCGCCACCATTAGTAACATGCACAACAGTATATGGGCCAAGCCAATGCGTTTTAAACTTTCTAGGAAACTTCATGAATTTACTATCATACAGGAGGACTAGATCACCTACCTGGAAAGACTTGTTCTTGATGTGGCAATCATGCCATGCTTTTTCCCTTTCCTTCTGCACTTGTTGGTGGAATCTTGCGATGAAGTGATCCTCCTCCAAGCCAACCAAATGTATAAGTCTTTCTTCCAATGCCTCTTGATCTTCCATTCCTGTGAACGTAGCTATTCTCAAGATGGGAATAATGCACTCCATCGGCACAATGGCTTCCTATCCATAAGCCAACTTGAACGGTGTATGGCCTATCAACTTCTTGCATGTGGTTCTATATGCCCATAAAACAGCGGGAATGTGCAGGTCCCGGTCATCACGATTCACATTGCATACCTTGGTCAACACAGTCTCCAGTACTTTATTGAATGCTTCCATAGTCCCATTTTCTTGCGGATGATAAGGTGTGCTTCGCTGATGATGGATGCGGAATTCTTCTGTCAACGCCTAAATGGTTCTATTTAGAAATTGAGTGCCTTGATCACTCATCAAAATCTTTGGGCATCCAAACCTTGTAAGGATGTCTTCAAATATGAACTGCACTATAGACCTTCACTGGCTTTGCCTCTACCCATCTGGTGAGGTAATTGGTTGCAGTAATAATGTACCTCACACCATTTCTCTTTCCCAGTGGGTTTATAGGTCCCAGTACTTGCGCTACAGACCTTCACTGGCTTTGCCTCTACCCATCCAGTGAGGTAATCGGTTCCAGTAATAATGTACCTCGCACCATTTCTCTTTCCCGGTGGGTTTATAGGTCCCACACAATCAATTGCCCATTTCTCCAGTACCTGCGCTACAGACCTTCACTGGCTTTGCCTCTACCCATCTGGTGAGGTAATCGGTTGCAGTAATAATGTACCTCGCACCATTTCTCTTTCCCGGTGGGTTTATAGGTCCCACAAAATCAATTGCCCATTTCTCAAATGCCTGTAATGTCAACTGTGTATTTAATGGCATTTCATCTCTTCACGATGGCCTTCATGTCCTCTGACAGACATCGCAGCTCTAATAGTGCTCTTTCGAGTCCTTATGAATTGTAGGCCACCATAGCCCTGCATGCAATATCTTATGCGCAGTGGCTTTTCCTGCATAGTGACCTCCTGTTGCTCCTAAGTGTGCATCTGCTAATATAAATGGCTTCTCATGTTCTAACACACACCTGCGCAGTACTTCATCCAGTCCCAATTTATATAACTAACCTGTGATAATGGTGAAGTCTGTTGTTCGCACTACCAGCTGCTTCTTTTGCTACATAGTGAACTCAATGGGTGCCAATCCAGTAGTCAGAAATTCTATGATGTCTTTATAATAATCATCAGCTATCTAGATAGCAAACAACTACATGTTAGGCAGATTGTCTTCAAGGTTGGTAGGCTCTTCTCCTGACTCGATTCTTGACAGATGATCAGGTCCCAAGTTTAATCTGCCAAGTTTAACCACATTTTCAAAATCATACTCCTGAAAGAGTAATAACCATCTGCAGATTCGCCCCCCTAACATTGGCTTATTGACCAGGTATTTCAAAGCAGAATGGTCAGTAAACATCAAGAAGTGTGCACCAAGCAAATAGTGCCTGAACTTCTGCAGTGCATAGACCATCGCGAGGCCTTATTTCTTGGTAGTGGTGTAATTCTTCTCTGCAGATGAGAGCTTCCTGCTCGAACAAGCAATGGGATGGTCAAAACATCGCTCTCCTGGTTGTGCTAAGACAACCCCCGATGCTATACATGATGCATCCACATGTACATGAAATGGATTCCCCCAGTCTGGAAATACTAGTATCGGCGCGGTGACCATTTTTTTCTTTCAAGGTGTCAAAACCTTGTTCACACTTTGCGTTCCAAATGAATGATGCATCTTTCTTCAGCAGCTTCTCCATGGCTACGGTTATCCGCGCATAGCCCTTTATAAATTTCCTTTAATAGCTGGTATGTCCCAATGTAGTGCGCAGCTACTTAACTGAATTTGGCATCGGCAAGTTTACAATGACAGCGATCTTCGCAGTCTCAACCATCAGACCATGTTTACAGACAATGTGTCCCAATAGAATCCCATAAGGAACATAGAAAACACACTTCTTTAAGTTCAAAGAGATCTGGTGCTGTATACACTTTTCTAGCATGAGTCTGAGGTTTGCACCATGGTTCTTCAGCAACCCGAATATTGTCCAATCATCAAAATAGGCTTCTAAAAATGTATGCATAAAATCTTTAAACGTTGTGACGACAACTCTGGAAAACATGGCAAGCGCGTTCTTTAGACCAAATGGCATCACCGTGTACTGGAACGACCCCCATTCTGTAGCAAAAGTGGTCTTATGTCTGTCTGCAGAATCAATCCTTATCTGGTGATATCCTGAAAAACCATCAGTAAAGGAATAGGCCTCATTTCCTCCAACATTATCAAGCACCTCGTCCGTGAAGGGAGTAGGAAACGGGTCATGCATTGAAGCATCGTTCAGCTTTCTCAAATCCAAACAAATCCTGATCTCACCTTTTGTCCTCTTATCTTGGACAACCATAGGGCTTATCCACTCAGACTCTTCAACTGGCTCAATGATCCTTGCATCGAGCATCTTATCCAGCTCTGCTCTCACTCTTTCTTTGTATCGCGGGTTCAAGCGATATGGTCTTTGCTTAATGGGATTCGCACCTAGATTAGGAGGTATTTTCATAACTCCTAAGTCTCCCAAGATGCCATTCATCTCTGTAAATTTTGTTGGGAATAACTCATGATAGTCCTGCAATATATCCGCAATCTCCATCACAGTCTGATCATCCCAGTAGTCCCCAATAGACGTGAACTTTGGCTCTTCACTGGTGCCAATATTTACTTTTTTTTTTTCACAGGTCCGCTCATATCTGGAATTTCCAACGGAGGTCCCTCTACCTCGCGCGTACCTTCGGACTCAAATATATTAATGTTGCACGAGTCCTCCTCATCACTGTCTTCTTTTTCTTCATCCTCTTCAGCTAATTTACATTCCATGGCATGTTCTACTTGTTCCTTCCATTCTGTCTATAGGCATTCAGGTACGCTGTTAGTTCCAAAGAATTCCTCTAGGTTCATATTTTTGTGTGGACATTCTAGCCTGAATATTCTTTCTTTAATAATATGCAGTGCATCGTTTATGGTAGGGCTCTCATATTCAAAACTAAAGCTCTTCTGGAAGTTCGCAGTCAGCATGTCCCAATCTGTAGTTCCTCTACGCAACTCCATGTCCAAGTACCACTTTTTTGGAATCTCTTCTTCCAACGTGTGCACAAACAAGTGCACCCATTCTGTCTTTGGTCTCTCCTGCCATGTTTGTGAACAGACCTCAATATGTTGTCTTGGATCTATCTATCCATTGTATTTCTCAAAAGGTAGGGTAACTTTGTCAGCAAACCTGATCTGCATCTTAATTCAGCATTGATCCCATGTGGTCAATGTCTGCTTATGCGTAGCCCACCATCTGGCAGGTGTCCTCTGGTTCTGCAAATTTCACACCATGGCCCTGGATGTGGGTTTAATGGGTTTGGTCCACCCATGTTAAGGAAATCCTAGAATAAAGGACAATGATCCTTGGTGTGTCCTTCTCCCTTGCATCCTGTACACCAGATTTCCTTTCTCTCTTGCTTTCCTTGCTTTATGTCTTTCAATTGTAGTGTTAGGGTAGCCAACTGGTTCTGAATCTGTGACATCCCAGTGCTACTTTCTCCAATAGGTGAAGCTTCCAACTTCATCGCGATCTCCAACCCTTCTGGCTGCGAAGCCACTTTCTGTTGCATCACCGGTTGTCTAATGTGGGGCAACAGTGCGGCTATAAACCACTCCTTATGCTGCTGCAGTGGAATATCAAAGCTTACTTGGTCCAGTAGTGTATTAAATTTATGATCAAACTCCCAGACTGTTTCATTAGGTTTATATTTGATCTCTTTCAACTCTGTGATACACTGTGACTCTGACTTCGGCTTCTTAAATTATTCTAAGAGTGTAGCCTTGATTTCTATTAGGTTTCTTTGGTGTCCCTGCGAATATTTCATGAACCAGTGCAAGGTTAGGTCTCTAAATGTGGTGACGAGCTGCGCTTGCTTCTGTTAAAATTCAATATGCTAAGACAGAAAATAGCAGCATTACATTCCATTTCACAATAATAGCATATACAGGATCACTGAAGAAACAACAAGCATAGCATAAACACAAGAGACGGAGATTTATCCTGGGAAACCCTCATGGGGTAGAAAACCCAGCAAAGCTTCCTCAATATAGATGACCAGCAATATACAAAGATGAAACCCTGAGATATGATCTCCTTCTCCACAATAGCAGACCTCTCCTCCACAAGTGCGCTATCCTCAAGTGTGTGTGTGTGTCAAATGAAGAACACACCTCCTCTATTTATACACTACTTTGATATGTATTTTACACAAGTACATGTAGGCTCGTATTTAACCATTAGGTTAAATACCCCATTATAACTGACTGGGCCGACCCCCACATGGTGGGTCTAATAACCCTAGTTACCACAACCAACTTGGAGGAATAAACATCTCCGGATTTATAGTATAATCACATCGGAGGTATGGAACATCTCCGAAATAAATAATATACAAATATAATATTCTTTGAAGTTACAATATTTCAACACTCCCCCTTAACGAGAAGGATATTATAACAGTATCTGCACGAGCAAGGAGTCATCAACATCATACATGATACATCTATATATCATCGGAAGCTTTCTTCAGTTCATCATCATCAGTAACTTAACTAGTTACTGGAACATCGATATCACTCGATCATCAGCATCGATATCATCACTATCATCAGTATCATCATCACATGATCAGCATCGTCATCATACGATCAATAGCATCGTCATCACACGATCAGTAGCATCGTCACCACATGATCAGCATCATCATCATACGATCAGCATCGTCATCACACGATCAGTCGCATCATCATCACATGATCAGTAGCATCGTCACCACACGATCAGCATCATCATCATACGATCAGCATCATCATCACATGATCAGTCGCATCGTCATCACACGATCAGTCGCATCGTCATCACACGATCAGCAGCATCGTCATCACACGATCAGCAGCATCATCATCACACGATCAGCAGCATCGTCATCACACGATCAGTAGCATCATCATCACACGATCAGCAGCATCGTCATCACATGATCAGCAGCATCATCATCACACAATCAGCAGCATCGTCATCACACGATCAGCAGCATCATCATCACACGATCAGCAGCATCGTCATCACACGATCAGCAGCATCGTCATCACACGATCAGCAGCATCGTCATCACACGATCAGCAGCATCATCATCACACGATTAGCAGCATCGTCATCACACGATCAGCAGCATCGTCATCACATGATCAGCAGCATCATCATCACACGATCAGCAGCATCGTCATCACACGATCAGTAGCATCATCATCACACGATCAGCAGCATCATCATCACACGATCAGCAGCATCGTCATCACACGATCATATTACAGGATGATCAATCCTTATCTCTTTTAAGACAAGTCTCATGTCTAGGGACACTTCAATCCCGACCACAGTGCCAGTCCTCTTTCATACTGGATGTGTCACATCTACAGAGCCAGCCCTGTTTCATGCTGGATGTATCACATCTACAAAGCCAGCCCTGTTTCATGCTGGATGTATCACAACTACAGAGCCAGCCCTGTTTCATGCTGGATGTATCACAACTACAGAGCCAGCCCTGTTTCATGCTGGATGTATCACAACTACAGAGCCAGCCCTGTTTCATGCTGGATGTATCACAACTACAGAGCCAGCCCTGTTTCATGCTGGATGTATCACAACTACAGAGCCAGCCCTGTTTCATGCTGGATGTAACCTAGAGCAATTCTAGGATTTGTCACGTACATTTTGAACCGAGGTCCAGGGACGATCCAGTCCTATCGTGTACCTTTTGAACCGAAGTCCAGGGACGATCCAGTCCTATCGTTCAGTTATCGGAGACCTCATGTCTACGGCTCTTCTTTAGGACCGAAGTCCGGGAATGATCCAATCCCCTCATATGTTCACTAAGAACTTCATTTTCGAAGACATACGTCTACGGCTCTTCTTTCGGACTGAAGTCCAGGAATGATCCAATCCCTTCACATGTTCACCAAGAACTTCATTTTCGAAGACATACGTCTACGGCTCTTCTTTCGGACTGAAGTCCAGGAATGATCCAATCCCTTCACATGTTCACCAAGAACTTCATTTTCGAAGACATACGTCTACGGCTCTTCTTTCGGACTGAAGTCCAGGAATGATCCAATCCCTTCATATGTTCACTAAGAACTTCATTTTCGAAGACATACGTCTACGGCTCTTCTTTCGCACTGAAGTCCAGGAATGATCCAATCCCTTCACATGTTCACCAAGAACTTCATTTTCGAAGACATACGTCTACAGCTCTTCTTTCGGACTGAAGTCCAGGAATGATCCAATCCCTTCACATGTTGTATACCAAAAACATGTATCCTCATCACCAAAAACATGTATCACCAAAACATGTATCATCATCAAAACATGTATCATCATCATCAAAACATGTATCATCAAAACATGTATCATCATCATCAAAACATGTATCATCATCATCAAAACATGTATCATCAAAACATGTATCATCATCATCAAAACATGTATCATCATCATCAAAATATAAGAGTCCTAAATCTAAATAATTCTAAATAATTAAATGCAGTAAAAAGTAACCTCATCATTGATGAGACAGACTAGTTATTAGATACTATGCTACTCCCCCTTTCGAGGAAGGTCCCTTTTGAACTACACCAAGCTTGTCTCGGAAATGTTCAAACTTTACTCGAGACAGTGGTTTGGTCAAGATATCAGCAATTTGATCCTCAATGCTTATATACTCGAGCTTGATGGCTCCTTTCTGCACCATATCTCGTATATAAAAGTATCGGATCTCTATGTGTTTTGACTTATCATGAAATACAGGATTTTCAGTCATCTTGATGCAGCTTTGATTATCACACATAATCACAGTGGAGTCCATTTCTAAGTCAAACACTCCATATAATAGCTTTTGAAGCCACACTAGATTGTTACTTGCTAAACCATGAGATCATGGTAGGTTCAAGACTATAACATCCACCTGATGTACTCTTTCTGTCTGAGACACTTCCTGCCCAATTAGAATTTGAGTAACCATGTAATCGGAGTTCAAGACCTCCAAGATAATATAGACCAAAATCTAATGTACCTTTTAGGTACCTCACTACATGCTTTGTAGTTATTAAGTGAACCTTTCTAGGTTCTACTAGATACTGACTTAGGGTATTTACAACAAAGCATATATCTGGCCTAGTATTTGTTAAATACGTCAATGACCTAATGATTTGTCTATAAATAGGGTTAGGTCCACTAAATACGATGAGTCATTAACTAACAACTTCAAGTTGGAGTCCATGGGAGTGGCCATGGCTTTATACTCCAACACATCAAATCCTTTTTAGAAACTTCACAGCATACTTACCTTGAAATAAAAGATTCCTTTTGGATATTGCCATACTTCTAGACCTAAGAAGTAGTGCATTAATCCGAGATCTTTCATTTTCATTTCTGCAGCCATTTTCATGACCTGTTTCTCATTCCTTGTCAAAAAGAGATCATCGTCATACAATAATGGTATGATAGGTTCATCATCCACAACCTTAAGGTAAAGGTTATGAACAACTTTACTTCTGGTAAAGCCCAAGCTTTGTCATGAAGCTGTCAATTGTCCATTATTCACACTCAGCATTGAATGATCTTCTGCATATCTTTTGAACTTCTATTCATTCTGTACCACTGTGCATGCTCAAGAGTCATCCTCACAAACATATACTCATTAGTATATTCTAAATGCTATCAAAACATTATAGTACTAAATAATCTTGAAAATGTATAGTCATGATTATAGTTAATAAACATTAGTATTCAAGATTTCAGGGAAGTCTTCTTTTACTCATGCATATCATCAATCAAGATAAAAGATATAATATGCATAATCCCTTGATTACTAACTTTATGAATAAGCATAACCAATCATTCCAAGTATACTTATATAAGGGATCCTAACACAAGGTAAGATTCATGGGAAACATACCTGGATTAGTATACCTACTTGGTTATGTACAACATACCTACACAATCTCTTCAATGATTTAGAGATCCTGAGCTAGAACCTGCATGTGTCATAGGTTAAGCATAATATAACAAAGTTATACATACCTCGTAAGTAGAACAAAGATTGTGGATGAGTCTTTGTCTTCATGTTTTCATGGTCATGGAACCTGATTTGTCTTTTGTGATGTACCTCGATGAGTCATACCTGTCGAGATCGCTTGTAATCTCCTTATGTAAAGCCTTAGCCTCATTTCCCTCTGAAATAGGAACTCCTTCACTTATGCAGGTGACCAATCCATCTTCTTCTAGGATTAACCCTATCCACTTGATTTGCAAGAACTGGACCTGGAGCTGGATATGGGTTTGTCAGAGAAACCCCAAAAATTCAAACTTTGAATTTCAAACTTCCGAAAGGATAGAAATATGCGCCTTGATGAGCTGATCAAACTGATATATTCAGAATTTGAAAACTGCAAAGTTTCACTCCTCAATTTTGCCTTTGAAACTTCCGGATTCACTGGACGTGACCTTGAACTGGGGTTTGATAAATCCCACTCTTCTGCTCAATCAAAATGTTTGATCCAAATCTCTAAGCTTCTATTTTTCTGAGGAGCTTCCAGCCATGGTCACAGATTTCAAAAATTCCCATTTTTGCAGAAGCCCTAATTTTCCACTTTTCTGATCAAAGTCCCGAACTAGGGTTTGATCAAGCCCGGCCTTTTGCCCAACCAAAAAATCTGATCTTGGTCTCTAAATTTCTATTTTGATGAGTATCATTCAGCCGTGGTCTCCGTTTACAAAAATTCCAACTTTCTTCAAAGCCCTAAATTCCGGAAGCCATGAAGGTACTCAAAAATAATTCTGTTTTGACAGAAATATGTACCTGATTGTTTCTGGTGTAACTCCAAACTTTTCAATCCACAGGGTCTAAAAAAGTTTTCTGAGATATATTGACCTGTTATCTTTCCATCCTGACAGCTCTGACCTCAATTGGATTCTCTGAGAGAGAGTTATGTCAAATGTCGCAACGTGACCTGTTTTGGGATAAAACAGAAGAGCGAACTTGTACGGCGTGCCACGTGTCACTATTTGAACTTCGACCTCTGAAAAACTTTCCTGAGGTAGCTCGGCCTGTTATATTTCCATCCTGACAGGTCTGACCTCAATTGGACTCTCTGAGAGAGATTTATGCCAAGTGTCGCAACATGACCTGTTTATGGGATAATACAGGAGAGCGAACTTGTACGGAGTGCCACATGTCACTGGTTCAACTTCGGCCTCTGAAAAAAGTTTTCTGAGATAGTACAGACTGTGTACTACCTGTAACTTTTTATGAAATTTCATTTGGAGCTTCCTAGCCCAAGATATGACCTTTTTCCAAAGGTCACCTGATTTTGACTCAGATTTGGAAGAGGCAGAAACCCTATATTGTACAGATCATAAATGACAAAGTACAACGAATTAGAGGTTGTCCTTTGGGCACAAGGTACCTGGAGATTTAATCTTCGTCCTGTAACAATTTCAGATCCGAAAACTTCGCCAAAACGGATTTATAGTGAAAGTGCTACGATGACTGGTTTTTGCTATGTAAAACCCTAACCTTCAAATTGTCGTAAGTAAAGCAAGTGTCATTAGTGCCATACCTTATCTTCCTTCAGGTTAGCTCTGATACCATGTTAAAATTCAATATGCTAAGACAGAAAATAGCAGCATTACATTCCATTTCACAATAATAGCATATACAGGATCACTGAAGAAACAACAAGCATAGCATAAACACAAGAGACAGAGATTTATCCTGGGAAACCCTCATGGGTTAGAAAACCCAGCAAAGCTTCCTCAATATAGATGACCAGCAATATACAAAGATGAAACCCTGAGATATGATCTCCTTCTCCACAATAGCAGACCTCTCCTCCACAAGTGCGCTATCCTCAAGTGTGTGTGTGTGTCAAATGAAGAACACACCTCCTCTATTTATACACTACTTTGATATGTATTTTACACAAGTACATGTAGGCTCGTATTTAACCATTAGGTTAAATACCCCATTATAACTGACTGGGCCGACCCCCACATGGTGGGTCTAATAACCCTAGTTACCACAACCAACTTGGAGGAATAAACATCTCCGGATTTATAGTATAATCACATCGAAGGTATGGAACATCTCCGAAATAAATAATATACAAATATAATATTCTTTGAAGTTACAATATTTCAACAGCTTCACATCGTCATCCTGTACTTTCTTTACACTCCATACGGATTCACATAGAAACCAATGCTGATCAGGGTCTTCTAGACCCATTCCTTTGAATATCAGCAATTTGATATCATCAGCCATCCTCCTTCGAGGTGGCACGGTTCTCTGAGTGGTACTAGGGATAATATTCCGAGGTTGGACATTCTGAAGTGATACAGCCTGAGACTGACTAGGTTGATTCGGAATAGCCTGGGCACCCGCTCCTGCAGTGTTACCAGTACTAATGTTCTGCGGTGCGGGTTGTGCGGTGCTCGCAACCAGTGGGTTCTGGACGGATGGGTTATGATATAAGGGAGGTGCGATCTATGCAACCGGTGGATTTTGCATTGTATTAGGCTGACAGGTGGAAGATAGAGGTGCGATTTGGCTATCAGGGTTAGCTTCTGAATGTATGTCTACCCGAAGTCTAGGTTCACTAGTAGTTTGCTCAGGGATGAACTTGTATCTCTTTCCACTTCTCAGGCTATGAATTTCTTTGTAGGAACCACTATACGTACTATCTACCATGACAGATGCAAATATTTTACTGCATTCTAAAAACACCTTTCTCAACTAAAAGCATTTTAATATATAAACTGAGGTTGTTCATATACTTACCTCTAAAACCTTTGAAAAACTCTCTTTCGGTTGCGCTGTAGGACTTTAGCATGTCCACAGCGAACTATGTCACAAAACTTTGTAATGCACTGTCGACCCAGAAATCGATTGCTCGTACGAATGGACTGTCTAGTGCTTTGAGCTGTTCAATAAGCTCTGGTGTCCACTCGGTCGGTGCGCTTCGCGAGATATAGTTTATGTGCTCCACAAGTCTTGACAACCACTCGTGTAGCTCGCATCCAAAAGACTCCCAGAAAACTTTGTGCACGTCTTTCCATAGGTATTTATTCAACCACTGAATGTCGGAGAGATGTGGGTGTCTGTTTTCCTTCCTTGCGAAGTCTCTCTCTCTCTTGTCACACCACGCCCAGATTTCTTTCTTGTCTGGATACCAAAAGTCGACGCCCAACTCAACTTCTTCTGTGTCGCAAATTAAGACTTCAACTCATCACGGATTCTTAGTGCGGCAATGGAACCATTTGTTGGCTTACTATACTGATCTAGAGGTTTCCAAGGTAGACCCAGGTTCTTCGCAGTTTCAATGAACCAACAAAACCCCTTCTCACCGGCCCTTTCGGCAACAACCTACGAACAGGCTGAGGTCTCACCCGAGGTGTAGCTATGGGGGCACTGCGGAATCAGGTTTCCACAGTGATGTGATGAGTTGTCCGAACAGACTACTACGCAGCACACTATTGGACTCGTGCTGCAGACTGAGGACTGCGTCACGGCCCGCACTTCTACAACTCTAACCACTGCGGAACTAGTGCATCCAAAGACTGCGCGGTTAGGACAGAAGGTAATTACTAGGACAGCGAAACTAACTTATACGCTTCCTCTTCTAGACTTAACCGATCCTGAAACCTTTACTTCAACATTTAACCATTCATCTACTGCCTTAGATTATTAGCTTTTAGAATAGATGTAAACAGACGAAATAGACGAGGTTACGCACCTCCAATGCGGTGTATTCAAAGAGTTACACAATCAGACCTCTACGTATACTTGTGATTATTCAATGAACTGGTACTTCCACCTACTTAGACTACTGCGCATTCATCATTCATCTATTCATGTAAGATTTAACATATTATGCCCATCTTTACTCTATGGCGAATACATATAAAAGCATTAACATATAGCTTAAAATGAGAATCCAAACATTCAAAGTAGGAAAATAAGCAAATGCAGAAACACAACAATCACACTACATAGTATTTAACGTGGTTCACCCCCTGGATGGAGGCTATGTCCATAAGAACTGTTGTTATATTAGTCTTTGGGAAGGGTACAACAGTTCTTTGTCTGCACACTCAGCTGCAAACTCTCTTCTCTCTCAATCGGCCTCTACGCACACAGCTGCAGAGCCTTTACAATAGCACTAAGCTTAAAATATGTAACAATATTCAAAGCTTAACAAAATGAAGAGTAACCTTTTCCCATACAAAAATTCCTTATTTATAGATCATACCCGTAGGTCATGTATTTACAATCTGCAGGCAAAAACCCTTAGGTTTACAAAACCATTACAGTTTCCAACTCATCGAGCTTGCTGGATTCTGGTAGAGAATATTCCATTTTGGCCTGCCTCCAACGCATGCCCACGTCGCTATCGACCTTCCTGTCGCACGCATGCCAACAGGTCTTTTTAACTGAGCCATTCTTCCTCTAACGATCTCATGCGACTGGTTCAGGTAGTGGTTCTTTAGCATGTGCGACTATTCGCTTTCTTCCACTTCTTCTCCTATCCTCCGCTTGGCACTCCTGGAGCATCTTTACCAAAAATAAACCACTGCTGGTCTAACCAAAACCTGTTTCATCTTCCGTCCAACACTCTGCTTTGCCGGATCCATGTAGACTGGACACACTACAGCGCTGTCTCCTCGTAGCGCTGAACCTCGTAGCTCTTCCAACGCTGTGTTGTGCGCAACTTCGCAGCATTCCAAAAACATATACAACAAGATACTTCAACTGAACTGCGCTCAGCTCCGTAGTTCCAAAAATCCTTATTTCTCAAAAATGCCCCACTTGGGCCAGGTCCAACAGGTATGGTTGATTATGGGATCAAGTATGATGCGAATCAAAAGTTTAACTTGGAGGGTTATGTTGATTCAGATTGGGCAGGCAGTGCTACAAATAGGAAGAGCATGTATGGGTGTTGCTTAAGTATGGGATCAGGTGTGATCTCTTGGTTTAGCAGGAAGCAGTCTTGCGTAGCACTAAGTATAGCCGAAGCAGAGTATGTTGCAGCTTATTCGTCCAGTTGTGAGGCAGTATGGTTGAGGAAGCTACTGTCTGAGTTATTTGATCTCCCATTGGATGCTACCTGTATATATTGTGACAACCAGAGTTGTGTGAAGTTGTCAGAGAACCCGGTGTTCCACGACAGGTCGAAGCACGTCAAGATCAAAGATCACCATATCAGGGATATGGTGCAGAGAAGAGCAGTGAAGCTCCTGTATGTTGCAACAGATGAGCAGGTTACAGATGTGTAGACGAAACCACTAGCCAAAGTGAAGTTTGAGTACTTCAGAGAGAGGCTTGGTGTTCTTCAGATTGAAGATACTTCGAGGAAGAAGTGATGGGACACATTTGCAGAATCCATTCCAAGCATGGTGATAGGAGGATCCTTCCCATGGCTGTGGATGTAAGCGATGTGTGATGAGCATCAGGACGATGCTCCAGTTACTAGTTTGCATATGCATCAGTTGGATGCTTTGTATGATCAATTGGATCATGAATTTATATATGCATCAGTTGGATGCTTTGTATGATCAGTTGGATCATGTATTTGTATATGCATCAGTTGGATGCTTTGTATGATCAGTTGGATCATGTATGATGATATGCATCAGGACGATGCTATGACGATGATCAAGATGATCATGAGATGATGACATGCATCAGGACGATGCAGTGATGATGATCAAGATGATCATGTGATGATGACATGCATCAGGACGATGGAGTGATGATGATCAGGGTGATCATGTGATGATGTACATCAGGATGATGTATGGTGAGTATCAGGTTGATACTCCGTGGTCGTGGACAGGTTGTGTAGATGAGCATATAATCTTTCCCTGGGATATTTGAAGATACTCTTGCAAGGTTATGTCTATGACATGTAATATTGCCCTGGGAGATCTAGCAAATGCTCTTTCGAGGTTTTGCTTTGGGAGGACATGTAATATTTCCCTGGGAGATCTTTCCCGTCGTGCTTAGGCACATAAAGTATCCTGGGATACTCTTTCGAGGTTTTGTCCTATGGCATATAGTATTTCCCTGGGAGATCTTATAGGTTGAGTTGTGTGCTCGTAATCAGTCCTGGGATGCTCTTTCGAGGTTTTACCATGACCACATGTAATATTGCCTTGGGATATCTTGTCGGTCGTGCTTAGGCACATAAAGGATCCTGGGATGCTCTTTCGAGGTTTTGTGGTGACCACATGTAATATTTCCCTAGGAGATCTTGTCGGTCGTGCTTAGGCACATAAAGGATCCTGGGATACTCTTTCGAGGTTTTGTGGTGGGGTCACATATAATATTTCCCTGGGAGATCTTGTCAGTCGTGCTTAGGCACATAAAGGATCCTGGTATACTCTTTCGAGGTTTTGTGATGCACATAATAAGTCCTGAGGATTCCACAGTATGGCCAGTGTTGATGAAGACCTATAGGAGGCTAGCCCTACATCCAACATGAAAAAGGGTTGGCTCTATAGAACTTTTTATGACGAGAAGAATTATGAGATAGCCCAGTGATCGAGATGTCGAGTACAGCAGCAATGATGATGATGATGCTCTGTGATCTAGTGATTGATGCTCCAGCTCCAGAATTGAAGACTTACACTGATATGTATTGATGACCTGTGTTCAGAATACCTTCCTAGTTAAGAGGGAGTGTTGATGTATTTGTAACTTCGGAAGATATTCTTCTATGTATTATATTTATACTTTATTGTATATCCAACAGAGATGTTATATTCCTCTGATTGGAAGTGTCGTCATTTGTATTTGCAAGTGTCGCAAGTTACATTGTAAGTGTCATCATTTGTATTGATGGGTTATTAGACCACTAGTGTGGGGTCGGCCCTAGTTAGGTCATGTGGTTGGGTTATTAGGATTCTTTAGGAAGTTGGCCATGTTGGATTATTAGTGGGTCAAGTCAATGTATAAATAGAGGGTGTGCCTCTCTCATTCTATTCATTCACTCACTTCTCAAGCCCACATAGCTAAGAGAGAAAGTGGCGCACATGTGGAGGAGGAGGAGTATCTGCTAGAGACATCTCTTTGGGTTTGATCCTTGTGATCTTATATTGGGGCTTATTCTATCTCTGAGGAAGTTGCGGGGTTTTTCACCTTCTTGGTTTTCCCCGAGGAAACTCTGCGTCTCTTGTGTGCTTGCATTATTGTGTCTATGATTGATATGATGTACATGTTATTCTCTTAGTGATCCTGAATGATAATGGAATGAAATTATCGAAAAATTAACATGGTATCAGAGCTGACCTAAGAAGAAGGCACTGTGCAGCTGCGGAAGCTAGGGATTCTTAATTTTTGGGTTTCTCTCCATAGATCATCAAAGGTAGGAGGCTAGATTGACTCTCCTAGCAAGGGCGCATCTTTCTGTCGAGACAAAATTCAATTATGAGCATTTTCAGTTTTGACCTAATCTCTACTGCGGGAAATTAGGGTTTTGGAAAAAGTTGAAATTTTTGGAATCTGAATCCACGGCTGGATACTCCTCAAGAAAATCAAATTTTAGAGCATTGGATCGAACTTTTTGGTTGGGCATAAGGGTGGGATTTATCAAACCCTAGTTCGGGGTCCTGTCCCATGAATCTGGAAGTTTCAAAGGCAGTTTTGAGGGGTCAAATTTTGTAGATCTCAAATTCTTAGTATACCAGCTTGACCAGCTCAGCAAGGCACATCTTTCTATCCTTTCACAAGTTTGAAATTCAAAGTTTGAATTTTTAGGGTTTCTTTGACAAACCCTAATCCAGCTCCACATCCAGTTTTCAACAAATCAAGTGGTAAGACCTAAATCTTTTATTTCCATTTGAGTTTCTCATTAAAATGTCTCACCACACCAAGCTTGGAGATAAGCTTGAAGGGGCTGATAACTTTTGAGCATGGAAGTATAGGATTGGGTTAATCCTAGAAGAGAATGAGTTGGACACTTACATAAGTGAAGAGGTTCCTGTCCCAGAGGGAGAAGAGGCTAAAGCCTTACACAAGAAGAACCTAGTCAAGGCTAAGAGAATCATTGTTGATTTATAAAATACCATCTCATACCTCATGTGTCTTCCCTAAAGACACCTAAGGAGATGTTTGACTCCTTGACCAAGTTGTTTGAAGGAAAGAACATAAATCGGAAGATGAATTTGTGAAACCAATTGAAAGGGGTAACGCTCTAGAATGGAGAGACCATTCAATCCTACTTTTCTAAGGTCTCTCAAATCAAGGAACAAATTGAAGCTGTGAATGAAGTAGTGGAGAATGGTGAAATTGTAATGACCACATTGAATGGCCTACCTAGGTCATGGGACTCCTTCATTCAAGGAATCTGTGCAAGAAGGAAACCGATCTTTCAGTAGACTATGGGAGGAATGTTCACAAGAAGAAGCTAGGCTTGTGGTCTGAGAAGAAAATATGGGAAATGAAGATCAAGCTCTCACAGCACACACCAAGAAAGGAAAGTCCAAGAGGGAGCAATCTTATCACAAGAAAACTCCACACCATCATCATAGAGATAAGAAAGATCTAATATGTTTTACATGTAATGAGAAGGGACACTTTTCCTCACAATGTCCTAAGAACAAAAGGAACAACAACAACAACTTCAACAAGAAGAGGAAGAGCAACAAGAAGAGATATCATGATCATGCTACTGAGGATGATGAATTTCCCAAGAAGAAAACTAGAGCAGAAAGTGATGACTCATCAAGTGAAGATGAATATGTTCTAATCTATGCTCTCACAGGTACTATCTCTCATGGAGGTGATGATTGGCTTATTGATAGTGGGGCTTCCAAACACATGATTGGGTTTAAAGAATCCTTTGTAGATCTATCTAAACATGAGTCACCTCATAAGGTAAAACTTGGGGATGACTATCAATATCCTATAAAAGGAAGTGGTGAAACCTCCTACAAACTAGACTCTGGGAAGTCTTTGAAGATGAAAGATGTTCTATATGTACCTGGACTCAAGAAGAATCTTCTCTCCATATCATCTTTGGATGCAAAGGGGATTAGCGTTGCATTTGTGGATGGACGAGTACTCATGTGGCCAAAAGGTAAGACAATAGATGATGCAGTGGTGATTGGAGAGCAAGAGGGAGGATTGTACAAGTTGAAGGGACAACCTGAACATGCCATGGTACATGAATCCATGGAGCCAAGTGAAATTTGGCATAGAAGGCTTGCACACATGCATTATAGAGCACTTCCAATTGCAAGCAAAGCAGTAGAAGGTCTTCCTAAAATCCAATCAAAGCGTGAAGGTATTTGCAAAGGATGTGCAAAAGGAAAGAACACAAAGAAGGCATTTCCAAGCAGTGAAAGCAAAGCAAAGGAATCTTGGAGATTATCCACTCCGATGTATGTGGTGCGATGTCATCTAGTCATTAGTACAAAATGAAAGATAAGTGACCAAAAAAACAACCAAAATCCGCATATAAATGACCACTTTTGAGTTGGTGACCACTGGTAGCAAATTAGCGGTCATATATCACGCGACCAAAAATGTGGTCATATTTAGCTTGGTCATTTATAGCTTATCTTGTGGTCATATATTTGGTCGTATATTTGGTCATTAATTGTAACAATTAATGACCACATTTTTTGTCATGTGATAAATGACCACTACTTTGCTACTAGCGATCGGCAACTCAAAAGTGGTCATTTATATGCATATTTTGGTCATTTTTTTTGTCACTGGTCTCTCTTGTTGTACTAGTGGTTGTTTATATGCAAATTTTGGTCATTTTTTTAGTCATTTATCTCTTTTTAGTGGTTTCAGAATATAAATAGGGCACGGAGGAATCGAACCACCAACCTCCTTCCTATAAGGCAGGTGCTCTACCATTGAGCTAGCACCCTTAAATAGAATTCCTTATAGATTGATATGAGAATAAAATTTCCAAGCACTTTCATATTAATCTCTTGTAATTAATCAAGCATTTTCATATGTGGGCTTCACATGTGCCATGAAAGTGAAACAAGATATGTTGTGTTCATTCAAACTTTCAAACTCTGATGGTAGCAACAAGAAAATTAGAATCTTCAATATCAACAAATTTAATATGCAGGTTTCACATATTCCTATCCCATTGTTTACTTTCTGTCTTGGCCCCTTCATTAATTCACATGTATCATCCATACCAAAACCCTCAAATAAAAAAAACAGTAGTATTGTGTATGCAGAAACAAGAATAGAGTTATTTGAAGTACCAGGTGGAGGCATGTTACGATCTTCTCCTCTATTCTTCCAAACAAGACGTTGTAAAAATTTTGTGAACATTGAACCTACTGATTGTGACGGTCTGGATAAGGGACTGAATTTTATCAAAAGCTGACAAGTTCCCACTGCATCTCATCAACCTGAGAATGTATCATGAGCCTTTTATCAACCATATTCAAACTCAATAAACAACTTATAAACTTGAGAATAGAGCTAGAGCTTGCAATTAATCATGTGAAAAACTCAATAATCAAATAGTAGTAAGATTCCCATGATTATATATCACACAACATTAAGAACCTAGAATATAGAGTGACCACTTAATGAGAGCAACTTTAGAATTAAGGATAAGTGTAGTCAACTAAAACACAATTATTGGTCCTCAAGAATGATGATTGAGTTCAATGAATGAGAAGATTGTCCTTAAAGTAATTGGAAAATTAGGTTCACCATCTTCCACCTTTAAGCCCATTAACTGCCAAACAAGTACAGGTGATATGAGTACTCTGGAGTAAAATAAAGTGTATCTAGAGCCTGGGATGTAAGTGAGACTAAAGATGGATGAATTGAGAAACCCATAACAACAAACAAAATTTACAGAATCCCACTACTAACAGCATGAAGTTGTGGCATAAGGATCAAAGCTTGGCTCTGGTGCGTAGAGCACATATAATTGGAATAGACTACGGAAAAGGGGATGGAAGGGGAGAGCAACATAATGGAAAAGAATTATGCTACAGCTTGTGGGGGAATAAGGAAGCACCAACATCAAAATAGGAATATCAAAGAATGCATACCATTGCCATTGTCACGGATGACCCCATCCAAACCATTCTGGAAGTCCAAAGAATGGTAAGTGCAGTATGAGAGGATCAGGTTGTTATGCTCCACTCATTAAATTTCCTCCTAGGAAAAGAGTTCCAACTTATTCACCAGAAGTGAGAGTTGAAAATTATCAAATAGGAACTGGAAGAAGTAAAAAAAAATCAACCTTAGAATGAAATAAAACATCAACCTGATGCTGAAAATGTCAATGTAGTAAAGGAATGTCAATGTAGTCAAGGAATGTCACCTTGACCCTTTACCATGTGTTCTAACTTCTCTATAGTCTCTTATAGCAATATATACCCCCTGAATTCTACAACCATGCAATGTAACACTACAATCATTTTTATGCATCATGTCCATATTCGAATCCAAGTATATAGACTAGGTACCATGTATTTTCAGATATTGCATTTTATTTCTTTTTCAAAGTAGAAAATACTCTACATATTTAACTCCTTCGAGATTGCCATTCTGTTCATCAACACACTTGAATGCATTTTCTTCTTTAACTACCAAGGTGATTCTATTTTATGATGGATACTAACTCTAGGATACTAACTCTTGCACTTTTTTTCCATTCAAAAAGGTATGAGGAGAAGGTGACCAACATGAACAAGAACATGATGATGGATTGCAGTTTTCACAGAAGGCGACTCCATAAAGCTTGGTTGTGGAAAAAAATAACATAAATATTAATGTCCCTACCACCTCCTTGGTTGCCAGTGTAGCTCTGTTCTCATCATATGCATTGTTCTTTGATCTCAAACTTTATTTTACATGGGCACATGGCTCACCCTCTTGCGATTTTAACATTTAACATTTGGTGCCATTGGTGGGATTCCATGCCATCCCATTTATTTTCTTTCTGCATAATTTTTCAATCTAGTTAACATTGCTTTTTTAATTCATGTCATTGTGAATTGTATAATTTGAGATATTATTAATGGTTATTTATAAACATTTAGATAAGATAAGATAATTTTATTAATTTCCAATAATTATCATAAAATTAGGTCAATGAGACTAACCGGTACAATCTATAATGTAAATACAATGTGGAAGTGTGAAAACTACTCCTATATCAGTGTTGGAAATAAAAGGAAAAAGAAGGGAAAGAAGAACTAAGCATCTAGCTATGAACTATAAACTGCAATCTAGCAAGAAGACAAGAGTATATGGTGTGGTACAATAAGAGAACCAGGTATTGAAGATCTCATTGCCATAAGAGAGAGGGAAAGCAGAGTTGTCAAAGCATGGTTTTGATGGTCAAGGATGACAGAAGGGGCCGAGATGCTTGTACACTACTATCGTCATCAAACATTATGAAAGGTACAATGCCCCAAATAATGCTACCCTCCATGGAATAACTAGGTCTAAGGGATCCCTATTGTAATATCATGGGGGTATGAAAGAATGAGCAAAATCCACTCTCTTGTCATCCAAGGTCAAGGGAAAGAAAATCCTAATAAGTATGTCTGCACAGCTGAGACTGAGAGGTAGTCCAATAGTTGGGTGAAACCCAACTCTATCTCCATCTAGAGTTGGTCCCTTTGTCAGCGTGGTGACCTATGGCTTGGAATAGAAACTCCTCACAGGCCTCAAAGATGTAGGTCAGCCACCTGGAAGGGTAGTTCAAGAATACTTTGCAATGTCTGGCATCACTACCAATTTATGATTGACATGGGAAATTTTAATCACAATAAATGAGTGTAGCTATGGTTAATGAAATACAGTACAAGAGATGCCATTTGCAGATGTCGTCTACAGAGAAAATACAAGAAATACAGTACAGTAGTGGCAAGGATAAATCTGTGGCAAAAATGCCCAAAGTTCACAGACAAAAGGAAATGCACAGATTGCTTTTACTGGGTGCTCCATTTGCATAATTTTAACACCAAGAAGAAGATGTCCTGAAGTGTTGATGTGTAAGAAGAAATTGTGATGTTCGTGACAGACAAATCATAAACACCTCTGACGAACTATTGACAAGGCAATAACAGAACAAAATGTTGAGCATTGTTGCAAACCAAAATTTTCAAACCTCGCAGGTATTTAACCTATTTTTAGAAGCATTTACTTAAGTGTTTTCGTGAAATAAAGACTACAAAATTCATCAAATAAAATTTGCCACATCAATATCAAACTCAAACCAAGACAAACAAGGCTTAAACTGTTGAAATGACTATTGGTCATATATTTTTATAGATGAAATGGTCAAACCGATTTTATCCACCTAGCACAAAACCACAAAATATTGCCTACAATCTGTTCAAATTTATTCCAAAAAAACTGTAAGGGAATTTCCAGTTATAAATAATAAAAAATGCCCAACATCTAACAAAATTATCCAGGAAAACGAAGACTGCAATTTGAAACCTAGCGTCTGGTGGATATTTCTGCACAAAATTTCAGGAGTTCTCAAGTAGCTAATAGTCTGATGGAGTTTTTCCACATATGCAAAACAGTAAGACAGTCATCACATTGTGTTTAATAGAAAATGTTATTGCGGGATCTAAAGGTATATTTCAGTTTTGAAGTATAAATTCTAAAAATTGCAATTTCATGAACATGTATGGAATTGGATTACTGGTTTAACCCTGTAGTTTGTGAAACAATGCAGGAAGGAAGAGAAGAATATGACTTCTTGTTTTATATTAGCTGCTCAAAGAATTCGACAGTGGATTTCCCAATTAATGAAAGCAGGATGCTATTAAATATTAATGCATACACCAGGGGTTAACAGTTAACTCTCCAATGACATGCTCATGCATGTGCTTGTGTTGGTCTACACCAGTACTTGCGATAATGGTTGTGGCTAGGTGCAAGTCATGGGCCACTTTGGTGCAATAGATACCCCTCACCCATGGCATCTTGGCCGGATAATTCCAGTTGGAAAGTTATTGGTTGCACTCACTTCTAGGTGGACTTAAGACACACTAGCCACATCATGATAAGTGGAAGCCAACCAAAAAAAAAAATAGCTGATCAAAGTATTCAAACAATGGGTACAGAAGTTGGAATACTCAATTTGACTGATTGTGTAGGGGAAGCCAACAAAATCATACTATCAATGTAAGGATCTGTGAAGCTGATGACATTCTAGTAGATCTGGAAAATTGCCTAGGTAGGTTTGGTGGAATTCTACTTCTACCTTCAAAATGAGGGAAATGATAGTGATAGAGAACCAATGAAGAGGCCCAGATCTGGAACATTTTTTACTCTGTTAAACCAATGAGCACCATGTTACCAGTCTAGAGGACCAATAAGCATCTCATCCAATTGTACAGATGCTTCAATGGAGGAAGGTGGCCCCATATGCAGTCTTGACATTCTAAAATTCTATAGTTATCTTTGAGCTTTTGTATAAGGGGTGTGAGACATGTCAGAGAGATTATACTCTTGTTAGGTGGGATGTTAAAGCATTAACACTCCAATAATTTTTAGAAGTCATAACTGTTTTTTCAAGGAAAACCTCATGAGGAAACCCAAGAGATACTTCTCCACATTCACAAATGGAATCCCTTGAAAACCCATCAACATAGACCAGTACGCCTCACCCAAGGCTATTTGAATGGCTAACTGCCAACACATAAGTTAGAAGTAGCCAAACACCCAGTGACATTGGCCACAAATGGTTGAGATAAACACTTGGGCTATTTAGAAATCATAATTATTTATATAATGGTCACTTTACTTGTCAGTGACCTAGCCAATGTAATTTTAGATGTTGCAGTTAGGGGTTAGGTGGGTAAACCACCATAATCATTCAGGGGCATTATAAAATGTGTTGAGAGATGGAAGCAAAAGTGTGAGAGAGATGCATTGGATGCATAATTTATAATAAAATTCTATTCCTAAATTTTTACACCAATGCACTAATGACTCCTAAGTGACGTTTCTTGTGCCTTGAAGTTTTCTATTAGAACCAATAGTTAAGAGATGAAACCCATTCTAATTCTAAACAAATGAAAAAAACCATACAAGCCAGAATTCTTGCTAAATAAAATAACTGTCTATTAATTAGAAGCTATAAAAATATCTGCACTTAATGAAAAACATGATAAGGTTATGGTCCATGGAGTGATGTGATTTTACCTGATATGAATAATGAGTGTGGAGATCAACTGATGACATAAAACAAGCCTCCGAAGGATATGTCTGCAATTTCAAAAAATATTCCATAAACTGGCAGATAAATACAATTTTCCATAATTAAATGATGCCCGACAAATCATTAGAGTGAGGTCCATAAACTGTTGAATAGATTTTAGGAAGCACCTAAGCATCTCTTCAATAAGAATTTCAAAACAGGTTTCCGCAAAAATTAAAAACATAGTAAAATGCAGATGTATGATATATAGGCTAAAAATTGAACATGGTAAGGAAATACATTTAAGGTAATGATACAAAAGTGTTAGATTTCAAGTTACTCCAAAAATGTTTACACCATGTTTGGGGGGTGCTTCATGAGATTTTGAGTACATGGTGTAGGATCAGCTCCTAGATGGTCCATGTGTATTTGCAGAAGGGAGATGGTATGTGATGGATTTGCACATGGGAGATGGCTTACTCAATGATTGCTTGACCTCAAGTTAGCGCTTACTTGGCATTTTTCCCTAGCAGATTAGATTTCTCTTGATAGCTTGGGTGATTTCCTTCATGATGGCCACATGGAGATGACTGCTTGCTTGGAGAACACCTTACTTAAGAAGTGGTGTGCATCTTGCAAGAGGACATCGGAACCTAGACAACATGGGGTAGCTTGGATTCTTGTATGGAGGCTTGGAAATAACTCAAGGACCCCCGGGTTGCAACAATGATCATGCAAAGTGAGTGGACCCAATGGAGTACATGGCTTAGGAGGAACAATGGAGTTCGTTTGAGATAATGATGGAGGAATATGGACACATTTTGTGTATCTATATCACCTTGGAGCCCTCATTGTGTAAGACATCACCTTGGAGCTTGTCATGTGTACACTTGGAGTATAGCACTCCATGTGGTGGCCCAAAGAAGAAAGTGAAACCCCTCATCTTCACAAGGGAATTGGAGAGACTCAAAATCTGCAGGGAAACTGGAAAAGGCAGTAGAGAACCCAAGGTTGCAAATATCTTACCTGGAAATTGGTGGTTCAAATCAACACATATCAGACCATGCTATGATTTGTTGTTTCTTGGACCTCTGGCCTTCCAAATCTGCACTAAGATGGGTATGAGACTTGCAAAATAAAACTAAACATAGGAAAACTGAACATTTAAGTAAATGCATAGGAAAACTAAACATTTAACTAGCTTCTACAATAGAGTCATAGACTAATAGAAACCACTAACTTAAATTTTATATTGATAAAATAAGACCTGATTACAACCATAGATGTCCCTCCTAGTGGAATGATTTAACTTGCAGGTGATGGTATGAGTTTTCAGCTCCTTATGGATTCAACTATGTTTTTTTTTCCATTATTCTTAGCTGCGGATTCTTGTCATCGTTGCATTATCACTTTACTCTACCATGCGCCTGCTCTCTGCCACAAGGTGCTTCTTGTATGCAATGGTTTCTTGCATATCACAATCCTTTGAAAAAATCATGCCACCATAGGAAAAAATCACCAGGCAGCAATATTTTTGTCTATTAAACCCCCAAAACAGATAGAGCTCAACAATCTGCTCAGAAGCTCCTCTTTCAATTTGAGAAGGTTACAAATTACTAGTACTATCAGATAGAGCTACATCATCTAAGAGGGTCCCCATTACCTCTATGTTATCCTTTGGTGTTGTACACCACCATCTTGTCTCAAAGTTAGAGTGAACTCGAATTGGATTGATTGTGGATTCTGGGGAGCCACGCTAAGTGGATAATTTCTAGACCCTAGTAGGGTTTGGTGCAGATGTTGTATTCCCCTACTTAGAAGCTATATGGAGACTGCAAATTGATGGTAAAATCCCACCAAAGAAAAATGAGACCTTACATACCAAAGACAAGTTGGTTCATAAATACCTAAAAGCCAGTAAATCTGGCATGTTGAAGGTTCTAGCAATGATGGGAATTTCTACTTTGGCATCTTACGAAGGTGCTCAAATTTTTGAGGAACTTGGACTTTCATTACAGATGGTTCAAAGGTGTTTTGCTGGAACACCAAGTAGGGTAGAGGGGGAAACATTTCAAATGCTTGCTCGAGATACGATTCGTTTGCATGATTTGGCATTTCCTAGTCATCTTTTACCTAAAGGGAGTGTATATTCCCATGCTTTGTCCAATCCTGGTGACTATCATTGGCATAAAAATGGTGAAGTGCATCTAAATGACCCACTAGCCATTGCAAATCTATAGGAATCATCCCACATAGACAATGTTGTATCCTATAAGCAATATTCTAAAATAATTTAGGATTTAAACAAACACTACAATTTGTGAGGCATGCTAAAATTCAAGAAAGTACTAGATAGGAAGATTCCGTTAGAGGAAGTTGAACCTACTAGTGAGATTGTAAAGCAGTTTTGCACAGGTGCTATGAGTTATGGTTCAATTTCACTGGAGGATCATACAACTCTTGCTACGTCCATGAATAGAATTAGTGGAAAAACCAATACATGTGAAGGAGGAGAGAATCCATCATGGTTGGAACCACTCCCCAATGGATCAATGAATCCTATTAAAAGTGCAATCAAAGAAGTTGCAAGTGGGAGGTTTGGTGTTTCTATCTACTATCTAACTAATGCAAATGAACTGCACATTAAGATGGCTCAAGGATCAAAGCCTGGTGAGGGTGGTGAACTTCCAGACCAAAAACTTAGTGGTGATATTACTATTACAAGAAATTCAACTTCTGGTGTGGGGCTTATTAGTCCTCCTCCACCCCATGATATTTATTCCATTAGAGAGATTTCACAACTTATTTATGATCTTAAGAATTCCAATCCAAGTGCTCGAATCAACGTAAAGCTGGTCTTTGAGGGTGTTGGAGGTATAGCAAGTGGTGTAGTAAAGGGTCATGCAAACCATGGCTTGATTTCGGGTCATGATGAGGTAATGGAGAAGATCATTGGACAAGAATAAAAATTGTTGGGATGTTGTGGGAACTTGGTCTAGAAAAGACTCACCAGACATTGGTAGCAAATGACTTACGTTGTCATACAGTTCTACAAATAGATGGCCAACTGAAAACATGAAGAGATGTTTCCATAGTTACTCTCTTTGGTGTAGAAGAGTTTGGTTTCAGTACAGTCACCCTCATCAGTCTGGGTTGCATCATGATGCACAAATTTCACAAAAACACATTATCCAGTGAGAAGAAGGTTAGAAGAAAGGATTTTAACACTTAAGGAGTGAATCCTATCTACCCTCAAAAGAATTTGTCCAACTGATGGTGCAGAAACACATCTAGGAGGAAAAACTTTCTATATATGTGTTGGATCAAATTCAACTGTATGAAAGCATGTGAAGGATTGTTAAAGTGCCAAAACCTTTCTCTTCCAAATTATGATATGCAAAAGCTACTCCCTATTGTGGATGCCATCTCTTCATATTCAGAGGATTTTGATGGTGTTTTAAAGCTTCTTGTTGGAGATGGGAGAAGCCTTCCTGTAGAAGTAATGATGATGATTTTGGAGGCATGTAAAAATGACAAAAACATGGACCCCAATCATAGATATTTATATGAATATTTATCAGTTTTGATGGAACCATTGGATGGGTCTACCCTTATAACATTCACTGATGGCTACTATCTTGGAGCAATTGGACCGTAATGGACTCCACCCTGGCAGTTTCTATTTAACCTATAGTGGGAGAGTGATCATGGCTGTAAGAAGATGAAAATTTTCATACATTCACTTCTAGAACAACCCATGACATATTAAGAATCTCACCTTAGCCATAGAAGGGCTCAAGAACTCCCCCGATCTATAGTTTTTTTAGCATCCAATAAGCCCATTGAGCCCAAAAAAATAGAAGCGACTCATGATCTGAATGTGGGTTTTTTAATACCGGAAGGATGCCTCCTTTGTGGGGCCATGGAAGATTGTAATATTCTTTTTTTGAAAATAGTTTAAAGACAGTATTGATAACCTATTTTCTGGACCTACCTAGCTGAAAAATGTATATTTTCATTTTACTCCTGAATATCAAATTTAAAGTTTTTTTCTTGGAAAAAAAGATCCATCTTAACTCTGGATCTATCAAGCACCGAGAAAGAACAAATCATTCAAGGTGCAAACAAATTTTAGAGTGCAAAAACTTGAGAAAATTTTTGCACTTTGAGGGATTTGATCCCTCTCGGTGCTTGATACATCCGGAACTAAAATAGATATATTTTAATACTCATATAGGTCTGGTTTTTCATTTTATTGATATGTGGGCATTATACATTTATTGTTGGTTGCAAAGTTGGGGCGGCGACGGGTTGGAGACGGCGAGATGGACTATGAGGGTTTTTGGAGGGCCATCCCTGACAGGGATCGGTCACCCTCGAACACTGCATTGACTTGGGACGCTGACAGGAAGATGGATTACTCCCCATTCAAGGGGGTATGGTAGTTCTTTTTTATTGTTTTTGGCAGGAGGGCGGTTTGGTTATCCTAGGGTTTGGAGATCTGTGACGGTTTGGGTGAACCTTTTTTGCCGCCATGGAAGAACAGGATGCCGTTGTATGTGTTAGTGACAGGTTGGATGGTCACGTTGGATGGGGGGTGATAGGTGGTAGGGATCTTGACGAGCTGGTGGATTTTTCGGTGCTGGGATCTGAGATGCTTCAGCCGGCAGGATTGGAGTCGTTAAACTATTCAACTGACTTTTCCCCGTCTGCTTTCTTCACTTCGCCAGAGCAGTTAACACCTGGGATTACGAAGGGCCCTGTGGTGGAACAACAGTCGGTTGATCTGCTCGGGAATACGAGCTGGAGGGAAGCAGGGCTTTTTTTCTCAAAGGCACTAGGGTTTCCAGCTGAAACGGCGTTGGGGGGGTCCGAGGTGGTGGTGGGTTTCGACAGGGTTGCGACGGAAGGTGTGGCACGACAGGGTCGGTTGGGCAGCGGTTCAAGTGGGTTCTCGTCGGAGGAAGATAGAAGGGTTTCCCTCGGGGTTGCAGAGTAGAGGGGTTTTAGCTCTCCGGAGTGGGACGGGGGTTGGGGGAAGGAGACCATTGAGGCTGCAGAGGGCTCGAAGAAGGGAGGCGGCGGCCCTGCGAAGAAGCGGAGGAAGAGCTGGATCAAGGTAAAAGTGCTTAAGAACTATGCGGTGGGTGAAGACATAGCATGGGGTAATGTTTTGCAGATGGCACATTTTACCCTTGTTGGCAGGGTTATGGGACGCAATTTCTCTAGAAAGATGGTGGCGGATTGGGTTGAGGAAAATTGGAAGGACCTGGTGAGTCAATTGCCGGTGGTGGTGGAGCTGAATAGGGGGTGGTTCGCATTCAAATTCTCTAAAGAGGAGGAGCTGCGGAGGGTTTTGAATAAGAACTGGCATCTTAATCACACTCCGATGCTGTTGAAGCCATGGCACTCTTTGTTCGATGCCAGCCGTGAAAGGGTGGATGTAGTTCCGCTTTGGGTTCGTTTGCCAGCCCTTCCTCTCCACTTCTGGGACATACATCATTTCAAACGGATTGGGGATATATTGGGGACCTTCCTGGAGGCGGATATGTCATTTTTGGAGACTCTTTGTCAAAAGGTTGCGCGCATTCTAGTTAACATCAATATCAGAGAGGGGCTGGCAGAAGAAATAAAGATGGAATGGGGACCGGAGATCATCACCCAAATTCTGGACTATGAAAATGTATCGTTTGGATGCCGACGCTGTCACGTTTATGGACACCCCGTATCCGATTGCAGCCTTCCATTTCGAAAACAGTTGGGGGGGCGGAGAACTCATACTTCAGGAGCAGAGGTGCGCTACACGGAAATTGGTTCGGGTTCTTCTGATTTTGTCCAAACCTCTTCAGATGACTTTGGGAATGTGCCATCCGAAGAAGAACCTAGTCAGGTGTGCCCGGTGGTGGAGAAGAATGCGGCAGAACAGATGGAGCTGGTGACTACACAGAAGCTTGAAGATGTACTTCGGGGACCTGACTTCCCTGGTATCTCCTCTCTCTCTTTACCACATACTGTCAATTTATTTATGAACTCTGTTACATTAATGAGGCAAGATTGGGTGGAGGGTCTGCGCAACCTTTCTCTCTCGAGAAATTTGGGTCCTGGGGGGTCTCGGTCTGGTTTTCACGATGGTGAGATGAATGAAACGGTTCTGATTACTCCCTCTTTGGAACCGGTTTTGGAACCTATTAATGCTAGTATAGGTGTTGTGGATGATACCCCACATGGTTTTTTTGACCCTGATCCCGGTGATGCTCTAGAGGAGGATTACCTCTCTCCCACGGAATCACAAGATTCGGGTTATTTCCTACGCTCCTGTATGAAAACCACCTCTGCGGGGCTGGGGAAAATCACTACTCCTGCACGTAAGGGAAGGGGAAGAAAATCAAATATTCATAAGGCACAATCCAGGGCAAGGGTTGATCTCATGGAAGGGAAACAAATTTTGATTGTTAAGGCACTTAGAGCAGGGAATGCCTTGAAGAAAGGGTGTACATGAAGATTATGTCTTTCAATTGCCGGGGTCTGGCTGGGCCCATCAAGAAATCAGCCTTCAGAAGGGTGCTTACTCTTGAACACCCGGATGTGATCCTGCTACAAGAGACCTGTTGTTGCAGCAACATCCCTCCCCAAAATTTTCTACATGTTGGGGCCCCTCCTGTATTTTTTGTAGAAAGTTTTCTTGAAAAAGCCATCCCAGCCGCCCGCTCTGTTTTCAGCATAAAATTTTGCTTCCTTGCTGAGCAGCTTGCCGTCAATCCTACCATGTTCTCCCCAGTGAGCCAAAAGATAACTTAGTTTTTGCCCAAACGTTTTGGAGTGATCCGGACATAGTCCCGAAGCCGCGGAAGTCAAGCGTCCAACCTTCCCAAAAGGAAGACTTAGGTTTTCTTTGCCGAAAATAGCGGAAGCCATTAGGTGAGACCACCCGAAACGGCGGGAGCTTTCGCCCAAACCTTCCGCAACCACGGAGAAATTCAAGTAGTTCTCCCGAAACGGCGGAACAATTCAGCTCTGCCTTCCGAAACGGCGGAAGCCCTTCGGATAAACTCGCCGAAATAACACCAAGGAATTCATCATTTTCTTCCGAAGTAAAAGACTTATAAAATTTTCAATCGTTGCTTCTGCGGAACGGTTCCAGCTCCGAAACGACTTAGCTCCCGAAACGGCGGAGCCTTTCGTTGAATCCTTCCGCAACCGCGGAAAGCTTCCGGCTTTCCTCCCGAAACAGCGGGACTCATTCGCCTCAGTCTCCCGAAAAGGACTAAGATTTCCTTCTGATTAGAAGGTGCGGGAACAAAGGACTTAAAGAATTTTTAGCTTCAACCTTCCGCAACGGTGGAGAGATTGGAGCATCTCTCCCGAAACGGCGGGAGTTTTCGTTGAACCCTTCCGAAACGGCGGGAGTTTTCGTTGAACCCTTCCGAAACGGCGGAAGCTTTCATCGAATCCTCCCGCAACGGCGGGGAATTCATGAAACCTTTTCGAAACGGCGGAAGCCATCTCCATAAGACCCGCGGGGAGGATCCACGATCGCCTTCCGAAACCTTGAAAAGACTTAGAAGTTTCTCAAGAAGCTGTCACGGAAGCCTTCAGCTTTTGCTTCCGAAACAGCGGAAGCCTTCGGGCTACCCTTCCGAAACAGCGGAAGCCAATTGCTTACCCCGACCGGCAAAAGGACTCCGAAACGATCCCGGGTGAATTTGCGGAAAATATAAGTTTTGCTTCCGAAACGGCGGAAGCCATTCCCAAAAGCTTTCCGAAACTAGCGGGAGCCGTAGCCAAAAAACTTTCCGAAAATCAACGAGACTTTGAAGTTTTGGTTCACGGAAGCTTTCGCAAAAGTCTTCCGAAAATACCGGGAGCATTCGCTATACCGTTCCGAAAGGGCGGAAGCTTTGGCGTTACCCGTCCGCTACGCGACAGACTCTCGCGGAAGGCTTCGCGTTTCCTTTCCGCTTTAAGCCCCGAAACGTCGGAAGCTTTCATCGAATCCTTCCGCAACGGCGGATGCAATTCACGAACTGGCCCCGCAAGTGGCGGTCGCACGGAAACCGAGGTGCTTTGACGTGACCGCTACGCGCGGCGAATTTAAACCCCGTTTTAACCACGCCACCTACCCAATTAAATGCTCACACGTGCCATTCCTTATAAAATACCGTGGGGGGGCTCGACCAATACACCATTGTTTTGAACCGGCCAGCGACGTGTGATACCGTGCAAATCGCTCCAGCTCACCTCGCGCCTCCGTGCTCGCAGCCACCTTGCTCAAGCAATCCCCACGGTGCCAGGTAGGATCTTCACCTTGTTTTTCACTACTGAACTGTCCTTTTGGGGAAATTATTGGGTTTTAGTGGGATTGTGACGGGCAAAACACCCGTCAAGGGCTATGTTTTGCCCGTCAGGTACAGTGAACGGAGTTTTCGTTTCACATAATCGTCGTGGGCCTCCGTAAAACGTATACCTTATGTTGATGGGTGCGGGCAGTTAACCATGCCTTATGTTGAATTTAAACCCCGGGCCGCGCCCCTCGTCGTGGGTTAAGTTATCGAAACCCTGTGGGCTTTCCATATCCCTGACCGTGAACCCTGGGCCCTTTTCCATAAACCCCAGTCCCTACACGCGAAGCCGAAACCCGTAAGCGGTTAAGCCACGAGAGCCAAAACTTGAAGCCGCCCTAGCTCTCCCCGTCAGTTTGTCCCCGGCGCCGTTACCTTCGCTCAGACCAAAGCCTCCCATAGTGACTCGGCAAGTGGCCGCGCGTGACGATAGCATCCATAGCCCTCACCGAGTCAACCCGCCTCTTCCCCGCCTTCGACCTCTCCAACCGCAGCCATAGCGAAGGACTTCTCCTTCCGCGAAGCGGAACCGGAGGCCGATTGCTTCCGCGAATCACCTATCGGTCCAATAAAACCAATAGCGTCCGCAACATAGCTTATCCCACACTCATCTTTTACGAGCTTCAAATGTTTCAATGTGTGTCTTATAATTGAAATAATGTTTTACTTCCTAAATACATGCTTCATTGATTTATCTCATTAAAACAATTGTTGCTCTCTGCTGAAACCATACAACCTGTGGCTCAAACTCATGATGAATTGTATATGGATGTTACCAGGGATAATTCAAGATGCCAAAACCCAGTAAGAAGAAGGCGAAGATGACAGAAAAGAAACCTGTCCCTCCTAAGATTGAAACCTCGCTCCAGGACACTAGGTGCACCACAGGTGTCCCTCCGGAAATCAGATGGGGAGACATCCACAGAATGATCCGGGACCAAGAAATCCCAGATATGCTGCTAGAGGAAGCACCAATCTATCGAAATATCAGAACCTCAGGCATAACTAAGGCCGCTACCCCGCCCTGAGCTGTTCCCCTGCGCTGAAGTCATCGGATGGATACTCCAACATGCCGATGCTGAAGGAAGAGTGATAAATGATAGCGGGAACATGGCTATCGCCTCGTTTCAACCCGCATATCTGACGGCAGCCTACAGGTTTCCCCGTGTCCAGCAAGCTCTGACTGATGAGTGGTTAAGCCAGATGAACAATGTCGAGATGGCCAAGAAGCTACTAGTGCAAGGGAAACATTTGAGGAAGAAAGGGAGTGAGGAATATGACGTACAGAATCTAAGAGCTCCTTATAGATTAATCGCCCTGATGCTGTGTAGAATCTTCGGCATGCCCGATGGCACAGTATACAAGATTCAGTGGGTCCCTATCATTCACTATGTGGCATTTCAGGGGACAGTTTTTGACTGGGCCACTATCTTGTCAGATAGTCTGGCCTCAATGATAAGTGCTGCTAAGCCCGGGCTGGCCTCGAAGAAGGCTGAATTCTTCATGTCTTCGTACCTGATAGACTGTATCTTGGCCAAGATAGAGTTCCCCGGATTGGGGTGTACATGGGATAGGACCACAGCCCCGGTTTACATCGCATTCAAGATGTTGTGGGCTCAGAATTACAAGCCCAGCTACAAACTCATCTGTGAGGGTTTCATCATGCCCCTATACGAGAAAATATTCAAGGAAGAACCAAGTTGCCTGTCACAAAACGCTTTGGAAGTCCTCGAGGATTATGGGGACTTCTACTTTTCAGAACAAGGCACCTACTTGAGAATGTTTGGAGGGACTAAGCCCCCATACATATTGCCGCAGTATGCCACAGACTATGTGGTACTCAAGGAAGCAGTGAGACAACTCTTCTTGGATGGGATTGGAGCATTCCTCCACAAGCTACACAAGGCTTCCTTTCCCCCCTTACCTTTCTGCATAGGTACTTACAAGTTTTCAGGGGTGGCCTCTGCCGACGAATTTGTTCAAGAATTGAAGGCCTTCCATTTCGGTGAAGTCATCTTCCACAGGAACGACAGAAAGGGTAAAGTGGCCGAGCATTGCAAGGGGAACTATGCTAACTTCGAATACTCCCACTACCCCAATGCCGAGGAGGAAGCATTCAGAGGCATCAGCAATATGACTGAGCTACGGATCTGTCACCAAAGTACTGGAGCGAGCTCTAGCTCAACCAAAGCCCAGAAGACTATCCAGCAAAAGGAGAGAGAAGCCAAGGATGCCCGAGCTCAGGAAGAGCTCAGGTTAAGAGAAGAGGCAAGGTTACAAAAGGAAGTCGAGGAAGCAAGGAAGCAGCAGGACGCTGAAAATGAGAGACTGCGGAAAGAGGCTGAAGAAGCCCAAAAGCAGAAAGAAGCAGAAATTGAGCAAGCTGAAGCAAGGAAGAAAGCGGAGGAAGAATTGAAGGCAAGAGAAGATGCCCAGGTAGGTGGGTCCGGTGCGCAGGACATGGAGATAGACACCTCTCAGGCAGGTGGCTCTAGTACCCAAAGGGAAGGGACAGACCCCACTCAGGAAGTCCGGACCCCACCTATGGAAGAAGACATAGACATCATAAACCGACCAATTGTACCGTACACTCCATCTGGGAAGCGTACGGTGTCCAAATGGAATGAGTTTGTCTATGACAAGAAAAGAAAAACAATGGTCCTCCAATCAGAAGAAAGGATTAAAAGTCCTTTCCATGACGACATAGTTACCCACCGAGAGGTCGCTGTCATGCAGAACACAGATGCGGATCCCATTGCCATGGCCTCCGCAGTTATAGCGACAGCACAAGCATCATTTGCCAATGTAGGGGTGATAGTCAAAGAAAATATATTGACAAAGAAAAGAGCACGTACCCTGCAGCGAAACGTGGCTAATGAGCAAGCTCAAAGAGACCTGGCAGTGAACAAGTATAATTGCTTGTACGCTGAGCACAAGGAGTTGGCAAACAAGTACAGCTACCTGGAGGAGGAAAAGGACCAGCTAGCACTCCAAATAATGATTGCAGAAGCAGAGAAGAGTGGAGCAGAAGAAAAGGCTTCCCAGCTAGAAACAGACAAGCAGGCATTAGCTGAGCGTTTAGAGCAAGCGGAAAGCAGAACCTTGGACATGTCCCCCTTCCACGAGCTGTCGTGCAATATACTACAGCAAGTGCATGGCTCTCAAGAGCTAATCACTGATGAGGTGTGCAAACTCAAGGCCATGACGGTTAGGCTAAAGGAGGTGAATGCGGAAGCCCACAGGCTCAAGGCTAAGAATACCCGTGTCAAAGCAAATGTCATAAGTCAGATGGCATGGAGGGAAGGGAAAGGAGGTTTCCCCCCGCATCTTCCTTTCAAGACCGTGGAAGATTTTAATGAAGATATAGCCTTGTTGGAGTTTGGCCGGAACTGTGCCAATAAGCTGATGGCCAGTGTGCAGAAGACCACAGATAGAATCAACAACATGTACCAAAAGCTCAAAGGAGTCCATGATAACTGCTCATTAAGTTTCCCTCAGACCCTAGAAGACTTCCCGGGAAAAGAGCAGCGGTTATCTCAACTGAAAGAAGAGCTAGGCGTCCAGATGGAGTATGTGAAAAGCATTGATGTCCTTGCCATAGATGATCTCCAACATTACATCGGTTCATCAACACTTCACAACCATCTGCTGAAGGAAACATATCAAGTTGCTGAAGCAGAAGTACAAAGCATTAAAATAGAGCTCGGGAAGAATATAACTTCTCAGAAAATCCTGTTTCCTGCTGCAGCAAACATAATCATAAGGGATACAGGTGTGTGGCACAGTTACATAGAAGAGGAGGTCAGGAAAGCTGCAACAGCAGCAGAAGCATCAGTAGACCCGGCAGCCCCTCTCCCAGCAGTCTCTTCCCCAACAATGGCAGAAATTCTGGCCAGTCCCATTCCCCCTTCCCAATTAGGAGCAGCATCAGCAGGGGAGTCGAGGACCTCTTCCCAGGCAGCATCAGTGACCATCAACTTGGGCGACCCTTTGCCAGGAGAAGCTCACGCACAGGAATGAAGAAGCTGAATTCAGTGAGCCACTCTTTTCAGCCAGACACGTGCCCAGCAGGGAACGCTTTGAGTTTAGCAAATTTTCTGTTATATGTAAGGCGTAAGCTGTGGGACAGCTGTCCCTATTCTTTTTGTCAAAATATTTTGTAAATGAAGTGACCATTTTTTGGTGATCGAATATATTAGAAATCCCTGTAAATGACAGGTGGGGGATGCTAGGTGTCAGCCCAGAGGGCAAATTTGTAACTATAAATAGAAGCTAGGAAAGATTCGCCAGGGGGGGCTTTTTTGCAGGGAATGAAAATTTTGGGCAAATGATATAAGCTATCTTGTATCGGCTCTGTAAATTGAAATTTTCTAATAGAAGCCACAGGAGATGGACGTTTTGCTTGGAATGTTGGGTTGCTTTATGTTGGACTATTCTAATGACTGCAATTCTGCAATGTGAGATCATTCTTAACTTCTGAATTATTTCTTTGTATTAATGATTTTGCTCTTATCTATGCATGCGTTCTCTCTATTTCATGGACAATGAATGCGTTCCATATTAAATCAGGAGCTACCTGCTGATACTTTTACCATTGCTGTAGATTTTTTTCTTCTAGAACGAATGGCTAACTGTTCTTTCTTCAGGATAATTCGTATGGCTCATTGTTCATGCTTTTAATTGCTCCTTGCAGGGATCTTTTAGTTTAATTCCAGATCTGTTTCTTTATCCTTGTTACTTAGATCAAACCATTTGATTTCTTCGGTTCTTAAGCAATAGATGCGTTCTGTGAATTTCATTGTAGATTTGTTTCCTTATCCTGTAGTTTCCCTCTGTCTTTTTCTGAGCAATAGATGCGTTCCATTTTGAATGAGAAGCTATCTTCTCAAGATCCTCATCTCGCTGTAGCTTTGACCGTGAGAAATAATAGCTATCTGTTCGTTGCTTATGATATCTGTTACAGCTGATTGCTCTCCCCTTAAGCGTGTTCCCCTGCAGGGATAGATAGAAGTGTTTCTGTTTCTAGATTTAGATCTGTTTCAATGGCATCTAGATTAAGTATAATTTAGGCACATGCATCTCATATAAAACACATAAAAAAAAAAAAAAAAAAAAAGAAAGGTGGATCGGGCCATAACCGGTAAAATCGGATTTAAAGTCCAAAACCACGGTTGCCGGAACCGCTAACCGGACGGATTCCCTACACCAAACGGGAGACAGTCTAATTGGGACCGTCTCTCGGGGAGAATCCCTTTCTGATTGATGCTACGATATCCGAGGCATCAACAGTTTTTGGCGCTAGAAGGAGGGCCTGAAGTGCATGGCTGATAGAGGAAAATCTTCCACGGTCATAGATAACACTGAAAACCCGCTTGAAGAAAACCTGTCACACAGCCCAGATCTTGGATTAACAGACCAAGAACGCCTCATTTCTGACCCTGAGCCTCAGGAAGCTTTGTACGCTGTTCCTTTTGCAGAAATAGAGGACTTGAGAAGACATACTAGATCTTACGTTAGACAGCTAGGTGGGTTAAACGCTGTCAACTTCCTCCCTAAGAAAACTACACCCAGAAAGGAGCCGCAATATACCCGTGATTCGATCCTCGTTCAGAGTTTTGAAGAACTGGTAAATCTAACATTGGAAGAAATCTCCGGCACTCTTAACAAGTCAGACCAAGAAAATCTCGAAGGAATTACCACTCCCAAAAGTACTCCACCGAATTCACCTTACAATTCTCCACCAGGGTCTCCACGTCCAAACCCAAACATGGCTGTACCTGCCTGGAGAGCAAGGGGAGCGCTGAACCTGGCTGGACCATTCCATAATCTCCCTAAAAATCCAGAAAAGGTCTTGCCTAAGTACGATCCAGGGAAGGCCATTTCGGCGGAGGATCACCTCAAGAGTTTTTACTTAGCTCTGAACCTTTTAAATGTACAACATGAAGACGTAGTCTGCAGGTTGTTTCCGTATACATTCGAGCCTAAGGTATCATCTTGGTACTTTAGCCTTCAACCCAGCTCAATCTCTAGTTGGGATGATTTCGAAAAGTGTTTCCTCAAGAAATACGGGAACCAAAAAACTGTAGCCACGCTTATGAAAGAGCTCTTATCCATGAGAATGGAGAAGAAGGAGAAGGTTCAAGACTTTAATCAAAGATTCACAACGCTATTAAATAACTTTAGTGAAACTAACAAACCCACAGAAGAGTCTTTGATTGAATACTACACAACAGCTCTTGAAGGTCCAATCGCAATGTTTGTAAAACGATCCAAGAAAACGACCCTAATAGAGAATTTTGAGGAAGCTCGAAAGGTAGAGGAAGAGGCTGATAGCATAGCTAAACATGCCTTAGATGTGGAAACAAAACCAGCAGCTAGCAAGAAACCTTTGCTCCTCACGAGAGGCAAAGAAGAGCCATCTACGGATATGGAAAACGTAGTTAAGATGATGCAGAAGTTATCTAACAAAATCGTAGATCTTGAGAAAGACAAGGCTGCTAATACATCTAGGAAACCTTTCAAGCCATTCTATAAGAGAAGGGAAGACGGGGAACAGTCTCACCCACCAATGAACACTGCCCCTGTTCTAAATTTGAATGAGATTGGGATGGAGAATTTCTGCACCTTTCACCAAGAACCACACTCGGAGAAGAGCTGCCCTCAATGGATCAATTCCATGAGCTTGGTTATGAACCAAATATTAGACTCTCAGATCCCAGACCCGGATGATCCTCCAGAAGAGTCAGGCCCTGAGTTAGAGGAACCAACCCCGGACACTACTATGGTATTGTGGGATTGGGTACCTATGACTGAATTAGTAGAAGAAGATTACGCAGACAGCTCTCCCTCTACCATAAATGTTGCTACTCGCAGCAAGGGCCCAATTGCGGATCCTGTCCCATCCACCTCTTCCCATAAGCCTAAGATTACGAAGGGTCCGCCCAGGAGGCATATACCAATCATCCCACCACAGCCCAAAGTAAACCAGACAGCGGCCAAACAGCCAAGTGCTGATAACACAGTTCAGCCGCCTAAGGAGACCTTGAACAAAACAGATCAGTCCACTCGAATTGGGAATGAATCCGAAATAGGGTATGATATTATCGAAGATATCAAGAAAGTTAAAGCGAACGTATCAATATTTGACATGTGTAGCTTGCCCCATCAACGAGACAAACTACTTCATGTTTTACAACCAAAACCCAGCGCTACATTAACAGATTCTCAAGACAATCCTGAAATTAACGAAGCTAGCATCGGTGGGAAATCCAAATCCCAAACATTGCCATTTCTGCTGACATTCGAAATTTTTAATCACAATGTTCATAACTGTCTGGTAGACTCTGGAGCTTCTTCAAACGTTATGCCACTTTCAATTTGTAAGAAAATTAATGGGCAGCCCGTACCATCTCCAGCTCAAATCATACAATTAGACAGGACTGCTGTCAAGGTTATAGGGGAGATGAAAGATGTTTTAATTAGACTGTCAGCCGACCCTAGAGTTTGCCAATTCATTGACATAATGGTGGTCGATATTCCTGAAGCTTATGGGCTGATTCTAAGTAGGGATTGGTCTACCAAGTTGAGCGGCTACTTTGCTACCGATTGGTCTCATCTATGGCTGCCTTATCAGAACAGGCAGAATCAGATTAAAATTCTTAGGGAACCTCATATGAAACAAAACGTAACCCAGCTAGAAGAAAAGAATGAGGCTGTAGCTTTCTCTTCCTCGGTCCTGGGAAATTACTTCTTGGAAATAGATCCGGGTAACTATCAATCTGAAACCTTTTGCCATGAATCAGACAAACAGTCCGATCTCCTTCATTTTTCTCGGACTGATGAGGTTGATTGTAACATAGTCAATTTAGTTGCTGACGTAGACCACAAAGAAACTAACTTAGTTGAACCTAAAGATACCTTTTGGACATTATACTTTGATGGTTCTAAAACTCTGGAAGGATCCGGAGCCGGTTGTGTTCTAATGGATCCAAAGAAGAACAAGTATTTTTTGTCTTGTAGATTAGAATTCGATTGTACTAATAATACCGCTGAATATGAAGCTTTGGTGCATGGTTTAAAGAAGGCCATTGGCTTAAGTGTTAAGTACCTGAAGGTTTTTGGTGACTCCGAGATAGTAGTCAGACAGGTAAGAAACACCATTCATTGCCTCTCACCGCACTTGAAAGGTTACCAGGCTGAGGTATGGGATTTAATCATGTATTTTGACGCTTTCAATATAAAATCAATTCCTAGGTTGCAAAATTCTGCTGCTGATTTGCTAGCAACATCTGCTTCTAGATTGGTGCCGACAAATAATAAATGCTCGATTGAATTGATTTTCAGGCCTTCCATTCCCGATAACATCACAAACTTCAGAATCTTCGATGATGATGAGCAGATTATCAGCTTCCTGACAAATGAAGACAGTTTTCAAGGAGCTGCAATAGACGAGGAAGAACATGATGATGATTTGATGAAGAAGGAAGAGGAGAAGGGAAATTTCATGCCAAAAGGGGTAAGGTCCCTCGAGATGCTTTTCGATCTTCAAAATAAATTCAAAAGACCAGCTAATACCAAAACTAACAGCTCATCAATGCAACATGAGTTAGTTAATTTGGGTACCGAGACAGAACCAAAATTTGTCAACCTTGGCAAATGTTGTTCACCAGGAGAAAGAGACAAGTTCATTAAATTGTTTAAACAGTACAAGGATGTGTTTGCATGGACCTATGAAGATCTGAAGACATATGACGTCCACATCATTCAGCATGTTATACCAATGAAAGCGGGTGTCAAACCATTTCAGCAGCAGTTAAGAAGGATGCATCCCACTCTTGAACCGCTGATCCAAAAAGAATTAAAGAAACTCATGGACGCGAAGATAATCTTCAAAGTTAGGCATTCCGAATGGGTTGCAAACTTGGTTCCCGTGAGGAAGAAATCAGGAGAGATTAGGCTATGTGTAGATTTCAGAAATTTAAACAAAGCCTCGGATAAAGACAACTACCCCGTACCTTCAATGGAGCAAATCCTACAAATGGTGTCTGGATCTGAATTGTTTTCTCTCCTCGATGGTTTCTCTGGCTATAATCAAGTGTTAGTAGCCGAAGAAGATCGTCTCAAGACTACCTTCAGGACTAAATGGGGAACTTTCGCTTACAGGAGGATGCCATTTGGTCTAATAAATGCAGGAGCCACATTCCAAAGGGCGATGGACATTGCCTTCCGAGGATTAGGTGGGCAATGCGTTGTTGTATACTTGGACGATGTGACAGTTTTTTCAAAGAAGAGGGAAGACCATGTTGTTCATCTGAGGCACATCTTCGACCGTTGCCGGAAGTATGGTATTTCCTTGAATCCCAAGAAGAGCGTGTTTGCTGTACCCGAAGGTAAGCTCTTGGGTCATGTCATCTCCAAGGGGGGAGTGTCAATCGACCAAGAAAGGGTCCAAGCTATTAATAAAATCCCAATGCCCCACAACAAAAAATCTATGCAGTCTTTTATAGGCACCATCAATTTTGTCCGCAGATTTGTTCCGGATTTTGCACAAATCGTTAAGCCATTGCAGCAGATGGTTAAACAAAGCACACAATTCAAGTGGACAGATTTGGAAAAGGACGCATTTAGAGACATCAAGGCGGCTGTAGCTAAAGCTCCTTCCTTAAGAAGCCCAGATTTTGATAAAGATTTCATCTTGTATACCTTCGCTTCGGATGATTCTCTCGCAGCTGTACTCACGCAAAAGGTGGAGTTGGGGGACGAATACCCAATTTCGTTTATGAGCACTGGTCTGCAAGGGGCTGAGCTGAATTACCCCGTAGTTGACAAGCATGCCTACGCAGTCTTCAAAGCAGTCAAGCAGTTTAGGCCATACATTTTGAAGAACAGAACTAAAGTCATAGTCCCCCATCCAGCTGTTAGATCCCTTTTCGTTCAAAAGGAATTGGGAGAGAGGAGAGGGAACTGGGTCACAGCTCTGCAGGAGTATGATTTGGAATTTAAACCTGCTACAATCATCAAAGGACAAGGTCTGTGCAAGTTACTGGCGGGAAACTCGACTGATGAAGAACAACATTGGAAAAACGAAGCCGAACTCAATTCGGTTGAGGTATGCCATATCTTCACAGCTCCCCAGTCGTGGTATAGAGATCTAGTACACTATTTACAGCAGGGATATCTACCCGAGCACTGGAATTCTAAACAAAGAAGGGCACTCCGCTTGAAATCAGCACCCTATCAGATCATTGATGGGATTCTCTTCAGAAAGAATTATGATGGAGTCCTTCTTAGATGTTTGGAAAAGGAGGATGCAAACAAAGTTGTCAAAGAATTGCATGATGGCCCCGCAGGTGGCCATTATTCAGGAGAGACGACAGCACACAAGATACTGAGAGCTGGTTATTACTGGCCCACTCTGTTTCGAGATGCCCACACGTACGCACGAAACTGTGATGTATGTCAAAGAAGCACTGGGAAGTTACCTAAGGCCGCAGGCCCATTGCAGCCTGTCATCATCTCTGAACCTTTTGAGCAATGGGGCATAGATGTTATCGGAGAAATAAATCCAAATTCTTCCTTGCAACACCGATACATTCTGACAGCTACCGACTACTTCACCAGATGGACGGAAGCCATCCCGCTGCGCAAGATCAATGAAGATGCAGTTATCAGCTTCTTGAAAGAGAACATCATAACCAGGTTTGGGGTTCCAATTTCCCTTGTTTTAGATAATGCTACTTATTTTTCATCTTGCAAGATAAATGAATTTGTTTATGAATGGGGAATTAAGTTGCATTATTCAGCCAATTACTACCCTCAGGGAAACGGATTAGCTGAATCCTCAAACAAGAATCTGATTCGAATCCTTAAGAAAACGGTGATAGAAAACCAGAGAAGTTGGCATGTGGCTCTCCCAAATGCCTTATGGGCAGATAGGGTAACCCCGAAGAATGCTTTAGGTGTCTCCCCTTTCACTCTTGTCTATGGCAAGGAAGCCATACTTCCCCCAAACATCTTGCTGCCATCCTTGCAATTGTCCCAAGCCTCTCGGGGTTCTGGTAGCCAAGCCTTACAATCCAGGATAAACACCCTGCTTCGACTGGAAGAAGCCCGACACAAAGCTAAAGACCGATTTCATCAACACCAGGACATAGTTAAGAGATGGTTCGACAAGAGGAAATCCGGCAAGAGGGACTTTGAAGTTGGGGATTTAGTCCTGAAATGGGACCATAATCACGAAGGCAAAGGAATGCACACGAAATTTCAACATCTATGGGTAGGCCCGTACCAAATTTCTGCAAAATTGGGCCCATCCACTTATAAATTGACAAATCTCGAGGGAGAGGAAGTAGCCCTTCCACTCAATGGCCTCGCCCTGAAACAGTACTTCGCGTGAGTCTCCGTGAGACTTCCTGTACATAAATAAAGTTGTCTGTTCGCTTTCGCTGTTAGCTGTTTTATTTTTCGGCCATGATGTTTCTTGTTTTGTTATTTGATCTTTTCAATAGGTTTTTGTTTTCTGAAGCACCCTTTTTTGTTGGGTCTCCCGTTGAAGGCAGCTCTCTCAAAGAAAACTTGCAACCCATGAGTCTGGGACCCTGCTCAGTAAACCCGGTCTGCTGTGCTCTCGCTGAAATATTCAAGAGGGGGGAAGCCTACCCTGCTAGTCACATTAACCCTGTTCAATAGCAGAGACCCATGGCCATCTTCATTACTATCGTTGGGTTCCACCCACTCTCACACTTCATAGGCATCTCAAGAAAGGTTACCTAAGTTGGACCCATGGAAAGTGACACCTCTCGAGGACATGGGTTATTGAAATGACTCCATGCTGCTGATTTAAAAGCCAAAATGGCCTACATCCAAGAGTCTGTTTTCCAGGGATTCTCGCCTCAATTAAAGCATGGCTGAGATAAAAGCAAAAGGGACATGTAAAATCAAGGAGGCTGTCCAAAAGGCCCATCTCAAATTAGGCTCCTCTCCGTCCGTGAAGTTTGATCAAATCAATAAAACCTCTAACTCACACAAAAGGACATTATGGATTGAGGATGCCAAATCAAAGATCTGTCCGGAAGAAAATATCCCTGGAAGGCTCAAAACAGCTAAGCTGTCCAAAGTACAAGCATCCCAAAGGTGCCAGCAGCATGGGAATGAGGAACAAGAACAATAATGTCCATGAGAAAGTGTTGCAGATCCTGTGGAGTCTGGCAGTAGTGACCATTTGAGGGATGACCCTCCTAAAATGAATCTCATATGCTGGCCCTCTGAGAGTGGTGAAGATGCCTCGGTCAAAGCTCCCCTTTCCCCAAAGGCTAGCAGGAAAAAAGTGCTCGTTTCCCCGCATGGGTCTAAAATGCTCAGCTGAATAATGCACCCGAGACGGAGGTTTTAATGGGGTTCCGGACTATGTAGAGTATTTTTTTTCAGAGATCTGTGTTCGCCAGCGACTCGCCATTGTTGTTGCAGCAACATCCCTCCCCAAAATTTTCTACATGTTGGGGCCCCTCCTGTATTTTTTGTAGAAAGTTTTCTTGAAAAAGCCATCCCAGCCGCCCGCTCTGTTTTCAGCATAAAATTTTGCTTCCTTGCTGAGCAGCTTGCCGTCAATCCTACCATGTTCTCCCCAGTGAGCCAAAAGATAACTTAGTTTTTGCCCAAACGTTTTGGAGTGATCCGGACATAGTCCCGAAGCCGCGGAAGTCAAGCGTCCAACCTTCCCAAAAGGAAGACTTAGGTTTTCTTTGCCGAAAATAGCGGAAGCCATTAGGTGAGACCACCCGAAACGGCGGGAGCTTTCGCCCAAACCTTCCGCAACCACGGAGAAATTCAAGTAGTTCTCCCGAAACGGCGGAACAATTCAGCTCTGCCTTCCGAAACGGCGGAAGCCCTTCGGATAAACTCGCCGAAATAACACCAAGGAATTCATCATTTTCTTCCGAAGTAAAAGACTTATAAAATTTTCAATCGTTGCTTCTGCGGAACGGTTCCAGCTCCGAAACGACTTAGCTCCCGAAACGGCGGAGCCTTTCGTTGAATCCTTCCGCAACCGCGGAAAGCTTCCGGCTTTCCTCCCGAAACAGCGGGACTCATTCGCCTCAGTCTCCCGAAAAGGACTAAGATTTCCTTCTGATTAGAAGGTGCGGGAACAAAGGACTTAAAGAATTTTTAGCTTCAACCTTCCGCAACGGTGGAGAGATTGGAGCATCTCTCCCGAAACGGCGGGAGTTTTCGTTGAACCCTTCCGAAACGGCGGGAGTTTTCGTTGAACCCTTCCGAAACGGCGGAAGCTTTCATCGAATCCTCCCGCAACGGCGGGGAATTCATGAAACCTTTTCGAAACGGCGGAAGCCATCTCCATAAGACCCGCGGGGAGGATCCACGATCGCCTTCCGAAACCTTGAAAAGACTTAGAAGTTTCTCAAGAAGCTGTCACGGAAGCCTTCAGCTTTTGCTTCCGAAACAGCGGAAGCCTTCGGGCTACCCTTCCGAAACAGCGGAAGCCAATTGCTTACCCCGACCGGCAAAAGGACTCCGAAACGATCCCGGGTGAATTTGCGGAAAATATAAGTTTTGCTTCCGAAACGGCGGAAGCCATTCCCAAAAGCTTTCCGAAACTAGCGGGAGCCGTAGCCAAAAAACTTTCCGAAAATCAACGAGACTTTGAAGTTTTGGTTCACGGAAGCTTTCGCAAAAGTCTTCCGAAAATACCGGGAGCATTCGCTATACCGTTCCGAAAGGGCGGAAGCTTTGGCGTTACCCGTCCGCTACGCGACAGACTCTCGCGGAAGGCTTCGCGTTTCCTTTCCGCTTTAAGCCCCGAAACGTCGGAAGCTTTCATCGAATCCTTCCGCAACGGCGGATGCAATTCACGAACTGGCCCCGCAAGTGGCGGTCGCACGGAAACCGAGGTGCTTTGACGTGACCGCTACGCGCGGCGAATTTAAACCCCGTTTTAACCACGCCACCTACCCAATTAAATGCTCACACGTGCCATTCCTTATAAAATACCGTGGGGGGGCTCGACCAATACACCATTGTTTTGAACCGGCCAGCGACGTGTGATACCGTGCAAATCGCTCCAGCTCACCTCGCGCCTCCGTGCTCGCAGCCACCTTGCTCAAGCAATCCCCACGGTGCCAGGTAGGATCTTCACCTTGTTTTTCACTACTGAACTGTCCTTTTGGGGAAATTATTGGGTTTTAGTGGGATTGTGACGGGCAAAACACCCGTCAAGGGCTATGTTTTGCCCGTCAGGTACAGTGAACGGAGTTTTCGTTTCACATAATCGTCGTGGGCCTCCGTAAAACGTATACCTTATGTTGATGGGTGCGGGCAGTTAACCATGCCTTATGTTGAATTTAAACCCCGGGCCGCGCCCCTCGTCGTGGGTTAAGTTATCGAAACCCTGTGGGCTTTCCATATCCCTGACCGTGAACCCTGGGCCCTTTTCCATAAACCCCAGTCCCTACACGCGAAGCCGAAACCCGTAAGCGGTTAAGCCACGAGAGCCAAAACTTGAAGCCGCCCTAGCTCTCCCCGTCAGTTTGTCCCCGGCGCCGTTACCTTCGCTCAGACCAAAGCCTCCCATAGTGACTCGGCAAGTGGCCGCGCGTGACGATAGCATCCATAGCCCTCACCGAGTCAACCCGCCTCTTCCCCGCCTTCGACCTCTCCAACCGCAGCCATAGCGAAGGACTTCTCCTTCCGCGAAGCGGAACCGGAGGCCGATTGCTTCCGCGAATCACCTATCGGTCCAATAAAACCAATAGCGTCCGCAACATAGCTTATCCCACACTCATCTTTTACGAGCTTCAAATGTTTCAATGTGTGTCTTATAATTGAAATAATGTTTTACTTCCTAAATACATGCTTCATTGATTTATCTCATTAAAACAATTGTTGCTCTCTGCTGAAACCATACAACCTGTGGCTCAAACTCATGATGAATTGTATATGGATGTTACCAGGGATAATTCAAGATGCCAAAACCCAGTAAGAAGAAGGAGAAGATGACAGAAAAGAAACCTGTCCCTCCTAAGATTGAAACCTCGCTCCAGGACACTAGGTGCACCACAGGTGTCCCTCCGGAAATCAGATGGGGAGACATCCACAGAATGATCCGGGACCAAGAAATCCCAGATATGCTGCTAGAGGAAGCACCAATCTATCGAAATATCAGAACCTCAGGCATAACTAAGGCCGCTACCCGCCCTGAGCTGTTCCCCTGCGCTGAAGTCATCGGATGGATACTCCAACATGCCGATGCTGAAGGAAGAGTGATAAATGATAGCGGGAACATGGCTATCGCCTCGTTTCAACCCGCATATCTGACGGCAGCCTACAGGTTTCCCCGTGTCCAGCAAGCTCTGACTGATGAGTGGTTAAGCCAGATGAACAATGTCGAGATGGCCAAGAAGCTACTAGTGCAAGGGAAACATTTGAGGAAGAAAGGGAGTGAGGAATATGACGTACAGAATCTAAGAGCTCCTTATAGATTAATCGCCCTGATGCTGTGTAGAATCTTCGGCATGCCCGATGGCACAGTATACAAGATTCAGTGGGTCCCTATCATTCACTATGTGGCATTTCAGGGGACAGTTTTTGACTGGGCCACTATCTTGTCAGATAGTCTGGCCTCAATGATAAGTGCTGCTAAGCCCGGGCTGGCCTCGAAGAAGGCTGAATTCTTCATGTCTTCGTACCTGATAGACTGTATCTTGGCCAAGATAGAGTTCCCCGGATTGGGGTGTACATGGGATAGGACCACAGCCCCGGTTTACATCGCATTCAAGATGTTGTGGGCTCAGAATTACAAGCCCAGCTACAAACTCATCTGTGAGGGTTTCATCATGCCCCTATACGAGAAAATATTCAAGGAAGAACCAAGTTGCCTGTCACAAAACGCTTTGGAAGTCCTCGAGGATTATGGGGACTTCTACTTTTCAGAACAAGGCACCTACTTGAGAATGTTTGGAGGGACTAAGCCCCCATACATATTGCCGCAGTATGCCACAGACTATGTGGTACTCAAGGAAGCAGTGAGACAACTCTTCTTGGATGGGATTGGAGCATTCCTCCACAAGCTACACAAGGCTTCCTTTCCCCCCTTACCTTTCTGCATAGGTACTTACAAGTTTTCAAGGGTGGCCTCTGCCGACGAATTTGTTCAAGAATTGAAGGCCTTCCATTTCGGTGAAGTCATCTTCCACAGGAACGACAGAAAGGGTAAAGTGGCCGAGCATTGCAAGGGGAACTATGCTAACTTCGAATACTCCCACTACCCCAATGCCGAGGAGGAAGCATTCAGAGGCATCAGCAATATGACTGAGCTACGGATCTGTCACCAAAGTACTGGAGCGAGCTCTAGCTCAACCAAAGCCCAGAAGACTATCCAGCAAAAGGAGAGAGAAGCCAAGGATGCCCGAGCTCAGGAAGAGCTCAGGTTAAGAGAAGAGGCAAGGTTACAAAAGGAAGTCGAGGAAGCAAGGAAGCAGCAGGACGCTGAAAATGAGAGACTGCGGAAAGAGGCTGAAGAAGCCCAAAAGCAGAAAGAAGCAGAAATTGAGCAAGCTGAAGCAAGGAAGAAAGCGGAGGAAGAATTGAAGGCAAGAGAAGATGCCCAGGTAGGTGGGTCCGGTGCGCAGGACATGGAGATAGACACCTCTCAGGCAGGTGGCTCTAGTACCCAAAGGGAAGGGACAGACCCCACTCAGGAAGTCCGGACCCCACCTATGGAAGAAGACATAGACATCATAAACCGACCAATTGTACCGTACACTCCATCTGGGAAGCGTACGGTGTCCAAATGGAATGAGTTTGTCTATGACAAGAAAAGAAAAACAATGGTCCTCCAATCAGAAGAAAGGATTAAAAGTCCTTTCCATGACGACATAGTTACCCACCGAGAGGTCGCTGTCATGCAGAACACAGATGCGGATCCCATTGCCATGGCCTCCGCAGTTATAGCGACAGCACAAGCATCATTTGCCAATGTAGGGGTGATAGTCAAAGAAAATATATTGACAAAGAAAAGAGCACGTACCCTGCAGCGAAACGTGGCTAATGAGCAAGCTCAAAGAGACCTGGCAGTGAACAAGTATAATTGCTTGTACGCTGAGCACAAGGAGTTGGCAAACAAGTACAGCTACCTGGAGGAGGAAAAGGACCAGCTAGCACTCCAAATAATGATTGCAGAAGCAGAGAAGAGTGGAGCAGAAGAAAAGGCTTCCCAGCTAGAAACAGACAAGCAGGCATTAGCTGAGCGTTTAGAGCAAGCGGAAAGCAGAACCTTGGACATGTCCCCCTTCCACGAGCTGTCGTGCAATATACTACAGCAAGTGCATGGCTCTCAAGAGCTAATCACTGATGAGGTGTGCAAACTCAAGGCCATGACGGTTAGGCTAAAGGAGGTGAATGCGGAAGCCCACAGGCTCAAGGCTAAGAATACCCGTGTCAAAGCAAATGTCATAAGTCAGATGGCATGGAGGGAAGGGAAAGGAGGTTTCCCCCCGCATCTTCCTTTCAAGACCGTGGAAGATTTTAATGAAGATATAGCCTTGTTGGAGTTTGGCCGGAACTGTGCCAATAAGCTGATGGCCAGTGTGCAGAAGACCACAGATAGAATCAACAACCTGTACCAAAAGCTCAAAGGAGTCCATGATAACTGCTCATTAAGTTTCCCTCAGACCCTAGAAGACTTCCCGGGAAAAGAGCAGCGGTTATCTCAACTGAAAGAAGAGCTAGGCGTCCAGATGGAGTATGTGAAAAGCATTGATGTCCTTGCCATAGATGATCTCCAACATTACATCGGTTCATCAACACTTCACAACCATCTGCTGAAGGAAACATATCAAGTTGCTGAAGCAGAAGTACAAAGCATTAAAATAGAGCTCGGGAAGAATATAACTTCTCAGAAAATCCTGTTTCCTGCTGCAGCAAACATAATCATAAGGGATACAGGTGTGTGGCACAGTTACATAGAAGAGGAGGTCAGGAAAGCTGCAACAGCAGCAGAAGCATCAGTAGACCCGGCAGCCCCTCTCCCAGCAGTCTCTTCCCCAACAATGGCAGAAATTCTGGCCAGTCCCATTCCCCCTTCCCAATTAGGAGCAGCATCAGCAGGGGAGTCGAGGACCTCTTCCCAGGCAGCATCAGTGACCATCAACTTGGGCGACCCTTTGCCAGGAGAAGCTCACGCACAGGAATGAAGAAGCTGAATTCAGTGAGCCACTCTTTTCAGCCAGACACGTGCCCAGCAGGGAACGCTTTGAGTTTAGCAAATTTTCTGTTATATGTAAGGCGTAAGCTGTGGGACAGCTGTCCCTATTCTTTTTGTCAAAATATTTTGTAAATGAAGTGACCATTTTTTGGTGATCGAATATATTAGAAATCCCTGTAAATGACAGGTGGGGGATGCTAGGTGTCAGCCCAGAGGGCAAATTTGTAACTATAAATAGAAGCTAGGAAAGATTCGCCAGGGGGGGCTTTTTTGCAGGGAATGAAAATTTTGGGCAAATGATATAAGCTATCTTGTATCGGCTCTGTAAATTGAAATTTTCTAATAGAAGCCACAGGAGATGGACGTTTTGCTTGGAATGTTGGGTTGCTTTATGTTGGACTATTCTAATGACTGCAATTCTGCAATGTGAGATCATTCTTAACTTCTGAATTATTTCTTTGTATTAATGATTTTGCTCTTATCTATGCATGCGTTCTCTCTATTTCATGGACAATGAATGCGTTCCATATTAAATCAGGAGCTACCTGCTGATACTTTTACCATTGCTGTAGATTTTTTTCTTCTAGAACGAATGGCTAACTGTTCTTTCTTCAGGATAATTCGTATGGCTCATTGTTCATGCTTTTAATTGCTCCTTGCAGGGATCTTTTAGTTTAATTCCAGATCTGTTTCTTTATCCTTGTTACTTAGATCAAACCATTTGATTTCTTCGGTTCTTAAGCAATAGATGCGTTCTGTGAATTTCATTGTAGATTTGTTTCCTTATCCTGTAGTTTCCCTCTGTCTTTTTCTGAGCAATAGATGCGTTCCATTTTGAATGAGAAGCTATCTTCTCAAGATCCTCATCTCGCTGTAGCTTTGACCGTGAGAAATAATAGCTATCTGTTCGTTGCTTATGATATCTGTTACAGCTGATTGCTCTCCCCTTAAGCGTGTTCCCCTGCAGGGATAGATAGAAGTGTTTCTGTTTCTAGATTTAGATCTGTTTCAATGGCATCTAGATTAAGTATAATTTAGGCACATGCATCTCATATAAAACACATAAAAAAAAAAAAAAAAAAAAGAAAGGTGGATCGGGCCATAACCGGTAAAATCGGATTTAAAGTCCAAAACCACGGTTGCCGGAACCGCTAACCGGACGGATTCCCTACACCAAACGGGAGACAGTCTAATTGGGACCGTCTCTCGGGGAGAATCCCTTTCTGATTGATGCTACGATATCCGAGGCATCAACAAGACCTTAGGTGTAGGAGATGTTATTAAGAATCGTTTGGAGAGCTGGTTGCCTGGATGGTCCTTTCTCACTTTGGATGTAAAGGGACGTTCTGGGGGGTTGGATGTGGGATGGAGGCATTGTAATTTTAAGCTTGTGAATTCATGGGGAATGGATTCTGTTCTCTGTGTTGATGTTATGTCGGTTGAATTGGGGAACATTTTTAAGGTGATTAATATTTATGGGCCTTACATGCACCGTATTGAGTTCTGGGACTCACTGTTTGGAAATCCCCTCTTGAGTAGTGACACACTGATCATCGGGGGGATCTAAAAGTTTCTCTGGGTCTCAATGAGGTATGGGGACCACATGCACATGTGGATTCGCTGGCTGGATATTTTGTTCAGAAGTTAATGGTAAAGGGTTTGTTGGATATAGAGCCTCTCAAGCTGAAACCGACATGGAGAAATAATCGCAGTGGGGATGCTAGGGTGGCGAAAAGGATTGATCGTTTTCTGGTGGCTGAACAGTTGGTGGACAGATTCTTTCAGGTTCGACAGTGGGTTGGTAATGGGGGTTTTTTTTATCATTTCCCTATCTTTTTTTAGATACAAAAAGGGCCTGCAAATCCTCCGAGCCCCTTGAAATTCAATAAATTATGGTTACAAGATGAGACATTTAAAAATCTCTTTCTTACAAACTGGACACCCTTTGATAGGGATTATGATCGATCAGCTGCTTTTCAGTTTGCAGATAATATTAAAAAGATGAAAAGATTGGTCAAAGACTGGGCTATTGCTAAGAGATGTAGGGAAGATGCTGAATTGAAACAGGTGGAGGATGAGCTACAGCGGATTTATGAGGGTGAAGGGGGAGGTCTTATATCTTAGGAATCCAAGGAGGCTCTAATCAGATTGGAAGGGCAACGGAACAAAATGTTATGTGATATGGAGGAGACATGGGGGCTGAAGAGCAGAGCGATTTGGCTGGAATGTGGGGATGATAATACCAAATTTTTACATGCTTATGCAAGAGGGAGAAAAGCAGCTAATACCATTTGGAGTCTAAAGGATGATGATGGAAACACTCATATCAATTTTGATGATAAGGCCAGGTGTGGGGTAACACATTTTAAAAATTTGTTCCGAGCACCAAATCAGGCTACTATTGCTGAGGTGATTAAAGTGGCAGAGATGTTTCCTAGTTTTGTTGATGAAGAAGGAAACAGGGAACTGATGAAGGCATTAACGGAGGAGGAGCTTAAGAAGGTACTCATTAGTTTTCAAAAAGACAAGAGCCCTGGCCCTGACGGGTGGACTATTGATTTCTTCCTGGATCTCTTTGAGATTCTGGGGAATGACCTCATGGCAGTTGTTGAAGACTCCAGATAATCAGGGAAAATACCGGCAAGTTTCAATTCTACTTTTATCGCCCTCATTCCTAAGTCTGATAATGCAATGACACTAAATGAATTCAGGCCTATCTCACTATGCAATTGTGTCTATAAGATCATCTCAAAAATTATAGCCAGAAGGCTAAAAAGTATCCTCTCTCAACATATATCTGCTGAACAGTTTGGGTTTTTGGAGGGTCGACAAATACATGAGGCTGTTGGAGTGGCGCAGGAAGGGATGCATAGTTTGAAGACCAAGAATCTGAAGGGAGCCATACTAAAAATTGATCTCTCTAAGGCCTATGATAAAGTGAGTTGGTTGTATCTTCGTCTACTTTTTACCCATCTGGGGTTTGGTATTGCTTTTATTAGATGGGTAATCTCATGCATCACTACTGTATCCTTTTCTGTACTTATCAATGGAGCGGCTTCGACATTTTTCCATGCTGAAAGGGGACTTAGATAGGTTTGTCCTTTATCCCTGCTGCTCTTTCTGTTGGTTGCTGAAGGACTCAGTAGGGCCATTAGCAGGGCAAAGGCTGAAGGGCAGTTTCAGGGGATTCCGGTGGCTCCAAATCTGTATATTACACATTTGCTATTTGTGGATGATGTTTTAATCTTCTGCTCTGGAAGCAGAGGGGATACCCGTATTCTAAATGAGATATTGGAACTGTTTTCTAAGGCCACTGGTATGGAAATTAATGCTGGGAAGTCTACCTTATCCACTCATTTGTTGAGAGTGGAAGAGGAGGCAGAACTCACTAGGTTCTTTCCCTTCAATACTGCGGGACTAGAGGATGGTCTGAAATACCTTGGATTCTCGATAAAAGCTAATTTGTATTTGAAGAAGGATTGGGCTTGGTTGATTGGGAAGGTGGAGAAGAGATTGATGGTTTGGAGCCACAGGTGGCTTTCACATGCAGGCAGACTGGTCCTGGTTAAAGCAGTACTGGAAGCAATTCCTGTATATTGGATGTCATTAGCCTAGATACCTAAAGGCATTCTTGAAAGCATTAGGAGGATCTGTTTTAGGTTTCTTTGGAGTGGTAAGAAGGATGTACAGGTAACCCCATGGGTTAATTGGAAGAGACTTGCAGTTCCAAAAGGATTGGGGGGCTGGGGGATTAAGAACATTTTTTTGTTTTCTAAGGCTTTGGCAGCCAAGGGGGGGTGGAGGCTGGTGATGACTACTAGTCTATGGACCAGGGTTATCAAACAGAAATACTTGGTCAATGATAGCATTGAAGATTGGATTAGGGTTTCTAGGAAATCCCATCTGGGGGGATCGATGATCTGGAAGGCTATGGTAAAATCTTTTGGTCTGATTGAATCCAAGCTAGCTTGGAATGTGGGGAATGGTGAAAAGATGTTGGTAGGAAGGGACCCATGGTTGGGATGTACACATGAACACATTCTACCTAGCCATGTTATTGCAGCACTTGGAAGAAGAGGGATTTACACACTAAATCAGTTGGCGGTTTCGAGACCTGTGGAGTCTTGGAGACAGAGATGGTGTAGGGAAAACACTTTGGGGCTTCAGGAACAGGAGTCGGCTATCTTGGAGGTTTATATCCGTCATTTGGAAGTGGCAAATATATTGTTGAATGATGCAGAGGATTCACTGGTATGGGAGGCGGATCCGGAAGGTAAGTACACACCCAAGGCAGGTTATATTTTATTAAGTACAGAGGTGGAACAGAGGGAGGTTGTCTGGTGGTGGAAGTCTCTCTGGAAGTTAAAATGCCCTGCTAAATCGAAACTTTTTATGTGGTGTGTACTCGAGAACAGAGCACCTACATGGGATATTTTGCAGAAGAGGTCCTTTCAGGGGCCTAGCTGGTGTGTGATATGCAAAAGGGAACTTGAATCTGCTACACACCTGTTCCTTACATGTCCCTATTCGGTTGCAGTTTGGAAGGAGTGTACAGTTTTGGTGGGATTTCTTTGTCAATGGGATGGAGCGTCGATCGGGGTAGCATGGGAAGCATGGTGGAGGAGGATCACTGTTAAGACATATAAGAACCTACCTCTGCTTGTTATCTGGGGGATATGGATGGCACGGAACAATGCTATCTTCAAAGAAAAATCATGCCTTCCAGAGATAACTGCAGCTCAATCTATCGGTATCATCAAGTCACTACCTGAACATATTAGAGCTAACAATCAACGAAGGAATCTGGAGGTGGAGATTGATCGCTCTCGGCCATGGGCTTTTTTCGTTGGGGCCTCACAGCAAAATTTGTGTGGGGGTGGTGCGGTTCTTCACCTATCAGAAACGCATTCATACACTCTTTCTATGGGATTAGGAATGGGCTCTAACAACTTTGCCGAATTGCAGAGCTTGAAACTGTTATTAATCTTTGCTCTTGAGAAAGGATGTAGCACATTGAAGTGCTTCGGGGACTCAATGAATGTTATTAACTGGATCCAACAGATACAAGAATGCAGGAATTTGCGGCTGGTGAATATACTCTCATCCATTAGGATGATCCTTTTGCGGTTTGACAATTTTTCTTGCCGGCATGTTTACAGGAATAATAACAAAGAAGCGGACACCGCATCCAAGGAGGGGCTATCGAGGGAGATTGGCACTTGGCATGTGAAAGAAATTCTAAATGGTTGAACATAGACATACTATCATAGGCCATTTATTGAGAATCTATGAATATTATCAGCACATTATCTATATTACAGTCACTACTTTTTGATACACTGTAAAAGCATTTTATTATCCCACTGGTTTTTCTAAATGTGACGGTCCAGCAACACAGACAGAAATAATTTATGAAATAAGCCTTACGGGGATGATCTACTTATCTATACAGCATCATAGTATTTTTTTTTTTGTAATCTGAAAGAAGACATAATAGTTCCATCATGAGGAATATATGATCTTGAAGCATTCACTATTTATGGTGAACCTACAGAATGTAATTTTGATCTCTATAGATGAATGAAATTACGCTTTTTTTTACTTGGAAAAAAAAATTATACATTTATTGTTATTATTTTTTTCATGTAAAATTTTAGGCCTCCATAAGCCAGATCAACATTACAGATAGAGATGCAATATCTCCTTCATATTGGTTGTAGAATGTGCCTCTCATCACCACAAGTGACTTTAATTCAAATATATCCCACTGGCTACTACTTTTATCTGACTTTAAAATGTCTTACGGTTTTAGTTGGATAAGCTCATTCGGCATAGGCACAGTAGATGAGGGCCTGGCTGGAGGACTCTTCTTCAGTGGCCACTGTGGTCACTATGTTTGATTGATGGTTTTGGTTTTAAGGGATCCACCCTGTGTCCCTTCTTTTTTCAATATTTGCAGAAAGGAGGTTGACACCATTCCTTTTTTAGTAGACTCCTTTAGCTTTAGAAGTACCTTTTCCTCTTCCATATGAGGGAGCAAAGGATACTAAAGCTGAGTGATGAATAGATGCAACAACACTTCTTGCAATTGACTACCTTTCCTCTTCATCAAGTGGATAGGGGCTCAACAGTTTTGATAGATGCTTAGGATTTATATTTTAAAATTCTGATCATGAGCCGGCAAGAAGTTAAAATAAACATTGTTTCTATTAATGATTCAAAAGGGATTGCTTGGAACCACATTTGCAGTCAAAAGAGCATGCTCCAACGGGTGTATAAAAAGGACTTACAACCATTAAAATAACTTTGACTTTCTTAGTTGATTCAGGTGCTTCCTTGTCTTTGTCTAATCTTTTTAATATCTTGTTCTAACTAAAGAATTTTTGCATCGTTGCCTCTAGATAAAATACTATGAAGATGATCCCATACCTATTTAGCGGTTGACATTAAAATATGAATGGTTGCAATGTCATGGGTTCCACCAGCCAAGACATGATCAAATTCTTTTTTGTTGTCCAATAAACTAATTACATGGTATTGGATGAGTCAAGTGAAGGTATCGAACCATCTATGTAAGCCCAATCCATTGTTAACCAAGGAAAAATGGAACCGATTGAGCTTCAGAATGCTATAATTATTCCCATCTTGTTTTTTAGAGACAATTTGGATTCCTAGATTATCCACACCTATTATACCACATGAAAAAAATTCATTTGCTAACACATGTATGTTGATTTTATATTACAATTGGACCATTGGTTAACTTTGAAGCATACTCTATCAACAACAATACCCAAGTCTAGGGTTATTGTTATTATGGTATTGCATTAATAGATTCACAAAGTTTATTGTGCCTTGAAGCGCTCTCCAGCCCAGTAGCCTAAGCGCTTGATAGAGCATAGGATTTGGATATTTAATACAAGGGAAGGTGCTCAAAAACATGCATATTCACATAATCCATTTCTTTTTCTCTCCATGCTCCTCCCCTACAAAATTATATTTCATCCAATTGTGTAGATATAATATTATTAATGGCTCCATATATGTTGATGAAAACCAAACAATGACTTGTAAAACTTTATGGTCCAAAATGGCAATTCCCAATCGTTGTAGAGGCATAAAACCCCACCTCTCTCTCTCTATTGAAGTGATTCAAGAAACTCTCAAATTGGCAGGCACATTTGAGTAACTATTCTGACAAAACTGCCAAGTGTTATCTATTTGAAAATTTTGAATTCATGCATTCAGGTGGAGTAGAACATAACATGAGAGAAACTTTGTTGGATGGTTTAATATTCTTTTGACCTCACTTATGAGTATACACCCCACTAGTGGTCAAGTGCTTAAATTAGAGTACTTTCGGTGCTCAAAGCCATGTTAAAAACCCCCCAAAAACATGTTCTTCATTCACGCGGTCAGCATAGTTAACCACTGCAGTCAAGACCTAGTGGAACCTACAAATAAAACTTATCTCAACATGATGCTAGATGCAAATCCTGAGTGAATTTGAAAAAATGAATACTCCTGGGATGTGAATTTCACTGAATAGGTACTCCCAAGTTGACGACTCTAAAGTTTAATTTAGATCCCGCTTATAACAAAGGGCCATTTACAAAAAAAAAACATATGCCCCACTGGTATTGGTGATGGGCATAAGATCTTCAACTTTTAACTAGTTTAAGGAGTGTAAGGGTTTATGTATTTTGTTTTCATCTCTTCCTCTCTTGTGAAGGAGGCTTTGGTTGGGTTCTTCACAATCATCAACCCTAAATTTGGGGAAAATCATTTCAGAAACCTCGTTATTCTATTTGAACTTAAACCTTCTATAGAGATCATTTGGGTGGAAGGAGCAGAGAAGAAATATGCTTTATGAAAATGTATGAAACAACAAAGATTGAAACTTCAACAGTCTACAAAACAAGCAATAACCAAATACTTCGCAATTCAAAACATGTAATGGAGCGCTTACCTACATCCCATTGCAACATAGAACCCAGAGAAGGAAATCCTATGTCCATTTCTTGTAATTCCGACTTGTTTTGAGCTTCTGCTAGGCACACCAGTCCATAAAGACCCATAAAGGTACAATTTTTTATCCTTGCACTTTTCATTTTACAGAGTCCATTTTGTGCTCTAAGGGATTCGATTGTCGAGCATCGAATTCTAAAATCCAAACTGATCACACAAAATATCAGAAGCCTCCTCAAGGGATTTGCAGAAGAATGTGGAGTGGCCTGATTTTTGCAAGAGATCAATTGTCTTATACTGACACCAGGCCCATGTCCTCCAATCCTCTCCAAGATGGTCTTCCTTATCTAAGCGAAAACCGGATTCATAGCACTCATAACAATAGACCTCAGTTATCGGATCAACCAACCTAGGTCAACTTCGTTCTATAATCAAACAACCCCAAACTAACCTCTGGGCCTGCTACACACGGTTAGATGTTGAGTAACTTTTGCTTACGATCACCTACGAGAAGGAGACTATAGAACTTGCTACTTTAGAACCGAACCGCTAGAGATCGAGGTCAATGAGGAAGTACGAGCAATGGAGTGAATAATGAGAGAAATATAAAAATGGATACTTCATCTTGATGAGTGTTTCATTGTATCCGGTCCATAAAACATCTGAGGACAAATCGACCTGGAGTGTTTTGTAAATTTGCTCGAGGTGCATTACAACCAATTTCTTTTCCCCAGCTTTCCTTTCCCTCCATTAAATTTAATTTTTCTTTCCACCCACTAAATTAAATTTTTAAAATTTGATAATATTATTATCGCCTTCTTTTTAATTTGAAAACAATTGTTTGACTTTATATTATGGAAACTGAACCTAGTTTTAACTTATAAAATTATAAAATTTATGTAAGAATCTCTAATGTTCATAAATTATACAAAAAAATTATAATATATGGAGAATAATGCAATTTAAATATTGTAAAAAATACATATTCTAACTTTAGTGGCATTTTATGGTTAATTTAAATGTGATTGTTGGTTCTTGCCATCTCCAATCAACGATGATGGCATTGTCAATGATGCCTTTATCTAGCCAATGGGGACTCCAGGCCTAATTGAAAAGGGCTCTATTGAAGGGAGGATATGTGTGGAACTCTTCACGCCTCTTATTTACCCTTGTGAGGTGACCGCAGGTAATAGGGATTCATCATGACGTTGTTTAGCGGGTGTTGTAAACTCCCTAGATGCTTCCATGTGTGGTGTCGAAGGCGAAGGATTGTTCTCTTAGGAGGATCCACGTGGGACTGATCAGGCCTCTTCTTTCCCTTTGTGAGTTCATCGCAAGCGACAATGCTTCATTGTGTCACTGTTTAGCAAGTATTGCAAACTCCCAGGTTGCTTCCATGCATGGTGCCGAAGGCGAATGGTTGTCCTCTTAAGAGGATCATGCCTTATGCAATTGCCCCCTTTGTTTGCATGTGCAATCACAGTTTGCAAACGCACGCTTGGCTTTCTTGTGCGTGGCTTGTGCGCCCTCCCTCATGCTTGTCATGCACTCATCTATTTGCATGTAAACCCTCAACTTGCAAGTGTGTGCTCACTTGTGCATGTAGTCTACAATTTTCTAAATTTTAACACTGCAGATGGATTTGAAGACCCCATCTGCAATGTTAAAATTTAGTAAATTGTAACATTGTATCTGGAGGTCTACAATTTACTAAATTTTAACACTGCATATGGATTCAGAGACCCCCTCTAGGGGGTCTCTAGGGGGTCTTTGAATCCATCTGTAGTGTTAAGGCATATGGATTCAAAGACCCCCTCTGTGAATCCATATGCAATGTTAAAATTTAGTAAATTGTACAAATTCATTATCAAAATTGTAATTTTCCATTGTCGGAGTGACACAACTAAAAATGACCAAATAAATGACCAATTGTTATTTGGTAATTTTTAGTTTAGTTCTTATCCCATGACCAAATCGGTCATTTATCTTGGTCATTTTTAGTTTAGTTCTTATCCCGTGACCAAATTGGTCATTTATCTTGGTCATTTTTAGTTAGCTCACTTTAAACTTCTCAATTTTGGTCATTTATCCCTTGAAAAAGCTGTGGTGACCAAATTTTTTGGTCGCCTAGTCACTTATCTCTCATTTTGTACTAGTGAGTTCTCTGAGTGGGTATGTATACTATGTTTCCTTCATTGATGATTTCTCTAGGAAGACTTGGATTTATTTCTTGAAGAACAAAGATGAAGTATTCAACAAATTCAAGGAATTCAAAGCCTTGATAGAAAACCACACTGAGAAGAAGATCAAGACCTTTAGATCTGACAAATGGTGAAGAATTCACTTCAGCAGACTTCAAAGATACTATGCAGTGATTCAGGGATTAAGAGGGAGTTGAGCACTCCTTACAATCCACCACAGAAAGAAGTAGAGGAAGCTACTTCAAAGTCGGACTCCAGCAGCTCCTGCAAGGAAGCAAAGATTGAGAGGGAGTCCACCCAACAAACAAACAAATATAAGTATTTGAATTGTCATTTCTTGTATATTTGATTGTTTAAATAATTTTGTTCAATGATGTATTTACTTATGTTCCTAGACTTAGGTTGTGTATTATGCATATTAGAATAATTGCATTAATGAACAGTATACTACTAATATGCATGTAATGGGTAAGTGGCCTATGGCACTGTACAACATTCTATTGCTACTTATCTAGATTGAAACCTCTTTGCTGACATGTTGGGAGTAGTGCAAACTCTTAACAATGTTCTGGTAGATATGGAAGGCATCTAGAAAGTTACGGGATATGGATAAATGTTGCATTGAAGCATTGGCTAAGATAATTGCATGAATGTATGACATATGCCTTTATGTGTAAGACTTTGTTCTGTAAACTATGAGAAGATTCTAATCATGCAATTGAATTTGACTTGTAGGAAAGATTGTGTACAATCACCTACAAAAGAAGGACTACAACATTTGTTCCAGCAACGAAGTTCAAAGAAAACTATCTATTGAATATATTGAAGAATCTGAAGTTCCCAGGATCTGGGATGCAGTAATGGAAGAATGCCATGATCAAGGAATACCATTCGATCATGAAGAATGATGTTTGGGATGTGGTCCCAAGACCTGAAGGGAAGTCTGTTGTGAATTCCAAGTGGATCTATAAGATCAAGCATGCTGTAGATGGTAGCATAGAGAAATACAAGGCGAGGTTTGTAGCTCGTGGCTTCTCCTAGAAAGAGGGAATAGATTATGAAGAGACTTTTTCTCCTGTAGCCAGATACACTTCCATCAGAACAGTACTTGCTCTGGCTGCAGTGATGAAGTGGAAGATACACCAGATGGATGTCAAGACAGCTTTCTTGAATAGTGTAGTCGAAGAGGAAGTGTATGTGGAGCAGCCACTCGGTTTTGAGACACATGACAGGGAGTCATATGTGTGCAGATTGAAGAAATCCTTGTATGGCTTGAATCAAGCTCCTAGGACTTGGTATGGTAGGATAGATAGCTTTCTATCCAGTTTGGGCTTTACCAAGAGTAAGGCGGATTCCAACCTTTACTATAAGGTTGAGGAAGGCAATCCAATGATACTACTGTTGTATGTGGATGAACTGTTTGTTACAGGTGGGGATGGGTTGATTGCCGACACGAAGAGGAAGCTTGCTGCCGAGTTCGAGATGAAGGACTTGGGAAATTTGCACTAGTTTCTAGGTATGGAGGTGTGGTAGAGTGCAGATGGGATCTTCCTTGGACAAGGGAAGTATGCAGTAGAGATCCTGAAGCGGTTCGGGATGATGGACTACAAGGCCATGGCCACACCTATGGCATCGAACTTGAAGCTACTGTGTGATGCTTCATCTGAGCTGGTTGATGTCACGGTGTATCATCGGATGATTGGGTCCTTTATGTACCTGACGAACACGAGACCAGATATTTGCTTTGCAGTGAACACATTGAGCCAGTTTCTGACGGATCCCAGAAGTGTTCACCCGGTTGCTGTAAAGCATATTCTGAGGTACCTCGAGGGTACGGTTGATTATGGGCTCAAGTATGATGTGAATCAAAAGTTTAACCTGGAGGGTTATGTTGATTCAGATTGGGCAGGTAGTGCTACAGATAGGAAGAGCACTTCTGGGTGCTGCTTCAGTATGGGATCAGGTGTGATCTCTTGGTTTAGCAGGAAGCAGTCCTGCATAGCATTAAGTACAGCTGAAGCAGAGTATGATGCAACTTGTTCGTCGAGTTGTGAGGCAGTATGGCTAAGGAAGCTACTATCTAAGTTATTTGATTTCCCGTTGGATGCTACCTGTATCTATTGTGACAACCAGAGTTGTGTGAAGTTGTCAGAGAACCCGGTGTTCCATGATAGGTCGAAGCACATCGAGATCAAATATCACTATATCAGGGATATGGTGCAGAGAGGAGCAGTGAAGCTCCTGTATGTTGCAACGGATGAGCAGGTTGCAGATGTGTTGACGAAACCACTAGCTAGAGTGAAGTTTGAGTACTTCAAAGAGAGGCTTGGTGTTCTTCAGATTGAAGATACTTCAAGGAAGAAGTGATGGGACACATTTTTAGAAGCCATTCCAAGCATGGTGATAGGAGGATCCTTCCCATGGCTGTGGATGTAAGCATTGTGTGATGAGCATTAGGACGATGTTCCAGTTACTGCTTTGTATATGCATCAATTGGATGCTTTGTATGATCAGTTGGATCATGTATTTGTATATGCATTAGTTAGATGCTTTGTATGATCATTTGGATCATGTGTGATGATATGCATCAGGACAATGCTATGACAATGATCAGGATGATCATGCGGTGATGACATGCATCTTGACAATGCAGTGACGATGATCAGGATGATCATGTGATGATGACATGCATCAGGACGATGCAGTGATGATGATCAGGATGATCATGTGATGATGTATATCAGGATGATGTATGGTGAGTATCAGGTTGATACTCTGTGGCTATGGACAGGTTGTGCAGATGAGCATATAATCTTGCCCTGGGAGATTTGTAGATACTCTTGCGAGGTTTTGTCTATGACATGTAATATTTCCCTGGGAGATCTGGCAAATTCTCTTTCGAGGTTTTGCTTTGGGAGGACATGTAATATTTCCCTGGGAGATCTTTCCCGTCATGCTTAGGCACATAAAGGATCCTGGGATACTCTTTCTAGGTTTTGTCCTATGGCATATAATATTGCCCTGGGATTTCTGATAGGTTGAGCTGTGTGTTCGTAATCATTCCTGGGATGCTCTTTCGAGGTTTTTCCATGACCACATGTAATCTTGCCCTGGGATATCTTGTCGGTCGTGCTTAGGCACATAAAGGATCATGGGATGCTCTTTCGAGGTTTTGTGGTGACCACATGTAATATTGCCCTGGGAGATCTTGTCGGTCGTGCTTCGACACATAAAGGATCCTGGGATACTCTTTAGAGGTTTTGTGGTGGGGTCACATATAATATTACCCTGGGATATCTTTCCAGTCGTGCTTAGGAACATAAAGGATCCTGGGATACTCTTTCAAGGTTTTGTGATGCACATAATAAGTCCTAAGGATTCCACAGTATGGCCAGTGTTGATGAAGACCTACAGGAGGCTAGGCCTACATCCAACATGAAAAAGGGATGGCTTTGTAGAACTTCCTATGACGAGAAGAATTATGAAATATCCCAGTGATCGAGATGTCGAGTACAGCAGCAGTGATGATGATGATGCTCTGTGATCCAGTGATTGATGATCCAGATACAGAATTAAAGACTTGCACTGATATGTATTGATGACCTGTGTTTAGAATACCTTCCTAGTTAAGAGGGAGTGTTGATGTATTTGTAACTTCAGAAGATATTCTTCTATGTATTATATTTGTACTTTATTGATTATCCAACAGAGATGTTATATCCTCTGATTGGAAGTGTCATCATTTGTATTTGCAAGTGTCGCAAGTTACATTGTAAGTGTCGTCATTTGTATTGATGAGTTATTAGACCACCAGTGTGGGGTCGGCCCTAGTTAGGTCATGTGGTTGGGTTATTAGGCTTCTTTAGGAAGTCATCCCTTTTGGATTATTGGCAGGTCAAGTCAATGTATAAATAGAGGGTGTGCCTCTCTCATTCTATTCATTCACTCGCTTCTCAATCTCACATGGCTAAGAGAGAAAGTGGCGCACATGTGGAGGAGGAGGAGTATCTGCTAGAGACATCTCTTTGGGTTTGATCCTTGTGCTCTTGTATTGGGGCTTATTCTATCTCTGAGGAAGTTGCGGGGTTTTTCACCTTCTTGGTTTTCCCCAAGGAAACTCTGTGTCTCTTGTGTGCTTGCATTATTGTGTCTATGATTGATATGTTGTATATATGATGTACATGTTATTCTCTTAGTGATCCTTAATGATAATGGAATGAAATTATCGAAAAATTAACAAAGGTCCACCTCTATACGGGAGGTCCATCTCATGGATACCTTTATACGGAAGGTTCACATGATAATCATGACTTGATACACACAAGTTCGGCGCCTTTTCAAACAAGACTTTACAACATCATTACTTTGATCAATTACCTCTATATGGGAGGAATAACCTTTACACGGAAGGCAATCAAAGTTCTCACCTCTATATGGGAGGATCAATCTTGACTACACAAGATTGGTCTGGAGAATGTCTCATGATGTTGTATATTTAACAATTAACACACATAATTCTATGTGGTGAATTTTTTTTTTGTTCCTACTCCTAGCAGTGTATCCATTAATATTGAGCGCACCGGTCAAACGATGCGCTATATGGTAATAAGGTTTAGCCACGCCACTCGTGGTGCACCCTACAAATTTTCAGGGAGAAAAAAAGTGTACAGAGCGAGCTGAACAATTCGAACGCACTGCACATAATTTTATTTTTTTTAAAGGGCAAATTCTAGCTAAATTTTAATTTTTAATCTGCCAAAAAATAAAATTAGAAGGTAACAAAGATATTATTTGGAAACTTGCATTACAATGTCCCCATTTTAGGATTCTCATGCTTTGCAAATGGCGATGGTTTTCTAGGTTTGTATATGCTTGATAAGACAGGTGATTCGATGTTACTCCTAAGTTCAGATGGCTTAGAGGAGATATTTTATGCTTTCAGATGTTATTTCCAGCTTCTAGTTAGGGCTCCATGATTCTTGAGGGAGTTTCTATTTATAGAAAGTCAGATGGACGAATCCGTTCAACTTTATTCTTCATCAGGATCACTCCATTGCAATTAGTTTCCAATTTCGATGTATTCTGACAGTTTTGTAAAAATGAGTATATTAATGGTTATATTTTAATTAAATTTCTAATGTTGTTTAAAATTAATTAAAATATTTAAAAAGGCCCTTGGTATTATAGATCACCGGAACCGGAATGAGATGCCTTAAATCATAGATACATTAAACATGGGTATGTTAGGATATTTTAATACTCCCTCCTTGTCCTACCTAGCATTATTTCATTTTCCTAGTAGTTGATGATGTCATTTTCCCCCTAGTGGTGTGCAGATGTCATCCAGGATCCATCTACCGCCTTTCGATCCCTGCATGCATCATTTTAGGACCACTTTAGTCAGTTCCCTATTTTATAGGAACCTACTCGGTGTTCCAGTTCAGTCCACTTGAGTTAGTTGACTCTTGTGGGGTTTAGAGCTCTGAATGCCACTGATTGTGGCCTCAAGCACCCTTTTTCTGACTGTTTTGCATGGTAAACTCACTAATGCTCCCTTCTTGGTCAGTTAATGATTGTGTCTTCAGTTAACTGAGTTTAGTTTCAGTTTGGTTGACTTTTAGTCTTCTAGAGCACTCCAGTGGTGACAATTCCTATGCTAGACCAACTGAGGTTCAAATTCTCTTGTGTGATCTGAATTCTCTCCATTGTAACGTCATTGTGACATTATTTTGATCCTATCTGAGTTCTCATGAATGATTAATTGTCTGCTAATTTTTACTAAAGTTTTCACTCTAATTCATCTTTTATGCTCATTATTTCTCCATGAGATATACTCGGCTCTTAGATCTGCTGTGATTTAGAATTTGAAATGGTATCAAATCCATTTGAGCATAGGTTGAGCAACTGCTTTCAGTAGTGCACAAGAAGCCCCTATATTTCCACAGCGAATCCTGGTGCCATTGAATTGAATTCATTGGAGAAATCCTTTGAGGTCTATCCAGGTGTGAAGGATATGGAAAAATGTGCCTACTGTCTTAAAGCAGTGCTTAGTAGTATCCTATCTCCAAAAATTATGATTTTTTTCCAGGTTATTCAAAGTTGCAGTAGCAGCAATTTTCACCTTGTATTCGCTCCAGCAGTTCTCGTGGACAATTCGAACTCTCCTCTCTCTCCCAAGATCTTGACACCCTTCAATTATTTTGATTGGAGGGTTGATATGCAGATGGTCTTACACAACAAGTCATTGTACAAGGTAATAATGGGGAAGGAGTTCGAACCTCAAGCAACTATTGAGAAGGACAAGTATCTGAATAGATTGGATGAAGCATTTGGTTTCATGTGTATTCATATTTCCAGAGATCTACTCTTCCACCTCGAAGGATTGAAGACTCCAATAGAGGTTTGGTTGAAGTTGGAGACCCTGGAAAACAAGATGAGCTAAGGGGCCATATTCTGGAGAATGAGTTGATTCCTCTTCAACCCAACAGTTTTGAGACCATCCAACAATTCTTTTCCAAATTCAAATCTTTGGTCATGCAATGTAAGCAGTGTGGCATTGAGAAGAAGGATGAGCAGCCAGTGTTATCCATTCTGATCAAGCTAGGTCCTGAGTTCTCCATCTTTGTTTCTACCTTCCATTCAGGGATATTTTCAATCCCTGGTTGGAAAATGCCATATATATATGCATTCATCGAATCTCTCATCCAATAACAAGACAAACTAATTCATATGGGCGCTTTGAAAGCCTCCAAAAATCAGGCTCTTATGGGTGCAGAGTCAAAAAGTGTGAATGCCAAAGGGAAGCACAAGGGAAAATAGAAGAGGCAATATGAACCCAAGCATAATTCCAAGTCTAGTCCATCGGAAGGATCCTCCATCTCCAAGAAGGACAAACAAAAGGGATTTGAGAAATCCAAGTGTTCATATTGCAAGAAAGAAAACCACCCAGAGAGATCTTGCATGCAGAAGAAGATAGATCAGATGACCAAACTTCTTGAACAACACAACATTTCCCTCCTAGAAGGTGCAAGAGAGACTGATTCTAGAAGTGAGTCTGATGGTCATGAGAGATTCCATGCACTGAAGGATGAGTTTTCAAAATCACAAGCCTTCCTCATAGATTCAGGAGCCTCCAACCACATGGTTGCCTCCAGAGAAACATTTTCTTCTCTAGATCTCAAAGATGGTCCGATTATTCACATGGGAGATAAATCTTAGATCTCTGCTGAAGGGAAGGGCACAATCCATTTGGAGCATGAAAGTTAAAAAATGTTCTATTTGTTCCTTCTTTGTCAGAAAATCTGTTGTCTGTATATCAGATGACTCACACAGGTTCATCGAAGAAAGTGGTATTTGGTCCTGGCATGGTTGAGATTGCAGAGATCTCTACTGGGAAGATTATAGCGAAGGTTTTGCAAACCATGCCTCCAAGGCATATGAATTCTCCCATTTTTTCCCATACTCTCTACCTACCCCATTAGCATATGATGAAGATCAGAGTGATATCTCTTCTAATGAATATGAGGATCAAGATCTTGATGTTGAGAATAAAGTTAAAGGAGATTCGGATCCAAATCCAACACATGTTCCCAGTCCATGGCCAAGGCCAATATGGTCTCACAAAGTCCTTGTAGCTGTTGGGAACACAGTTGGGGATCCATCTGACTATAGAACCACCAGATCTTAGTATCATGCAAACCTTGCACTATGTCATGCAGATCCACTTCTCTTAGAGAGGTGCTACATGATGGTGGGGTTTGATCCAAAATACCTTGAAGAGACTTTCCATGGGGTATCTACAACCAAGCAACAATCTCGGTTGTCTCACAAAGGGTACTTAAAGGTTCATGATTTGGACCACAATGATCCATTCGCTCCAGTAGCAAGAAGGGTTCCTGAAAGACTTGTTTTGGCAAATACAACTTCTACACAATGGGAGGTACATCAGAGGAGAAGATCCAGATCTAGCACCTGCATTGCTATCCTACATAGGAGTAGATTGCCAATATTTTTGCAAAGGATTTCACTCAGGAACGTTTTTTCCTTCTCTTCTTAGTATGAAGGTTCTTTGAGTTCCCTACTGTTGTTCTTTTTGAGGGGGGGTATTTTTTCCCATGAGGTTTTTTCCCATTTCCTTGGTTCATGGAAAATTCTTTATTTTTTATCATTTATTTGATTGTATGGGTGACCTTTGGTATAAGTAACCAGGGCCCAGGATGCAAAATTATGGATTAAGGGGGGTTTTAGGATATTTTAATACTCTATCCTTGTTCTACCTAGCATTATTTCATTTTCCTAGTAGTTGATGATGTCATTTTCCCCCTAGTGGTGTGCAGATGTCATCCAGGATCCATCTACCACCTTCTGAGCCCTGCATGCATCATTTTAGGACCACTTTAGTCAATTCCCTATTTTATAGGAACCTACTCAGTGTTCCAGTTCAGTCCACTTGAGTAAGATGACTCTTGTGGGGGGTTAGAGCTTCGAATGCCACTGATTGTGGCCTCATGCACACTTTTCTGAATTTTTTGCATGGAAAACTCACTAATGCACCCTCCTTGGTCAGTTAACTGATTGTGTCTTCATTTAACCGAGTTTAGGTTCAGTTTGGTTGAGTTTGAGTCTTCTGGAGCACTCTAGTGGTGACAATTCCTATTCTAGACCAACTGAGGTTTGAATTCTCCTGTGTGATTCGAATTCTCTCCATTGTAACATCATTTCTCATTATATTGATGATTGGATCATGTGACATTATTCTGCTCCTATCTGAGTTCTCATGAATGATTAATTGTCTATTCATTTTTACTGCAGTTTTCACTCTAATTCATCTTTTCTTCTCATTCATTCTCTGTGAGGTATATGTGAAAATCCTCACAGCATATCTAAGAGATTATGTATACCTCACAAGAGTAATTATGATTAAGCAAGAAAATAGAAGAAGAGTGGTCAATGCAGTATAATGAGCAACAGAATAATAATACAATAGAACTCAGATAGAAGCAAAAACACTTCACACACACTAATTAATTAATCACAATATGGACAAATAAATAGTACAATGCATGAGGATTTGAATGCCTAAGGTGGCAATTCAAATTAGCCTTCATGGAGTGATCAAAGGATCACACGAGTGTCATCGGAGCACAACTAGAAGTCTATCCCATCATCAATGGAGTCATCAATGCTCAAGTAATTGTCAACCATCGGTCAAACTGAGTCTAACTGAGTGTGGTAGGTGTAACTGAGTGTAACTGGCACTAACTAAATGAAGGAGGCTCAGTGGAGGGCACATGAGAAGCTAACTGGAGTCAGAATGGGCAGTCTAGTCTCACTAGAGATCCATCTGAGTGATATGGTCAGTTGAGAGTCAGTCTAGCCTTAAATCAAGGAAAGAACTGATGATAACTCAATTAACTGAAGTGCAACTGAGTGGTAGGTGAGAGAGGACGAATGGCTTCCTTAAATCAAGTAGGAAGGGCGCACTAAGCTCTAGGAGGGCTAAAACTGATTTGAGAGAAGCTCTCGAGGGTTGGCTAACTGAGGGCTAGGTGTTGGACTGATGACTGGAATGCATGCAAACCCTAAATGATGCATGCAAACCCTAAAAGTGCATGCATGACTGAAAATGTAAATGATCAAAATACTGGTGGGACTAGGATGGAGTATAGGAATATCCTAATAGTATACTTAGCTCTTAGATCTGTTGTTATTTAGAATTTCACAGGGTGTTGCATGAAAAAATATCATTATTTTAATGAAAAGGTTATTTTCAGAGTAAAAAGAGTGTTTAAATTAAAAAGTGTATCTTTAAATAAAAATAAAAAGGAAGCTTTTGGAGAGTTTGAGAACAAAAAAGTATAAAAGGGGTTTTTAGAGCTCATTTGATGATTGTTGGATATTATTCTCATTTTATCTTGAAGAGCTCTTGCAGCTTCTTGAGGGTTTGAAACCCTTGCATATTCTGACTGGTTTGAGGGGTGAAATATTTCTCCCTAGTTGGTGTGGGAGGATCCATCCAGGATTTGCACTTGTGCTTCATTACCGTGGAGAAATTTGCATCTACATCTATAGATATAAGAGTTTGAGTTTCCAGTGGCCATTGTTAGAGGATGCATCCATGGTTGGCATCTTTTCTGTTGTATGAAGGGTGCAATAGTTTGGGTACCCATTTGAAGAGGGGTGCACCACTGGGCAGATTGGTACTCTATCTAGGAAGGGCACACTTGTTGACCAAGGGTTGAGTTCCACTTCTCATTCCTTCCTTGTTATGCTTCCTAAAACAACACATTTATCTCAGAGTTTTGAAGGTGGGCGAATCTATTGTAGAAAGAGTTTCTAGTTGGGGAAAACGATTGCCATTATTTTCCCGATGGAAGAAGTCGAGTTTCACTATATAAAAGGAGCAAGCATTTCCCCAAATATTGTAGCATCTTCAAGGTATACAAGAAAACAATATCTCAGTGTATATCTCTGTGGTATGGAGGATGAGTTACAGTAACACATATACAAGTCATTTCCAGCCATAAGCACTCAAAGTGTTTGTTAAAACACTTCTACCAAACAACTCAGTAAAGGGGATAGAAATCGGTCTTCAAGGGAGTGAAATTGGTCAAATCATGTAGCAGCATACTAACTCTAGAGCCATCTCAAGTTGAAGGGTTGAGATGCCTCCTATCTTGTGATAAGGATGCTCATCTTCGGCATAATACACTCAACCTTATTAGTATCCAAGATCTATTGGGAATAAGGACGCTACAGTGCAAATCCCAGCCATTATTTATAATCTCATGTATCAACACGCCAAATTGAAGAGAAAATCAACATCTAAAATAGTCCATTTGTAATTGATACTCTACGCAGTGATTGAGGAGAATTCATGGGTCTTTGATGGATCAAATAAGAGTCATTGCATCATTGTTATTGTTGGTTGTGAGCTGGACCTCCCATATACCTATGCTCATCACCTTCAGGGATGTATGGAGACCTCTAAGTGAATATTCATATATGATATTTTTATCTTGAAGTCTGGTTATTAATGTTAGGTTAATGTGAATTGAAGTCTGATGTATTAGTTTTTGAAGTCTTTCCCTTGGTGATGATTTTATGTTGTGGTGCACTTTAAATTAGTAATAAATATCTTACATTACCACACATGAATATGCAAAGGAAAACCATTCAAGCACCAAATCTACATACTCCATAACCCACTGAAAATCTACAACAGTAAATTGCCTAAGTGTTTGAGGAAGTATCGGGGAAAATATGTTAAACTATAAGCTACAATAGATCATTCCCTAAGTGTTTTTCTAAAGTACATAATCAAATAATTGAAGACATTTATCCGAAAGTGATAAATTTTTACATCATATTGGGTAGGTACATTACAGTGGTATCGGAGTTGGTTTTCTTGCCAGCCTGAGGGGAAAATCAATGAAAACATGAAGACAATAAAAGATATTGTGACTGAAAAATATGAGATTTTGATGAAGATGTTGAAGAAGGAGCAACGATGAAATACATAACCTTGGGAGAGGAGTTCAAAGAAACCCTTTCCTTTCAAGACTATTACAACAACATGAACAGAAGCTATCTCAAGGATTTGGGCTTGGATTCCATTAACGAAATAGGGAAAAGAGTTGAGCATGAAGGACAAGATTCGAGGCATGTATCCAATCATACTAACGCATGGTGCATAGAGGAATACCTAACAACAACTTATGAGGCAGGTGACACCATCACAATGGATGGGTCTACTAATGATGCAACTTTTGAAGCAACCAGAGATGAAGATGCAACAACTTGTCTTACTTATGATGACATGGATGATGATGCACACATGGTTGTACTCAGAGATGACTATTTGGAAGTGGGTTCACCAGATCATGATGATAAATTAGCGCGGGATGAGATACCTTTTGAAGATGCTTTAATTTCATAGGAGGAAGACAGTGAAGGGGCGGAAGTGATAGATGAAAGCTTGTATGAGGACAATGATTCACATGAGTCAGTTGGTCCTTTATGTGACATCCTACACCTTGCTTATGAGATGTTATTTCATGATTTGGAGAGCCGACTATTGGTCACAGAGGAGAAAATTAGGAAGGAGTTGACGAGACTAGATGGTGCACATAGGTTTATTGAAGACCTTATGTGGGAGTCCCACTTGGAGGAAAGACAAAGGGAAGTTGGAGAAGGGTTCATTAGCACCCAATTGCGCATCATTGAGGAAGCACGGGAGCAAATGAAGTTTGATTACTTGCCGTTTTTCATGGATAGGGAGCTTACTCTTAAGTTATTTGAAGACAAGGAAAGGGAAGTTGAGGAACGTTGTTACCAACTGAGCATGGTGTGTTCTTCATCAATAGTAGAAAGTCCATTGTCTTTAACAACCATGACACATGATGGCATGGGTGGCTCTCATTGTTTGAGAGAGGAGCCTCTTGTGACGATTCTACATGAGGAGCATACAGAGTTGCAGGTGCTTAAGGATACTTTGGATACATAGAGTTTTGACCATGCACTTGTTGTGCATTGTGGGGATCTTGAGCCACTTCTGTTGGAGAGACCACTAGAGGTTCAAGGATTAGATATAGAGGGGATGGCTGAGAACATGCCTTATGGACATACCAGCATGGGAGCATATGCATCCATGGATTGGGTGGACAAATATATGAGAGATATGGAGTCACACTAGGATACAGCTTCAACTTACACCAATAGTGTGTTGGATGTAGCAATGCATATAGGACACCAAATGGGAGTACATTAAGAGTCAGAACTCTTGATGTGGGAAGAGAAATATTCACATGAGAGTACATAAGGAAACCTCGGGAAAAAGGGTATGGTAAAAAATGTAGACTCGTCTCTCCATGTTCTACTTTGTGAGACCCCAAATTCATGTAGGGAGAATAGTGAAATATGGAATCTAAGTGTTGGTACAAGATTCCCATTTAAACTTGTTGATGCATTCTACAGTGATTACATTGCGAGGTATGCATATTGGTTTTCCTTCAGATCATTAATAATTGATTTGAATAAGTCACCAATGACTCGCAAGAGTGGGATGGATGGTCAGTGTAAGGTATTTTATGTTATGGGAGAAGGAGCCAAATTTTATTGGTCTCTTAAGCTGCCTCTATAGGATGGTCCTGTTGTTGGGGTACATGACAATGTAATAGAGTTTGGGAAGTTTGTCATTCCCATTGTAGTCAGAGTGGCACAACTGGAAGAATCAGGTAGTGAGGAAAATAGAATGAAAATTCATATTTGGGATCCATGAATTTTAATGTTGTATGGATGGCCTCACCGATTAACAAATCTTGACAGTGTCATGGGTTTCAATTGTATTCAGAGCACACTAGTTGGAGTATTTCAAATGTTCATTTGGGATCCTGGTGGTTGGCACGCATACATAGTTGGTATTTGTTTTGCTCCATAGGTGCAGATGGAAGTTGGGATGGCTTGCAATTGCATATTTCTTGAGGACAAGCAATCTTTGAGAAGGGCAGACTATAATGTCACCATTTTAGGGTTCTCATGCTTTAATGATGGTGATGGTTTTTTGGGTTTGTATCGACTTGATCGGACGGGTGATTCAATGTTATAGGTGAGTTTAGATGGCTTAGAGAAGATATTTGATACTTTCGAATGTTATTCCAGCCTCCAGGATTCTAGTTAGGGCTCCACGACTCTTGGAGGGAGTTTCTATTAATAGAAAGCTAGCCGGATGACTTTGTTCATGTTTATCCTTCATTAGGATCACTCCAGTGCAATTAGTTTCCAATTCCAATGTATTCTTATAGTTCCGTAAAAATGAGTATAGTAATGGTCATATTTTAATTAAATTACTAAGGTTGCTTAAAATTAATTAAAATATTCTAGGGTGGAAGGTGCAATGGGGGGGTGGGTTCTGTATAACCCCGAGGGACAAAAGGAATTGACCTTCTCATGCAGACTAGGAGAAAAGACAAACAATTAGGTCGAATATTTTTCCATCCTGCAAGGATGTAAGTTAGCAGTTCAGCACAAAATTGAGGAGGTTTGTATCTTTGGTGATTCCTCGATTCTCATTGGATATTTGAACTCTAACTCTCACCCATCTAACTACCAATTGAAGCAAACCATCACAAGAATACAACATATCTCTCAGCACATGCGGAAAGTAAGCTACTTCCATGTCCTAAGAAGCTTGAATAAAGAAGCATATATGGAAGTTAATTAAGTGACCCATTTGAATGAAGGGTCCCTCATTGTCAACCTCTCTCAAAGCAAGTGGGATCCCATCCCTATGATCTAAATATTTTCCACACAAATCACATGACAAATGGAATAATGAGAACCATTAAGGTGGCATTCATGGTCCTGTCCTTAAGCACGTAGAGATCTCCCTTCAGCCCAATCACAAGAGAATAAATGCTTATGATTAGAGGACAATATGGGTTCTACAGAACATGCTCCGAACCGATTTCCACCAGGTTTGAAGTAGTATGTTTTTGTATGACTTGACATTAGCCATCATAATTAAAATTAATGGTGAAGCATGGATAAAGGACAGGATGACGAAGCTTCCCTCTCACCGCCATTTCCCATCTCTTAGAAACAGGAGAAGAGTAAATAGCATTGAAAAGGAAGTGAAGAATTCGTTCTGGAAGATGGAAACCCAGGGAAATGCGAGATGCAAGAACACCTACATATGCCTTCATCTGCAATCAATGGAGGAGGATAGCACAAGAAACATAAGAGATATCAGATGCTTCAAATATACCATGGACATGGACTATGTAGCATTGGAAGAGAGAATTTCCTGGGAAGAAGAGGACCGAGAACAGGAGGATGCATAAGTCAATCAAAAGGCCGACGTGTTGAAAGTCGTGATTGCTCATGAGTGGACCAATAATAGGTACCTATAAGACAAAGTGAAAAACTTGGAATCCTTGGTGAATTCCCTGCAAAAGCGACTTGGAAATCTGGAAGGAACTGTATACTCTGCAAATGCTCGATACATTCAAAGCCCATTCCAGGAGGCCCAATCTGGATATGCAGCACAAGGGGATGGCTAACCCAATATGTAAACCTTAGTCTAATTAAGTGAAGGGCATCAATTTGAGTAATGTCTAAGTGTTGTCTTTTTTTGAAGTCTGTATGATGTGTTAACGATGCAAATTTTAGTTTGTATAATCCCAAAATGCAAAGCAAGCATTGCGTATGGAAGTTGTGTTATTCCTTTTGTAAAACAGTCGTAATAGGAAAGTAGTCTTAAGCTCTATGATTCTAGTAGTGAGAAGTTCGTCCTTTGTTTTGACCCTGCATAGACGTGTTTTGGTAGAATTTTGGACCTTAGGGCATATCTGTACAACTGCTGTATGGTTACACCGAACAGTTTTTTATAAATAAAAATTTCTAGCCATTTCTGTACAAAAAAATAATTTTTTTTTTAAAAAGGCCCTTAGTATTATCGCTTGTCGGAACTGGGATGAGATGCCTTAAATCATGGATACATTAAACAAGGGTCTTGCGTGGCAAAATATCACTGTTTTAATGAAAAGGTCATTTTCAGAGTAAAAAGAGTGTTTAAATTAAAAAGTGCATCCTTAAATAAAAGTAAAAAGGAAGCTTCTAGAGATTTTGAGAAAAAAAGTATAAAAGGGGTTTTTAGAGATCATTTGGTGATTGTTGGATATTATTCGCATTTTTAGCTTGGAGAGCTCTTGGAGCTTCTTGTGCGTTTGGAACCCTTGCATATTCTGACTCGTTTCGGGGGTGAAAGATTCCTCCCTAGCTGGTGTGGGTAGATCTATACAGGATTTGCACTTGTGCTTCATTGTCGTGGAGAAATTTGCATCTACATCTATAGATATGAAATTTTGAGAGAGTTTCCAGTGGCCATTGTTGGAGTATGCATCCATGGTTGGCATCATGTATTATGTATGAAGGATGCACTAGTTTGGACCCCCATTTGAAGAGGGGCGGGCCACTGGGAAGCTTGGTACTCTATCTAGGAAGGGCACACTTGTTGACCAGGGGATGAGTTCCACTTCCCATTCCTTCCTTGTTCTGCTACCTACAACAACAAATTTATCTCAAAGGTTTTAAGGAGAGAGAATCTATTGTAGAAAGAGTTTCTAGTTGGGGAAAACTATTGCCATTATTTTCCCGTGGGAAGAAGTCGAGTTTCACTATATAAAAGGAGCAAGCATTTCCCCAAATACTATAACATCTTCAAGGTATACAAGCAAGCAATATCTCAGTGTATATCTATGTGTTCTGGAGGATGAGTTACAATAACACATCTACAATTCATTTCCATCCATAAGCACTCAAAGTGTTTGTTAAAACACTTCTACCAAACAACATAGTAAAGGGGATAGAAATCGCTCTTCAAGGGAGTGAAATTGGTCAAATCATGTAGCAGCATACTAGCTCTAGAGCCATCTCAAGTTGAAGGGTCGATTTTCCTCCTATATTATGATAAGGACACTCATCCCCAACATAATACAATCAACCTTATCAGTATCCAAGATCTGTTGAGAAGAAGGAGGCTACAGTGCACATTCCCAGTCATTATTTATAATCTCCTATAGCAACACACTAAATTGAAGAGAAAATTAGCATCTACAACGATCCATTTGTCATTGATACTCCAGGCATTGATTGAGGAGAAGTTGTGGGTATTTGGTGGAGCAAATAAGAGTCATTGCATCAATCTTCTTGTTGGTTATGAGTTGGACCTCCCATATACCTTTTCTCATCACCTTCAGGTATGTATGCAGACCACTAAGTGAATATTTAGATCTGATATTTTTATCTTGAGTTTGATTATTAATGTCGAGTTAATGTGAATTGAAGTCTGATGTATTAGTTTTTAAAGTCTTTACTTTAGTGATGAGTTGATGTTGTGATGCACTTTAAATTAGTATTAAATGTCTTACGTTCCCACACATGAATATGCAAAGGAAAACCATTCAAGAACTAGATCTATATACTCCAAATCCACTGAAAATCTATAGTAGTAAATTGACTAAGTGTTTGAGGAAGTATCGGGTAAAACTTGTTAAACTATAAGCTACAACAGACCATTCCCAAAGTGTTTGTCTAAAGTACACAATCAAATAATCGAAGACATCTATCCGTAAGTGAGAAATTTTTACATCAAATTTGGGTAAGTACATTACATGCGCACCGGGGAGGCATGGTTGCCATGTATTCAAAAGAATGAAATTTTCCCATTGTTTGGCGAAATTCCAAATCCATGTAGGGAGCAACGGATGGGAGAAATCCAACCACAATGGACCACCAATGGAAGGGCACTTCAAGGAGTCAACTGTAGCACCGATGCTTAGGTGGTCTACAACACTGAAGGTTGGTAAAAATGATTTTTTTTGTGCAGTAATTTTTTTTAATTTTACCTTGTTTATGTGCGCCTGTGTTCACAACGCACCAGTGCATTTGGATGATCGAAACACACCGTTAATGATTTTTTTTTTTTAATTTTACCTTAATATGGTGTGCCCTACTACACACATTGGTGATTTAGAAAGATATGAACACACCATTAGTGAATACAAAAATATAAAAATGGTTTTCTATCTAGCAATTTTTTAATTTTACGTACCTAAAATGGTGTTATTAATTACATGATGCACAAGTGCATTATTGTATCTAGAACGCACCACAATGTTTTTTTTGAAAAAAAAACATATTTTTCTAGCCAGGGGCGTGTATTTGTGGTTGGAAGCAGTGTGTTATATATGTGGACGCATTGGTACGTGAAGAAGGCATTGGTTAGTGTTGTCGATGGAATTAAAAAAATTAATTTTATTATGCATTGAACAACAATTTTCAATGTCGATGCGTTGTGTTTTTGTACACACCGGTGTGTCTATATAGAGGTCGCACCCTTGCGATTATTATGTATAAAAAGTATCGAATAAAAACCTCTTCTTGCTCGCATCCGCCAATGACCTCCTCTATAAACATATATTTGGGCTCCTTTTAGAGAAGTGCCTTCAAAAACCTCTGCTAGAAGGTGTTTTCCTTGTAGTGGAAGAAGCTCATATACTTCTATACCAGAATCTATATGACCCAATGAGACCATCGCATCTATATCTCTAACGAATGGATCAATAGGTGTTACCGTTGGTCGATAATATTGGTCATGAGAAGGAGAGGGAGGTCAATTGACTTATGGAGGAGGGGAGGGTGGTTGGTTGACGCACTAAGGAGGAGAGGGTGGTCGGTTTGCTCACTCAGGAGGAGAGGGTGCTCATTCAATATGTGTAGGAGGAGAGGGTGTTTGGTTAGGAGGAGAGGGTGTACAGTTGTCTCGATGAGCAGGAGAGTGTGGTCACTCATCCTATGTAGAAGAGGGTGGTCGCTCGACATGTGGAGGAGAGGGTGGAGGAGGAGGAATAGGAGGTGGAGGAGGTGGAGGACCCCTCCTCTCAAGTAGCCTAGCCACACTAGCAATATGACAATCAATATCATCATATCATGGGGAAGGGTTTCCCATATAGTTGTGAGCTTAGGGACCTCTAATATTTGGTTAACTCGTACAGGGTGCACTCCCTACCGAGCCAACAATCTAGATAACTGATCGGCCACCTATTCATAGAATCTATGATATGGCTTGCATCGCAATCTGGGTCTCTATAACCATTGAAGCTCCTCAAACTTACCCATCTTCTCGTCGTGTTGGGCATGAATCTCCCCAACATATGTGCCAATATCTGTAAAGAAGTAAACAACAATAATTAGACAATTTAAAGAAAATGTTACAATAAATTACATGTGCATTAAATAAGACAAAAAATGAAATCAAAACATAATATTAATATTAGCTCTATCATCGAGTGGCTCATCTTGGGTAAAAAAGAATGTCATGCATCCCCACAAATACATGCCCCTGGGTATTGTATAAGATCCATGGTATGATCATCTTTGCCATCAAGTGTTGGGCACAACCCAAGTGGAAGAAGTTTTGATGGCGCAACCCTAGTCAAAGGACGTTTTGATGGTAGAAAAGTACGAGTTAGGCGAGGCCTAACACCGACCAATTTTGGGAGAAAAAACTCCACAATTTTCGGGAGAAGGGTATGGAGCGCAGTGAAGTGGTAGATAAGGATCTATCCCCTTAGTAAATGCGAAGTACTAAGGACCAACGAAGTAGTTGGAGCAGTTATGAATGAAGCAACAGAATGCTAGCTACATGAGCAAAGAGTAAAGAAGCATGATGGTGCGAAGGACGCGCCACAATAGCATCAGAGCTGCGTGGTCAGAAATGTGATTTTCAGAGAAGCGCCAGAGCCAGAGGAAGCGGCACAAAAGGACAGCATAGCTCCAATGAAGTAAAGACAAATCGTGGTCAACATGAGAGCCATGCCATTTTGGGTTTAAGGGTACTATGGGGGTTGGCCCATAGTTATTGTAAAGATGTGATCTTCGGGCACAATCTATAAAAGGGGCAATTTTGTATAAGGAAGGGTTAGATTATGTTGGATTTTAGTTAGATCTTAGAGAGGAAAAAGACTCTGCAGCTATGTGCGGAGAGATCTATTGTAGAGAAGAGTCTGCAGCTATGTGCGGAGAGATCTATTGTAGAGAAGAGTCTGCAGCTGAGTGCGCATAGTGGAACTGTTAACCCCTTCCAAGAAATATAAGAACAGTTCCCGTGGACGTAGCTCCCATATGGGGGGTGAACCACGTAAATACTTGTGTTGTGAGTTTGAATCTCTATTATATTGAATGTTTATGCTTATATATGTGTTTTCATATGAATGTGAATGGAAATGATATGTTAAGTATAGGAACATGTATGTATGAACATTGCGAAGTTGTGTTAAATATGGTAAATGCGTAGTCATAGAAATTGCGCAGTAACAACAAGTCAGTGGAGTTTGTAGGTTGTTGAGAATCATGAAGTGCGCAGATACATGTTGGTAACAATTTGCGAAGTAGATGTTGAGTAAGTTGCGCATATCCACCTCACATAACATAACCGCGTGTCACCAGGTTACAAAAACCTGATTTTTTTAACCACCCATCTTCGCTTAGGGTGAGACTTCATCCTGCTCACAGGTTGATGCCGAAAGGGCCAATGAAGGGGATTTTGTTGGACCAAAGATAAGAGGGTAACCTCGCAGAACCTAGGTCAGCCCCAAGGAGAGTAGATAAAGAAAGAGGAGTGCTAAGACAACAAAGGGTTTTGTTTTCAAGCTAAAGAACTGGCGATATGCGATGTTGTTATGTTATGAGACTGTGAAGAAGGAAGTGTAATGAACAAGGTTCATTGTCGCTCTAAGAGCTGGTAATCTGTTATGTCGTATCCGAGAAAAAAGAAATACAGAACTAGGTAAGTCAGACAGAACTCAAGTTTGCAAAGAAAGAGAACATACATCCATGTTTGACCACAGAACAATGGTTGCAGAGGTACATATTCACTGACCTACATCAATTTTTTTTTGCATCATTTGCTACTGAGTTTCGTGAGTGGATATCGAGGATAACAAAACGCAAAAAAAAAATCCAGGGAGGAGAACCTACAGTTTGGAATCCAGAGCTGATTCAGAGGCTTAAAGGCATTGATAACCAAATTTCAAGAGCAGTAGACTTTTGGTTGGATAGCTTACTGGAAGGCTATGTTACAGAGTTTGATGTGGACACGTTGAAGTCCTACAACGTAGCAGAAGGAGATTTCTTTCAAGGATTTAGAGGTAAGTACCTGAAAAACCTCAATTTATACATTAAAATGCTACTAGCTGAAAAAGGAGTCTTAAGAATGCAATCAGATTCCTAGGGTTTGAGTCTGTAATGTTCAGTAACATAGATAGTGACACAGACGAAGATATTGGCATTTTAAGAAGTGGAAAGAGATATAAAATTAGCACTAGAAATAGGTGTTGTGAAGCCGAACCTCGCACATTCCTAGAAAATGAGTTAGGGAGTGATAGAAACTCACATAAGGTTGAGTCTGAATCGAAACAGAACCTAGATGCACTGGTTATCAGCCTATTACTCCGCAGAAACACATAGTTGAGGGTAGGAATCTTACTAGTCCACAGAACACTAGTAGTAGTAATACTGTCGGAGCAAATACTCAGAATCAGTCAAGTAGTGGTATAACTTCATCATCTCAGAACACTACACCTCCTAGAAGAAGAATGGAAGACGACATTAAACTACCTATTTTCAAAGGAACTGGCCTAGAAGACCCAAAGCAACACTGGTTTCTCTGTGAAGCCGTATGGGATGTTAAGCAAGTACAAGATGATGCTATAAAACAAGCTCAATTAGTAACCACATTTAGAGACAGAGCTCTAACATGGTTCATGAAATATTCTGTGGGACAGAACATATCGCTAGTTGACATAAAAACTGTGCTTATTAGAGAATTCAAGAAACCTAAGTCAGAATCTCAGTGCATCACATAATCAAAAGAAATCAAACATAAACCTAATGAGACTATATGGAAGTTTGTTCAAAATTTCAAAGCATTATTAGATCAAGTTAGCTTTGAGATAGCACCGCAACAACATCAAGAATGGTTTATAGCTGCATTGTTTCCCCATATTAGATTTCCATTGATGCAACAAAAGGTAGCATCGCAAACAGAAGCACTAGAGATTGCGATGAAGCTAGAAGCTTCGCCCATAGGAGAAACTAGTACAGGTATGGTACAAATACAGACACAGTTAGCCAACTTGACATTACAACTACAAGATATGAAGAAAGGAAAAGAAACCAGACAAGAAGTTTTGGTGTACGATATGTAAAGGAGAAGGACATTCCAAGGAACATTGTCCTATGTTAAGAGACTACATAACTAGTGGAGCACCAAACCCATTGAATCAACAACAAGGACCATGGTGTGAAATTTTCCGATGCACAGGACATCACCCAGAAGACTGTTACTTGCTTCAAAAATATGTACAGACACCTAAGAATATGTACAGCACATTCTGTAAGTCAGTTGGACATGGCGATACCAACTACAAAACTTACAATCTCATGATAGAAAGAAAGCATGATGTCTACAGAGTACAAGGAGAAACACCACATACTAATGAAAATGCGCAGTATGACCAAGGCGCATATAGAGGATGTGGTGGATACAGGGGAAGAGGACAGAACACTGGCCAAGGACGTGGAAGAGGTTAGATTGTATGATATAACTGCGCTCAACCAGGACATCTAGGCAGATACTGTCAGAATCCATGCACTACTTGTAAATACTGTGAGTCATTTGACCATGTCCCATTTTGCAAGGAAAAATACAAGAGAAAAGACCAGAAGGACAGAACCAGAATATACAAATGATTGCAGCTGAGAAGAGGAACAAGGATCGCAACATTCATGTTGTGACACAAAGTGGAACCATGACAGGAGAGGATAGGACAAATGAATCTTCGACTTCTGAAGATCACTTAAACATACCAAATCCTACTAATGGGCCTTGGGTAAGAAAAACAATTGGAAAAATGATTTTATTTAACCCTGACCAAGAGAAAAAGACATTCATGGAAGCAAGAAAAATCTTTCAGAACGGAGAACCTTCGACCACAAGAACCCAGTTGCGAAGTGATCAGACACCAATAGTGGATATGTCGATCTCATATGATGGATCACGAACTTCGCCAGAGCAGATAAGTCTTATAATGCAGTTCTTACAAGGATGCATAAAGGTTCTAAGACATGAAAACGCCTTAGGGGAACTACAGAACCTATTGGGAAATTGCGAACAGCGTAACACAATGAATGATGCACACAAAGCAATTCATCATATCAAGAACCATAGAAGGACAGGAATATAAATGAGGCTAAATGTGCAGATTGAAGATTATGAAATGAACCAGGTCATTCTCCACCTAGGCTCAAAGGTAAATGTCTTAACAAAGCAAACATGCGAATAGATGGGAAAGCCACAGTTATCTTGGTCTCCTATACAATTAAGATTAGCTAATAAGCAAAAGGTTATACCTTTTGGAGATTATCAAGTGTTCCTGTAGACATTGATGGAGTATGAAGCAAAGTAGACTTTGAGGTTATCGAGATTATAGATGACAACAATCCTTATCTTGCATTATTGGGGATTGAATGGGAAATAGACAACCTCGCAATCATCAATCTCAAGAAAAAACAAATGATATTTGACGGACCAGACATTAGGGTCATCGCACCCTTGGATCCTTCACAAAGACCTAGATATATTGAACCAGTCCGAGAAGAGTAGAGCCCAAGAACTGGATAATATCTACAAGATGACAGTGAATCAGGAAGATTACACTAATCCTACGGATGATGGAACATTAAGATGGATATGCGACAATTCTTGCATATAAAAATCAGATGCAAGAATTCAGAACTGGCAGAGTTGAATGCATGAAGTATCAGCAAGACAATGTGCGAAGATCACAAAGTCACTACACTAGATTGGAATAGAGGTAAGTCCAATTCCTACTTATGATGGTTTAGGAAATATCCACGCATTTATTCATGAATATGTAGTATCAGTCCCAAGAGAACATAAGTTAGCTGCTCTAGATATAGCATTGCGAGCTACACCTGCTAGATGGTGGGTTGTGCATAAAGAGAACTTGAATACATGGGAAGAATGTCAACACATGATGGAAATCATATTTGCAGAACATGATGAGATGGCACAAGCAAAATATAATGGATAGACTGATCCCATATATCATATAGAACTTTGTTTGAAGGCTTGGATACATACACCTAAGAAATAATGGGTTCACATGTTTATACACACATTGGATCAAATACCAAAGAATTGGTATACAGAAACAGAACTTCGTAGAGGCACAATATATTGGCACATACTGATAATTGATTTTCAATCCACTTTGAGTTTCGAGGATGATTGTTCGAGTATCAGTGAGGCCCTGCAGGTCATTAAAAAGAAGATATTCAATGATACCCCATTACCAATATATAAACAACCAGAGTGGGAGATACAGCTTGAGCATGCACTTGAATTTTATAACTTCGCATTAGATGAAGATGAAGAGGAAGATCCTCGTGATGTGCATATACCCGAGTCATAAGGAGAACGCGATGTTGAGGGACTTGATTTAGAAATTCCAGACTTGAGTAGTCATGTGAAGACCAGAAATATCAACATTGGTACTGAGAATGAACCAAATTTTGCTTCTATCGGGGATTACTGGGATGAAGAAACAGTAGGACAGATTGCAGATCTACTGCGCGAATATCAAGATTTATTTCCCACCAAGTTTTATGAAATGAAAGGCATTTTAGGTGACTTGGGAGTTATGAAAATACCTCTCAAGCCAAATGCGAAGCCTATTAAACATAGACCTTGCAGATTGAATCCCAGATATAAAGAAAGGGTTAAATAAAAAATTGATAAGATGCTTGATGCAGGAATCATTGAACCAGTAGAGGAATCCGAGTGGATAAGTCCTATGGTAATTCAGGATAAGAAAGGTAAAGGTGAAATCAGAATCTGTGTGGACCTCAGAAAATTGAATAATGCATCCTTGCATGACCCATTTCCTACTCCATTCACACACGAAGTGCTAGATAATGTAGGTGGACAAGAGGCATACTCTTTCACTGATGGATTTTCTGGCCATCATCAGATCAGAATTGCTATAGAAGAGTCTTTTTCTTCTCGAGTAAGATCTAACCGCACATGTTATCCAATGGAAAATTTTTCTCTACAATAGATCTTTGCGCACATGTTACAAGGAGCCTCGCTATCAACAGAATGTCCCAGTATTCATTGGAGACTGTCGAGGACCAAGGTTTGCGAACATATGGGAAAACTCGAAGCCAAATCAACAAAGGGTTAACACCATACATTTGCTTACTTACTTTGAGCAGTTATGCGAATTCATTCAGAGGACTCTGCGTATCACTAAGGAAGATACAGCTCGCTATATTCAGAAGATGACTTTCAAAGGCGGATTGCATTTCATTTACATACAACCGCGAGTACAAATCACACCTCCTGAATGGTTTGAAGGAATATATCAGCTAGCGCAGAAAATTGATTTGATTATGGAAGACTGGCCACCAGAATGGAAGGTTGATGCGTCATCCACACAGATCACCACTTCCGAAGAAAGCGAAGCGGGAGATCCGCAAGCCCAAGGTGATGAGACAACAAGTGCACAAAACCCAGAACCTAGTCACGGTGCAAAACAACAACAAGCTACTGGCTTGTCAGCAGTAGAGAAAAGAAAGGAACCCGACACAACAGTGTTGGAAGGAACACAAAGGAATAAGATGAAAGCTACTAAGCCTGGAAGATGTGCAGTTGCATGATGATGACTATGATTGCATCGCAGTTAGAGTGTCAGTGCATATTGAAGAAACATTTGCATTGAAGGAAAGAAAGAAAGAAGCAGTGCAAGCATGCATGATGGAAAGCCTCGTAGAATTGAAGAGTCTGGTCGCAAGAGTTGAACAAGTCCAACGTGACTTGGTGAAAGAACTAGATTCTGATGATCAGTCAGGAGAATCAAGCCAAATAAAGAGAAAGGCGCCTGCCTTAACAATGAGACCTTGGCTATTCAGAATTGAGCCGATGAACGTTATATTTCCAATTGACGAGCTCACTGAAGGTGCGAAGCAGCTCGCACACCTAGATATTAATGTTGGGATGTTTCCCATTGAGGGGTTACATAATTTGCATCTACAGGTTGTGGAAGAAATATGAGATAGAGACATAGTCTCTTATAACCAACATCTGAAGCTGGAGGAGAGCTACAAGGAACTAAAAGAGGAATGCACACTAAAATCTAAGGAGCTCGCACATGTGCAGGAGAAGTAGAAGAAATTGAAGAAAGTTGTTGTCGAAGTCTGTGCAAAGATCTCAGACTGCCCAGAAGAACCTCAGGCAGAAGCCACCATTTTGAAGATTGGTGTCATTGTAGACAACCTCAAAGCTAAAATGGAAAATATGGATATTGGATATAAGGATCAGATTGTTGATTTAGAAGCTTGACAACAATCTGGCACCTCGCAGCAATATAAAGAAGCAAGAGTTGGAGAATTGAAGGCTTCCATAGAAAACATCTCCGCAGAAGTGGCGAGATGTCAGGACCTACTTGATGAAATTACTAAGGTATGGGCTATGCTGCAAGAAGAACCAGAGTTGCAGAAATTCCAGGACGAGGTACAACAAAGACAGAAAGAGCTTGACTCTGTGAACATGGCTATGAAGGATTTTCCACCAAGGTAAAAAATCCAGAAGTTCGCAGAGAAGAAGGAACTTCAGAAGGAGTTGGAAGCGTTAAGGACAAAGGAAGCTGAAACTTCATCGAAGTTGCAGCCTATGCAGGAGGAAGTGCTTTCCCTTTCTGAAGAAATTAAGCAGAAGTTGCAAGAACTACGGACAATAGAGGACAATGTGAAGGAGAAACTTCTAGAACCCATCTCAGAGGAGATGCTCGAAACAATTAAGGAGTTTGAGCAAGAGGCTAAGGATACAATTGTGAAGTTAAGCGCAACTTTTCAAGAGTTCGCTGTGAAATCAAACATCTCAAATGGTGCGTAGATGGAACAACCCAGTCAGAGTGGCTCAAGGGCGAGCCAAGAGTAAGTGTTAGGGGCTTGTTAGGCGCAACCCAAGTGGAAGAAGTTTTGATGGAGCAACCCAATTCAAAGGACGTTTTGATGGCAGAAGTACGAGTTAGGCGAGGCCTAACACCGACCAATTTTGGGAGAAACAACTCCGCAATTCCTGGGAGCAGGGTATGGAGCGCAACGAACTGGCATGTAAGGATCTGTCCCCTTAGTAAATGTGAAGTACTAAGGACCAGCGAAGTAGTTGGAGCAGTTATGAATGATGTGGTGGACTATCAACTACAGGAGCAAAGAGTAAAGAAGTAGGATGGTGCAAAGCACGCGCCACTGTAGTGTCAGAGCCGTGTGATCAGAACTGTGACTGTCAGAGAAGCGTCAGAGCTAGAGGAAGCGACGCAAAAGGACAACAGAGCTCCAGCGAAGTAAATACAAAGCGTGGTCAACAGGAGAGCCATGCCATTTTGGGTTTAAGGGTACTTTGGGGGTTGGCCCCTAGTTATTGTAAATATGTGACCTTCGGGCACAATCTATAAAAGGGGCAATTTTGTATAAGGAAGGGTTAGATTATGTTGTATTTTGGTTAGATCTTAGAGAGGAAAAAGACTTTGCAGTTGTGTGCACAGAGATTTATTGTAGAGAAGAGTCTGCAGCCACACCAAAAGTGCACATGTTATCCAAATTTTCTCCACCTCGCATAACATAATCGCGCGTCACCAAGTTACAGAAACCTGATTATGTAACCACCCATCTTCACTTCGGGTGAGACTTCAGCCTTCTCGTAGGTTGATGTTGAAAGGGCCAGTGAAGGGGATTTTGTTGGACCAAAGACAAGAGTGTAACCTCACAGAACCCGAGTTAGCCCCAAGGAGAGTATATAAAGAAAGAGGAGTGTTAAGCCAACAAAAAGCATCTCTAGTACCTTTGGACTAATCCTATTATGGAACTTTGCTTAACTCCTCTTGTGCATCATTTGCCCCCCAAATGTGCATATGTGCCTCGGTCCTTGGCCTAGGAGGAATGCGATCAAATGAAGGTCTATTGATTGGAAACCTATAAAAAAAAAATATGTTTGATCCAAAAGGGAATCCCATCCACCCATCAAACACATAATGGAAATGATCTATAGTTAAAAAAAACTATCACAAAAAAATGGTAGACTACCTAATCAATCTGGATCTCTACAATAATGAACCTACATAGTACAATAGAGGGAAACTAATTAGCTACCCATATGAGTGTAGTGGGTCACTTCCATGACCATAAGAGAGAGGCATATAACCTCCTCCGCATCGAATGCAACTGGCCATTATGACTTGGAAGTCACTAAGGGTGGTGATTTCCTAACTAATGTATTATTGAACATATGCAAGCTGGATCTCTCATGTAATGCCAAGTGGGAGATTGGGGAAACGGGGAAAATCATCCCCTCTCTTAGACATATCAATGATAAAATATATGTCCTCTTATGTGGGTTGGTATCATAGATCAGGACCGACCCTAAATGGCCATTTCACATAATCCTAGTGATGGATCAACTACACCAATAGACGCGGGTTCTCCTTAAGGGATGTAACCTCCTCATAAAACTAAGAGTACCCAAAGTTATGATATTGGGTGTGCGTGGCCTTGAAATCATGCATACCAGCTTATTTGTATTGCCCTTAGTATATTTGATGATAATATGAAATTGATATATATAAATATCCCATCCACTTGTAGTGTCTTGTTTGTCTAAGCTTACTCTAGGTTTACAAATATTGCAGTTCCTATTGATCTATGTGGATGGTGGTTTTCTTACCCATTAGGTAATGCTTCCATTTGTTAATAGTTTGAACCAAAGCATAGAGTTCCTTGTCATATGTAGGGTAGTTCATAACTCCACCATGAAAAATTTCACAATGATCACATACTGGTTTACCTCCTTGCATCAAGGCCACTACCATAGTAAATCCTTGATGGCATGGTTCAATTTTGTGTTCAAATTCAACACATCTAGTCACACTAAATTGGTTCATACTAGTAGCTTGGTAACTATTATCATTATCAATGGGCACCTCATTTGGAAAGGATTTACATTATCAATCTCTTATTGAATGGTTTCTCCCATGCTTGACCATAACTCATTATTGCATCATGGAAACTCATACATGTTGATGGTAGCAACGTCCTAGATCTAGTTGAAGACCCTGAATGGTATGGATTTGTTTCAACATTGGTTTTGACCCTTTAGTCATATCTTACCCCCTGAAAACTTTCTATATGTTTTGATCCCCATCCTCAGTGGGCCTTCTTTGTTTTCAATCTTTGACCATTAAGGTGACTTTGTTCCATCACATGTTTTAGATGGAAGTAACATTCATTTTTAGATCTACCAATAAGCTAGATCCCTTAGACATGATCCCATATTGTACTTTTCTTTGATTATTTCATAATCATGGGTATCTTTCCTCGTTTCTAAAGATACTGTATGTATATATAGTGACCTCCTTTATCTTTTCATTATAGCTCCTTCCTTCAATATAAGTAGTTAATGCATAATGGAAGTTGGCAGTGTTCATCAGTGCTCCAATTTTAAGGCACATCGATAGCATTTGCGTGCCACTAGAAATACGAGGCATCATGACCAGTGCACTTAAAATAAAGTGTACACCAGAACGGTGCTTCCATAAAATTCAAAAGCACTGATATGCTCAATTATTCACTAGTTGAAAATGATGAACGATGTGTGTATGACATAATGGTGCACCATTATCAATGCTCACGTATTCTAAGATGCACCACATACCTAACTATTAGGTTGTATATTCTACATTTATCTAATGTGATTTCAATATTCATATGCATTGTTTCCCATACTTTTAGGTATTAAAAAGACCACTGTGATAATGCAATGCATTTTGCCTAAATTTTTTATGGTGCATTCATAATATAAAGAAGCACCGTTACAGGTGATTACAAATTTTAAATGGTGCACTTGTAATACCAATCAACATCGTTAACGATGCTTCTCTATATTACAAAAGCACTGTCATCGATGTTTTTCATTATATTACAATGCACACAACAAACACAAGGACACTTTAAAAAAAAAAAATCAATGCATTTGTAACATTAGGAAGCATCGTCGTCGGTGCCTTCAATTTCTTACAAAGTACATTGATTGATATGTGTTCTTTTAATTTATTAATTTTTTCAATGCATTTTTGGTTCTAATAAGCATCTTTTGCGATGTTTTTTTTTCAAATGCGTTGATAACCTATGTCATAGATTAATAATTGTGCTTTACCAATGCGGTTTTAATACATAGAAGCACCATTATTGATGTTTCTAATGTTTTTCAAGCACATTGGCTATCTGACGGTGAAATTTTCTCTCAACATTAACAATGAGCTTCTAGAAAAATATTAGAAGCATCGTTATTGATGCTTCTATGTACTAAAACGGCACATGTTATCCAATGGCAAAATTTTCACCCAACATTAACAATGTGCTTCTATTACAACAATGCACTATTCATGGGACCAATATTTTGCCCTTGAGCGCATCATTAACAACGTTCCCTATAAAAAAATAGAGTGCACCACTTTATCAAATGTAAGTTGAAAGTATTGAATGCACAACACGTTTTTTTTAAATAGACAGATTATTGCTACATTTTAAATTTTAACCGCTAAATTTTAATTGAGTAAGTAAGAAACACTTTACCTGGTGTCCTGTTAGCTCACGAGCCATGGTTTCCAAGTACACAAGAAATTATTTTTTCTAACTATTTTGCACAATTGGAAAACATGTCCAATCCATTAACGAATCGAAGGATGGGGGAATGTGATAATTAAGCAGCACTAAAGACGGTATGGTTGTACAAGAATGTTAAGAATCCATGTTCTCTCTTTTCAACAAGCAAAATGAAATGTAAAAAATAAATTATGGATGGGTTTTATTGATTTTAACCTACCCCAGTGTACTTTACAGTATGTCGCACTAGTGTGCATGTTTCCATTAAGTGCATCGCTTAATGACGTGTTATGTAATTGAAACAGTGCATAATTGTTTAAAACGCATCAGCATGTTTTTGTAACATTAACACACTAGGGAGTTTGTGTAGATTTTAAAAAATACCAAACTATATTTGTATTCCATCCACAAAGATTTTGGTGCTCAAATATTATAATGCACATTGGTGCATTTAATTATTTAACATGCATTATTTAAGTATTTAACACACATTATTTAAGTATTTAACTCTCACAATTTAAGTTTTAAAGATTATTAAAATTAAACAACTTACATTATTAACTATTTTATCCTACGTTTGTGCTCCATTTATTATGGAGCATTGGTGCTCTATAGGAATTATAGCGCACCATTACAGCCGTGTGAACAAGCTACACCAATGCTCTATTTATAATGGTGCATCAGTGTGTTTCCATGTATCTAACGCACATTTTATATCTTTATATATTTTTACAAAAAAGCCATGTCATTATCCATAAAAAAATTGACAGGACTCGATGCATTTCATAGCGTTATTCCCCGCTGCATTTAGTCATATTAAATGCACCATGAAAATTAGGTGTTAAAATTAACAAAAAAAAAAACATCCCTCCCCCAATATTGGGGTATTTTGTCTTCGATGCTTGGTAACTTATGATGCACCGATGTGCAATATAATGTGGCGCACTGATGCATTATTTCCCATTTAAATGATTTGTTAATAAAACCTCCGCTAAAACTTCTTGCTACCCACCTCCGCTAGCAATCTCAACTATAAATGGACAAAGGAGACATTTTTTAGAGAGGTTTCACAAAGGTGTTTTCCTTGTAGTGGGTCTTTGTTTTATGGAATGTGATCTTTCATTCACCCTTGACCTTGTGATGGTCCTCTCATACATTATCCCAAAGCCTTTTTTATTATATGCTCAAACCCCTCACTCGCCATTACACAAGTGAAGGCTAGTAATGCCTTTTTAAAATGATTGCACATGTGAAGGCTAGTAATATGTATTTATTGAATCACAACTTAGCAACATGGAGAGTGTTGATGAGATTTAGTATATCCAATATGCATGAGATGTGTATTGTAATGTAGCATTAATAAACTAAAATTAACATAACACTAATAAACTAAAATGAAAGAAAGTTGATTTCTATAATGTAAAAGTGGAAAAAACCATAATAAAAAGAAGAAGGCTAAATAGTTTATGATTTTGATCTTTTTGATTTGCCATAAGTGGAATCCAACCATAAATTTGTTGTTGAAATTGCAATTTTGGATTATTGAAATCGTTGTTTTTAATGCGGAAATGGATTTAACACCCCTGGATACCCCTAATGCAACCTAATTGTACAATGTTAATGATTGATATATGCAATTCCATCAATTCAAAGTTAATTCTAAATGATTCTTGTTAGATTTCACGTAAAAGATGTGGGTTTCCCTGGTTATTTTGAGTGGCCAGAAAAAAACCAATTTGTAAAATGTTTAGACTACAACTACAAAAGAACAACCCTAAATTAATTGATAGAAGCAAGTTGCACATTAGAGCCAATTGTTAATGAGACGTTTAATGTTACTTAATGCTAATAAACAAATTTTTTTAAAAAGTTGACATCCATAATGCAATATTGAAAAAGGCCAACCATAAGAATAAAAATAATAATGAGAAATAGTCAACCATAATCACTATAAAGTAAACCATATGGGATTTGTCTTCACCCAATTATTTTAGCACCAAAATGTTTGAGACTCAATTTTTTTTTTATCTTGTATGTGCTCAGTTAAGATAGATCTAAAAGCAGTTATTATCTAACATTTTGCTAAAATTTTAGGATTCTCAAATAAAACACATACAAACATGCATAAAGAATCAAACTTTAGCTAGTTGTAGGAAAATCTCACCAATCCACTATTGGATCATAGGCCCATCTACTTTATATCACAAGCATTAAGGAAAACATAGGTTAGCTTTACAATGTATGTATGCAACCTATTGTAAACTTGAAACAAAACATAGATTAAGCAAATAATGTATATATTGATTATAACTTTTTTGATATCATAAATTCAATCCTTTCTTTTTAAATTAGATGTTTGACAACTAATATTTAAAAAAATTAATTTTATTTTATATTTTTATTATGAATTACAACCAAATTTTATCGTAATTTCAATTTAATGTCTTTTAAAAATTTAGATCCGATTCCAAAACTCTCAAAGGCACAATTCTACCATAAATAAATCTCTTACTATTTTAAAATTAGTATAGCTCTATCTTCAATACATATCTATCAAACAATCAAAGAATCTAATTTATTAAGATGTAATTTTTTTAAAACTTTGAACTCAAAAATTTGATCCCTCCTCTCTTACTTAATAAATTAGAGTGAAAATTATTACCTAATTCACAATAAAAAAGAAATATTACAAACAAGCCATTTTAAATGGCCCTTATCCCACACCTCCAAATATTGCATGAAAATAGAATTTGGTCGAAAAATTCGACGAAAACTAAACAGCAGCTAACACCTCACCAACGGATAATCCCAGGGCTTAACCGGTGATATGGAGTTTTCTTCTTTACACAATTGTCTTTCTTTTTCTAGACAATTGTTTTGGTCAAACGAATAGGTAAACACTCCAAGAAATCTGGAGCACAGGCTTGAAATCCCTGGCCCCCTTGCCCCCCACCTACCGCTAATCTCAAGCCCTTAACCAGCGAAATGGAGTTTTCCTTTCCTAGTCAATTAGACAAGCATTGGAGCTTATGTGAACCTAGGATTCGAACCACGGACGAACCACGGACCTGTTCCTCCATGTCCGGAAGGCATATCTCTGAATCAATCACCAGAGCGATTCCCTCTACTTCGGCCCACTTGCAGAAATTTCCGATCTGGACCCCAAAAGATGAAAAAAAGCAATTGAGGAAAGTGCATGTATCCTAGACATACGTCAAGAACCCAGCCATCACAGATAAAATCCATGTCGGAAAGAACCAGGGTTTCAGTCTCTAAGCTGTAAAAATTGGATCGAAAGCCCATGTTTTCAGTGCACGACAGCCACTGGTATGCTAGGTCCAATACTATTCTTAACTTCGGGCCATTAACAAACTAAATTTCCACATATGATTTCTGTTGCTGGGCTCTTTTCACAGAAATTGTGGTGGTTCAAGGGACCGTGAGGGTTTGAGGTTTAAGAATGAATGTAAGCCATCCGGCCGTGCATCCGGTGGGGGTTCCGCCGGCGTTGGGAGGGCAGCCGGTTCCTCCGAGAATGAGAATGAGAATAAGAATGGAGTATTTTGTATTCCAAGGGATGCCATTGCCTGGTACGGTTGGAGGCCTGGTGCTCAGGTTGGGCCAATTCTGCTCTGCTCTCATCGCCTTTAGCGTTATGGTATCCATTCAAGACTTCTCCACTGTCACTGCATTCTGGTAATCCAACAATACTTTCACCGCACTCTTCGTAATCTGTAATCTGTCATTTTTATATAAGAGCAATTGCCATTTTTTAAAAGTGTTAATTTCTTATAATGGTTAATTATAGCTTTAGGTTTTTTTAGTTTAAATATTCTACGTTTTTTACATATTTTCCGGGAGTTAGAAATCTTAAAAAAAAAATTAATGTTAAGTATATTAGTTTTTGTTTTGGAAATTGTATAATGTGAGTGATGTAAAATATTTAAGAGTGATAAATTTATTTAGTGTCATATATTAGTTTTTATTTATGCATTTAAAACAATTTAAGCTCTTTCAAATTTGGATTTTAATAAAAAAATTAATGTATTTTAATAAAAACCAAAACACAGAATAAATAAACTACTTTTTTCCTTATGCTTTATCCGAACAAAAATTAGTCTCAGGCGAACATGCAAGGAATATGCAAGGGAAGGAAGGCAGTTAATTTGGAGATATTCAGATATGCTTCTGAGTATGAAAGAGTGAATAGGTTATTTTTAGCCTTCATAGTCAAATTGGTGAAGGAAGGAGCTGTATAAGGGTTAACTAAAATGCCCTCCACTCGCCAAAATCTAGTAGAGTAATTCTTTTCAAAATCGCAATTTAGAGTGTTCAGATCATAATTTCGGGGATCTCAATAATTTTAAAATTGAGTAATTAGTCTACAACAAAGGCAATCCCAATTACTGAAATCACAAAAATGCAAAAATAACAATTTCTAGAAAAAAATTTAATCAATTTTTATTCCAAAATCGCCGGACTGAAAGTTTTGGTTGTCTTTTATCCTACGCGGCGAAGGAAGGCTTTAGAAAGAAACAAGGGCTTGGAGAGAAGTGGACTAGGCTGTATGTCACGCGCAGTAAGGAAGGAAAGCCATTGCTTCTTCCAGGCATAAAGAGTACCTATTGCTGAAGGTAATAGGAAGGAAAGTCTCGATGTAAGTAGGACGGGTTGGTAAGGACACGTCGACTAACTGCCCCTCTTTCCGCGTCTTTTACCTCGTAAAACGTGTCAAATGGCCTCGTCTCCGTTTTCCTAGCTCTATGCTTTTGTAATATATATATATATATATAAGTCCATATATATATATATATAAAAGTCCATGAGGTAATCTTTATAAAGAAGATAAAAAATAAGAAAATTAGTTTGGAAGATAGCAACTGCACTACTTATGCCTTACTCTTAACTATCCATTTCCGCGGGTTACGCGTCGATCCGAAGGTTCTCCTGGCTACGAAGGATATAAAAAAATAAAAGAGTTGGGACAGCACTACCCATTCTTGCAACGCCGCTCAATTTATAATATTCAGTAAGGTTTGAATTCTCTGTTAACTCTAGTGTATCTATATTTAGTTGCCACATGCCCAAATGTGATGCAACTGCCTATTGATGATTACCTTGAGGCTTGAAATCTAACCACACATCCTCCATCCAAACTGGAACCCAACATAGTTGCCACATGCCCAAATGTGATGCAACTGCCTATTGATGATTACCTTGAGGCTTGAAATCTAACCACACATCCTCCATCCAAACTGGAACCCAACAACAAATTCAACACTGCTTACCGGAACCATGACACTTCCCCTCCTCCTGCTAAAAATAAACATGCCAAAAATAATAGTTCTACCTCCTAAAAAAATAAGAGTCTCTGAATATCAAGATAACAACTATGTCAACACTTCCTATAAATAGCATGTCTAAAATACTAAATGCTAAAAATAACAATTGCTTGCATGTCATTGAAAATAGTCTCATTGGATTTGTCTTCATGCAAAGAACTTGGATATGTGCTCTGATTCGACATGCAAGTCTTGTAACCGTAAGTCGTGAAGCACATTGCATTTTGCTCGAAATAGGCTCATCAGGATCGTGAGTTCACAAGGACCATGGATATGTCGTTAACTCTACTCCAAGAAAATAGGAGAATTGCTAAAAAATAGCAAGCTGCCGAAATATGAACAAGCTGGCTTTATAACCAGTTTCAATCACTGTGAAACACTGGATGTACCTGTAATCGAACTAGCATGACGGAATCATGCTGGATCTTAACTCTCCAATTGCAGATGCAACCTAGGGGTTAACAACCCATTAGCTACCTACTCTATTCTCTATATGGAAGAATTTCAACAATACAACTTTGACACCATGTTAAATTTTTTAATTCATGATAGCAGATCTACACTCAAAGATTGAAATTGAGAACATTAGAAAACACCAATTAAAATGTCATATTTTCTAAAACTAAATGCTTAGGAGTATAGATCAAGAGTGTAGACACTGCATATCATAATTTTAGATCAGTTCTACAAGTGATGGAGTGTAGATATGCAAATACTAAATCTACAAATAAAAACCAACAAGCTAGAAATATATAGCAGCAATCATATAACTTTTCATTAACATTGAAAGAATAATTACAATGACTACTTATTTTCTAATGCACCCTCCATATCCTTTTTATAGAATATGCCCGAATGTACTCTTATTCATATTTACAAGTAACTGCGCTTTTCACAATGCCGAGAATACTTGTTCCAAGTGCTGTAAGTGGTCCTCTTAGAAGATATTGAAAACCAGTATATCATCTAGGGACACGTTCACAATACACTCAAGATATGATTCGAGCACAATACACTCAAGATATGATTCGAGCACTTTGTTCATAATTCTCATGAATATTGCAGGGACATTATGAACTGAGGAAGACCACAAGGCATCACCAGCCATTCAAATAGTCCTTAGTGCATATTAAAGCTGGTCTTCCACATATCTTCTACATTGATACAAATTAGGGGGTATTTGGACCTCAAATCGATCTCACTGAAATGCTTTGCTCCCTTATGTTGTTTTAGTGGGTCATAGATGCACATTTATAGATATCCATTCTTAATGGTGATTTTGTTTAAGCGCCGATAGTCCATGCACATTCTCCATGTCCCATTCTTCCTTGGAACACAAGAACAATGACAAATCCACATGAGCTAGGTCAAATGTGGCCTTGTCCAACAACTCTTGTATCTTCCTCTTGATATCATCATTTTCTAATTAAGAAATCCTGTGCGGTGCCTCATTTGGTAGAGCTACACCCTGTCGAGGTCAATGGAGTGCTCAAATGAGCAGCTTAGAGGCATTTCTTGTGGTTTTTGGAACAACTTGAAGTAGTGCATCAACAACTTGTCCAACTGCTTATGCTATTTTGACTTTTCTTGTTGCATTGGATCTTCGTGCATTGATGGTTTGGTGTCTTGGTGTCCTTGATTGGAAAGTGCCATTCTTTTCTCTTTCTTTGGTTGCAGGACTATCAAAGAAAACTATCAAGACTTTGATCAATCTCAAGGCTTCAACCACTGAAATGAGTGCTAAGGTTGCTAGGTCTCTTTGCACTATTAATTAGTAAGCTTGACCATCTTTGATAGGTCTATATTGGCTTAGGTGCCTTTAGTAGATTGCATATTGATCTCATAGATGTGGATTGGAAGCTATCGCACCACACTCCTTCAATGGAATAGCACCAAACTCCACTTTATCAAATATAATTTGCTAAGATGACAAACTTTATCGTGCACTTACGCTAGATGGACTTCCTTGTTCTTGTTGAGACAACTGAAGGAGTAGGGTGCAGGATGCACAACTGTAGGTAGGTTATGCTTCTTCACTATCGCTTTTGAGATGGGATCTTGTTGATTGTGAGTATCAAATATTGCTATCATAGGCTTCTGTTTGATTAGGTATTTAATGGAGAATCATGCTCAGCTTGACTAGGATGCGTGACTGCATTTAAGAAATGCCTTTTGTTGCATTATTGGGGATATATTTCATTTTCTCCTTGCCATGGTGTATTCGACTTTCGGCGCTTCACTAGATGTAGCCTCCAATTATCCAATATACATCCTTGGGTGTCTTTCGTACCTACAATAATTGCAAAAGGGAACATTCTTCTTCTTTGGTCTGCTCTGTCCTTTTGGTTACTTGGAGTTGGTGCTTTGTTCACCATATACTGCAACGGTCTTCTTTCCTCGACCGGGATTAGTGCAAGCAACATTATTAGGCTTCTTCCAACTATTTTTAACCTTTTCTAACTTAGCCTTTCAACAAGGGTTTTCAAGAATGCAGATGTTAAACATCCCAAGTTCCTTTTGAATGAGCAACTTCTTGAAAAGTTGCAAGATACTTGTTTTTCCTCCTATGTTTCACATTGTCAAATGGTAGATTGTTTGGAGGATTCTCATGACATGGTGGATCATGAGAAATGTGGAAATTTGAATGTGCTTAATGTGTTTGAAGATGAACTTGAAGAGATCCAAACACTTGATGTGGTGGAAGAGGAACTTGAATTGTCTCTTGATGAAGGTTATGCAATTTTTAAAGAAGAGCATGATTCCTCTACATTGGAACCAATCTATGACAAAGGTTTCACACTTTTGAAGGAGCTGCATGATACTACCCATATGGATCCTTCCCATGATGAAACTTATGCACTTTTTTATCATTTGGGTGAGTTAGTTCATTATCCTACATCCTACAATTCCATGTTTTGCAGCATTAGTCTCAATGAAGTATGGGTGAAAGGGTTCTTTTTCATGGTGCCACATGAGGAGTATGGAACTCCTAGATTTATCTTTTATGATGACATGGTTGGAGCACATTCTTATTCACATTTGCAGCAACATCCTTTGTTACTTTATGATGATGCACATCTACATGGATGCACCTATGATATGCATTTGAGTCACTCGAAGACTCATGGTTTTTCTTGCTCAACACTTGATTCATTTGATGTTGGAGGAACTTCATCCAACACTTGGGTGAATAGATTTATGATTGGAGAACATTTTTGTTGCAAGCCACATACTTTGTTATATCTTTATGATTCTCACATTCAGGGATGTATGGGTGAGACTTCTTTGAGTCATTTGAAGTCTCTTTGTTTTTTCTGCTCATTATTTGGTTCAGATTTTAGTGGAAATTCTTCATTCAATTTTTGGATGAAAGAATACATGGTTGAATATTTTGATGCATATCACATCCTTTTGGAGTAGCATTATAGGTCATGAGATCCTCACCTATGTCATTGGAGCAGATTTGATTGGTCACTTGAAGCTTGTATGCACTTGAAAAATGGTGGTCTACTTGCTTGGAGGTATAAGCACTTTCATGACTCTTTGATAAAGCATATCCTTGATGTACATTTTCATTATGTTGTTATGTACTTTGATGATATATATTTGGTACTCATGATGTTTGGAAGGATGCATACAAGAAAATGGGATCCAGGAATCCTCTTATCTAATGGTGTGGGTTGGAGAGCACTCTTAATTGTTTGGGTGCAATACAAGCAATGGGACCCTGGAATAATTTTTATCTCATTGGTTTCAAATTTTTTGGGGAAACAAGCAGTATGGGAGATGGATTTCCCGCTTAATAAAGTGATTTTTATCAGAGTAATGCAGCGGCAAGCATGGTGGTTCCTCTCTAAAATTTTCATGGAGACTCAAAGACTCAAGGTTGGGCAATTCAATGGGAACTTCAAAGAATTATATAGAAAGCAGGTTCGTCAACACCCATATTTAAAATTGCTTGAGGACAAGCAATATTGGGAAGGGAGGATTTGTTATGTCCCAAATTTGGCATTGGGTCACAATGGCCTAATCACATTGGCCCTATTCATTATAGTTTGTCAAATTGATGCTAAAGGTCAAATAATTGCCAAGGAGGAAAATTACGTTTCCTAAGTTTGGCGTGGAAGCTTTGGGATTTGGAATAATGGGGATAATAAATGATGTTTGAACATTATAATGGCATAAATATTTAATAAAGGAGCTAAATAAATATATACAAGTGAAAATCAAAGTGGCATTTGATCATGAAGACACATGGAGGAAGTGGGACCGACATATGGCTAGATTTCCCCACTACACTTGGCATCATTCTCTCACCAATTCGAATTCAAGGTGAATGGTAACATACTTGGGGGAGTCCAAAAGGTATTATTCATGGCATGACTCATCCAAAGTCGAAATATAGAGGAAGAGTAACTCCCATGGAAGAGGAAGAGGCAATTTGGAGCTAGTGAGACACTTGGGCTAGATTCTCTAGCTCTATGACAACAATGATGAAGATGCTATGACACCTATGACACAAATCAGACCTGAAGGCTGACATATGATATATATGACATGTCAAGGCTAAAAATAGACTCCAAGAGGGCGCTCAAGGGTGTTAGGACAGCTAAGATGCTTCCACATGTGATTTGGTGGAAGTGGGAGACTAGGAATTGGTGTACAAGTGGCGTTCTTTGGAATCTCTTCCCAACTTGAGTTGGCATGAGTCTCTTGAAAGGAATTTGACCCATGGAGGACATTAGAACTTTATAAATGTCAATAACAAAGAATGAAACCAGCTTTTGATCATTTGTAGAATTTGCAATTGCATTTGTGAAGAGGGAGAGCTAGTGGATGACTAGTTTCTTGCCTTAGCCAATTTCGAGGATGAAAGATTCCCATCCAAGTTGGTAATTGGAAAGGCCATTCAGACCTTTCATTTGGAGCTTTAATGGAGTCTTTCTTTGCATGTGTAAGCTACAGGGCAGCTCATGGTTTCTTCTATTGCAGCTCACTCCTTCAACCATTTTTAGTTTTGATGGCATATTCTTGATCCTTGAGGGAGGGCGTTTTTGGTGAGCTATTGTACTATTTGGGGGAGCTTCTAATGCCCCATGTCTTCTGTAATATGAAGTAAATACTTTGTTCTTCATCTCCAAAAAGTTTCAGGTCGAAATTCCAAGTAGAAATGTATAAATCTCAATTTTAATGAAAGAATAGTGCCATTTCCCCACTACCTTGTTGTAAATCAATGTAATGCTGATGATTTCGAATGAATGGATGATTCTCTGATATATTTGTGATTAATATACTGCCATGGATGTCTTCTACAAGTTTCATGTACTGTACTTGAACATTTGAACTATTTTTACTCAGTTTAATTGCATTGGGAGAAGAAATAGTGCCATTTCCCCAAGGGTCAAATTGGTGATTTTTGCAATTGAATGGGAGAGGGTTGGAACAGATATAATAATGAATTAATGGTGCACATGAGACTTTAATAACATCCTTAATACATTCCCTACCTCTTTTCAGAAATTTGAGTGGGTTTGGAGGCATTTGGGAAGCCATTTTCAGTACTTACCCCAGGGGGATTTGAACCCCAAATTACTAGTAAAATTGCATACTTGGTCCAGAATCTTAAGAGAGTTTGCAGAGGTCTTTTGGTGGCTATATTTCATCCCTGAACATCATATTCAAGTCCTAATATCATTCATACACCTTCCTTGAATATTTGAAGGCATTTGGAGTCAATTTGAGACTTAGAGACCAATACTAGTCAAAGAGAAATCACTAGTAAAGTTACCTACATTGACCAGAATTGAAAGAGGATTTGTAGAAGTATTTTAAAGGTATAAAGGCATCCCTGAAACACATATTTATGTTCTAATATCAGTCATATACCTTCTCATAAGATTTGGGATCATTTGGGGCAAATTTGGGACTTAGAGATCAAAACTAGTAAAAGGTCGAACTAGGGAAAAAAAGTGGTAAATTGCCATTTTAATAAAATTCCTAACAAGGGATATTACAGTGGTATCAGAGCATGGTCCTTGCACCTGTGGATTATGTACATACATTCAAGAATAATTGGCAGCCATGTCAATTATTATGATGAATCCTATGAGTACAATTCGTATGAGGAATATGTAAATGCTTATGACTTATGAGCAATATGAAGCAGAATGTGAATGGTACGAGAAAGAGGTGCCATCATGCAACACTTCTTACAATTTCAAGAGAAATGAAGATTATTCTTATGACTTTAAATCTGATGAATATGAGTGTGTCACACCAACCAAGGATAATTCTATGAGTGAGTTCCAAAGATGGAGAGCAAAATATAAAACCTTGTCCCAACAATATAAAAAATATCAAGAATATCTTGCTTCGAGCAAAAATACACAAAATGCCATGTCTTTTGAGTACTATGTTGAACATGTTTTCGAAAATAGGCCAAAAAATGAAGATGTGGAGTTAGTAAAGAAAGGTTTATGCCCTTCTTGTAAAGAACCTTGGAGTGAGTATTATACATGTGTGCATGAAATAATGTCCCACTTGAGGAGAGCTTTTGGGAATTCTTCAAAAAGAGATTCCAAAGATATTGATCATAAAGAAAACAAGGGGCAAAATGCATCATCTTACTTGAAGGATAAAAATGAAGAGACATCACAAGAGAATGAAGAAGATTCTATTGAAAATATGGAAGATCATTTCGAGACACCTTCTAACTTAGACATGAACCAAAGAGCATCTACTGATGGATGCTTAAATTATGAAGGAGTACCTACTGATGGTTGCTCGCACCTCTATGTTGGTGACATAGAGATCACTTTTGAAAGTGTTGCTGCAAGCCCAAGTTCCATTAAGCATGATAATGAAGACCTTGTAGCAGTTGAAGAAGAACCAAGATCAACTTCCCCATCACCACTTGAGCTTCATGAAGTTGGTCCAAGCAAAAATGAAGAAGATGAGGAGGTTCATTTGCAAGAGTCTCATTTTCTTGAAGGGTCCTTAAAGATGAATGAAAATAAGATCCAAGAATGAAAATAAGATCCAAGAGTCCCTCAGCATTCTCCATGACACTCAAGCATTGGTGTCAAATTCTTGTTGGAGAGCTACTTCATTGGAGGAAACATCCTTCCTTGAAGATATGGAGAAGATTCAAAGAGCAATGTGCCACATCAAAGGTAATTTCATGTCTTTGATTTTTGATAGAAACCATTTGTTTGAGCTTAATGAATTGTTACATGATGCATACTTGAAGAATAATGAGGATATTCATAATCTCACAATTCAAAATGAGCAACTTCTTGAAAAGTTGCAAGATACTTGTTTTTCCTCCTCTATTTCACATTGTCAAATGGTAGATTGTTTGGAGGATTCTCATGACATGGTGGATCATAAGAAATGTGGAAATTTGAATGTGCTTAATGTGTTTGAAGATGAACTTAAAGAGATCCAAACACTTGATGTGGTGGAAGAGGAACTTGAATTGTCTCTTGATGAAGGTTATGCAATTTTTAAAGAAGAGCATGATTCCTCTACATTGGAACCAATCTATGACAAAGGTTTCACACTTTTGAAGGAGCTGCATGATACTACCCATATGGATCCTTTCCATGATGAAACTTCTGCATTTTTTTATCATTTGTGTGAGTTAGTTCATTATCCTACATCCTACAATTCCATGTTTTGCAGCATTAGTCTCAATGAAGTATGGGTGAAAGGGTTCTTTTTCATGGTGCCACATGAGGAGTATGAAACTCCTAGATTTATTTTTTATGATGACATGGTTGGAACACATTCTTATTCACATTTGCAGCAACATCCTTTGTTACTTTATGATGATGCACATCTACACGGATGCACCTATGATATGCATTTGAGTCACTTGAAGACTCATGGTTTTTCTTGCTCAACACTTGATTCATTTGATGTTAGAGGAACTTCATCCAACACTTGGGTGAATAGATTTATGATTGGATAACATTTTTGTTGCAAGCCACATACTTTGTTATATCTTTATGATTCTCACATTCAGGGATGTATGGGTGAGACTTCTTTGAGTCATTTGAAGTCTCCTTGTTTTTTCTGCTCATTATTTGGTTCAGATTTTAGTGGAGATTCTTCATTCACTTTTTGAATGAAAGAATACATGGTTGAATATTTTGATGCATATCACATCTTTTTGGAGCAACATTAGAGGACATGAAATCCTCACCTATGTCATTGGAGCAGATTTGATTGGTCACTTGACGCTTGTATGCACTTGGAAAATGGTGGTCTACTTGCTTGGAGGTATAAGCACTTTCATGACTCTTTGATGAAGCATATCCTTGATGTACATTTTCATTATGTTGTTATGTACTTTGATGATATATATTTGGCACTCATGATGTTTGGAATGATGCATACAAGAAAATGAGATCCAGGAATCCTCTTATCTAATGGTGTGGGTTGGAGAGCACTCTTAATTGTTGGGGTGCAATACAAGCAATGGGACCATGGAATAATTTTTCTCATTGGTTTCAAATTTTTTGGGGAAACAAGCAGTATGGGAGATGGATTTTCCACTTAATAAAGTGATTTTTATCAGAGTAATGCAGCAGCAAGCATGGTGGTTCCTCTCTAAAATCTTCATGGAAACTCAAAGACTCAAGGTTGGGCAATTCAATGGCAACTTCAAAGAATTATATAGAAAGCAGGTTTGTCAACACCCATATTTAAAATTGCTTGAGGACGAGCAATATTGGGAAGGGAGGATTTGTCATGTCCCAAATTTGGCATTGGGTCACAATGCCCTAATCACATTGGCCCTATTCATTATAGTTTGTCAAATTGATGCTAAAGGGCAAATAATTGCCAAGGAGGAAAATTACTAGTTTCCTAGGTTTGGGGTGGAAGCTTTGGGATTTGGAATAATGGGGATAATAAATGATGTTTGAACATTAGAATGGCATAAATATTTAATAAATGAGCTAAATAAATATATACAAGTGAAAATCAAAGTGGCATTTGATCATGAACACACATGGAGGAAGTGGGACCGACATATGGCTAGATTTCCCCACTACACTTGGCATCATTCTCTCACCAATTCGAATTCAAGGTGAATGGTAACATACTTGGGGGAGTCCAAAAGGTATTATTCATGGCATGACTCATCCAAAGTCGAAATATAGAGGAAGAGTAACTCCCATGGAAGAGGAAGAGGCAATTTGGAGCTAGTGAGACACTTGGGCTAGATTCTCTAGCTCTATGACAACAATGATGAAGATGCTATGACACCTATGACACAAATCAGACCTGAAGGCTGACATATGACATATATGACATGTGAGGGCTAAAAATAGACTCCAAGAGGGCGCTCAAGGGTGTTAGGGCAGCTAAGATGCTTCCACATGTGATTTGGTGGAAGTGGGAGACTAGGAATTGGTGTACAAGTGGTGTTCTTTGGAATCTCTTCCCAACTTGAGTTGGCATGAGTCTCTTGGAAGGAATTCGACCCATGGAGGACATTATAACTTTATAAATGTCAATAACAAAGAATGAAACCAGCTTTTGATCATTTGTAGAATTTGCAATTGCATTTGTGAAGAGGGAGAGCTAGTGGATGACTAGTTTCTTGCCTTAGCCAATTTCGAGGGTGAAAGATTCCCATCCAAGTTGGTAATTGGAAAGGCCATTCAGACCTTTCATTTGGAGCTTTAATGGAGTCTTTATTTGCAGGCGTAAGCTATAGGGAAGCTCATGGTTTCTTCTATTGCAGCTCACTCCTTCAACCATTTCCAGTTTTGATGGCATATTCTTGATCCTCGAGGGAGGGCGTTTTTGGTGAGCTATTGTACTCTTTGGGGGAGCTTCTAATGCCCCATTTCTTCTGTAATATGAAGTAAATACTCTGTTCTTCATCTCCAGAAAGTTTCAGGTCGAAATTCCAAGCAGAAATGTATAAATCTCAATTTTAATGAAAGAACAGTGCCATTTCCCCACTACCTTGTTGTGAATCAATGTAATGTTGATGATTTCGAATGAAATGATGATTCTCTGATATATTTGTGATCAATATACTGCCATGGATGTCTTCTACAAGTTTCATGTACTGTACTTGAGCATTTGAAGTATTTTTATTCAGTTTAATTGCATTGGGAGAAGAAATAGTGCCATTTCCCCAAGGGTCAAATTGGTGATTATTGCAGTTGAATGGGAGAGGGTTGGAACAGATATAATAATGAATTAATGGTGCACATGAGACTTTAATAACATCCTTAATACATTCCCTACCTCTTTTCAGAAATTTGAGTGGGTTTGGAGGCATTTGGGAAGCCATTTTCAGTACTTACCCCAGGGGGATTTGAACCCCAAATTACTAGTAAAATTGCATACTTGGTCCAGAATCTTAAGAGAGTTTGCAGAGGTCTTTTGGTGGCTATATTTCATCCCTGAACATCATATTCAAGTCCTAATATCATTCATACACCTTCCTTGAATATTTGAAGGCATTTGGAGTCAATTTGAGACTTAGAGACCAATACTATTCAAAGGGAAATCATTAGTAAAGTTACCTACATTGACCAGAATTGAAAGAGGATTTGCAGAAGTATTTTAAAGGTCCAAAGGCATCCTTGAAAGACATATTTATGTTCTAATATCATTCATATACCTTCTCATAAGATTTGGGATCATTTGGAGCAAATTTGGGACCTAGAGATCAAAACTAGTCAAAGGTCGAACTAGGGAAAAAAAGTGGAAGATTGCCATTTTAATAAAATTCCTAACAAGGGATATTACAATGACTTTTAATGGAAGTACAATAATGATGCCTTATATTGATAAGGTTGTTTGGTGTTTGTTCGTATCCTTTATAGGACATTGTGTTGTCTCCCAAAATGGCATGCGTGTTGTTGAAGCCCACAATGTAACACACCAGCTGGATGACAACTCTCTCAGGAGAGAGGCCAATGTCACCACACTCCTCTCCTCTTCACTTCAGGTTGGCTCTTCTCCAACTCTAGGGGGGTATCCCTAAGATAGGATCGCTAAGGCAGGTACAGTAAACATGCAAGGTGAATTGAAGAGGCTGCCTTAGAGAAACAAATGTAAAAAAGATGTATTTTAGATGGGTGATGGAAAAAGAAGGAAAGATCAATCCTCAAGGAAAGACCAGTGCCAGTACCAGAAGGGGAAATGGAGTCAAAAGAGGAGTCATGGAGGCCTTGTGCTTCATAAAAGTGAGTCTAATCTAGAATGCTCAAACGATCATATCTAAATCAACATTTCGTACAACCGAATACTAATATCCATCGAAATACAAATTGCTCAAGCATACTTAACCAACTTAACAACCGTAAATGGCTAATCTATTGTGCTTAAAAAAGCCCTCACAAGCTAGATTTATTCTGCAACTTGAAATACATCGCACAACCACATGAAAGATGCTCAATCTGTCCACAAACCCAACATGGAATTTTCATTAAGTTCTAGGGAAAGAAAATCCCAAAAGTTTTTCCATCACCCATCTAAAATATATCTTTTTTACATTTCTTTCTCTAAGGCAGCCTCTTCAATTCACCTTGCCTGTTTACTGTACCTGCCTTAGCGATCCTATCTTAGGGATACCCCCCTAGAGTTGGAGAAGAGCCAACCTGAAGCGAAGAGGAGAGGAGTGTGGTGACATTGGCCTCTCTCCTGAGAGAGTTGTCATCCAGCTGGTGTGTTACATTGTAGGCTTCAACAACACACATGCCATTTTGGGAGACAACATTTTTGGTGTCGTTGCCAGGGACAGAGTCTAGTTCCCGAAATTTGAAGACTGTGCTTCATTGACGACATTTGTGGGAGATTATAATGCATAATTCTTTTTCTCACATGGCGACTCCATGGAGGGATAGAGCCCTTGTCCTTTTGCAGATTTGAAGATCCTATTGGGTGTAGAGGTGAGCACACCCATTGAAGGCTTTCAAGCTCACCTTGGCGACTCCACAGTTTGGTACGAGGTATGACTATATACATTTTTCAAATTTAGTACCTTGTTCTTTGATTTATGGATATTTGTTGTAATCTTACTCTGCTGAAAATTGTAAAGAGCTTGTAGCTGTTGCTACCTTATGGAAAAATAAAGTTGGCTTTGGAGGCAAATGATGTGCATTTCTTTTGGTTTATGAGCAAATAGTCTTCATTGTTGAGGTATTATCTGTAGTATTTCATTTGTGCAATTTCAATCTTGGTTATAACTTATGCTTAGATCTCTTTATTAAGAGCATAGAACAAGCATTTGATGGTCCAATTTGCTTGTCAGTTTTAGGCTTGAATAGTTTTGAGAGTACAAATTGTAATCGGTTTTACTACCTTGTCTCTCTTCTCATTTTTGTCTAATACTCTTAGTTTAACCAAGCTTTGTTTGTATAAGTGTGTATGTATTTCCGATCCTCAAAAGGTTGAGATGAGATGAACTCGGTTGTATCTCCCTCTTCTCCACCAACAAGAAACTTGTGCTAATAGTTTGTTTTCAGGAAACCTCCAGAGGGCAAGATCTAAGGATTTGCATCAAAGCGGAAAAGTTGCTTCTTCCATCAACAAAAAACTCATTCTTCAAACTTGGTTACTTGGTCCTAAAGCTTACCTCTTCTAGCTTCCACCTTTGCTCCTTGAGTTCTCTTTGCCTTGACAGTTGTCTCTATCCTTGCTATCGTTCTTACCATCTCTCTTTGCTATTTCTTCACCTTCAAACGCTGCCTATTGTTCACTATTGGACTGTCCATTCTTTTGGACTGTATGCTGCCCACTTTTCACTTTTTTTTGGCCTACTGTCCATGCCATTGGACAGCCCATTGTTCATGTTATTGGATTGCCATTTGTCCATTCTTTCCTAGCTGCCCACTGTCCAAACAGTGGACTGATCATTACCCACTTGTTGGCTGCCCTTTCATCCATTTTTTGCAGCCACTCTCTCCTTTTCACTTGACTGTCCTATCACTCTTTGACTGTCCCAAAACTCCTTTCCTTCTTTCTCCTTCCATTTTGTCCTCTGTCTTGTCTTTTACCTCTCCTTTCGTCCATCTTCAAGAAAGCCCTAAAAAGACATAATAACAAAACAAAAGACTTGTTAAACGTTTGCATTAGTTAATTGTTTTAAATTTGATTAAAAGTTAGTAGTTGTTGGCTTAATTTCTTGGTTGATAGATTAGACCTCATTTTGATTAGTTTACTTTTCATATTTAGATCTCATTCATAGTCATTGTTTCTATTCTAGAAAGTAGGCTTGCATACTTAGTTATTTTCCATAAAAAGTCAACTATCTTGCATTGGAGAAAAGAATGAGCATATAGGTTAGTGCTAGTTACATCTAGTTTGATTTTTCTTGCATCATAAATCTTAGAACTAGCTTTGATTTGATTTTGTACTAGCTTTGATTTGATGTTGTACTAACGCTAATGGGTGCATAAGTTTTTTGGGAATTTTTTGCTACAAGTTTTGAGAAGAGAAAAGAGGTCATTGAAAAGTGAAGTAAAAAAAAGTTGAAACTAAGACCATTTGGAGATAACCCAAAGAGAAGTTTTGAACCAAAGAAGATCGAAGACCAAACGATGATGATGTTAACCAAGAAGTTCTAGAATTCTCAATCTCCTTTTGTATAAAAGAAGTCATAAGACTCTTTGTTTCAAGTACTTTTTATTTTCAGTTTCTCATTTTGGTTGAAATTCCTCAATACATTGTAATCGTTTAATAAAAAGTTTAAGTGGAGGAGTCCTCCACTTTTTTGGGTTTCTTTTCTATTTGGGGAAAAGTGTTGTGTTTTGTTAACTTTGATCTTTCATTTCATGCTTTAGATTAGTCTTTATTTCACTGTTCTCTCTTCCAAGTTTTGACCAGAGCAAGCTAACTTTGGGATTGTATCCCAAAGGCCACATAGTTTTGTGGTAGCTTCTCGTTCCCCCCGTTAGCCTCCTCGTCGAAGTTTCAGCTAGCTGGAAAGTCTCAAGGAATAACGGTTCTGAGTGATCGACCTTGTTCGGAGGTTGATCCTACCTTAGATTAACATTTGTTTGGTAGAACACTAAATCTTGCTTTCAGTTATTTTCAAGCATCTTATCATATCTTGTTATCATATTTTTACCTTCAGTAATTTAAGCTTCATAGTTATTTTTCACAACTGCTTCTGCTTGCAATAAAATAAACAAAGCCTCTTGAACTTGGCTAAATCCAAGTCAAGAGGACTCTCTGTCGGAGAGCATTCTAAATGTGCATTTTCCCCCCTGCATTAGGCATATTAGATTAGAAAAGTCTCTTGAACTTTGGTTTTAAGACTAAGTCAAGAGCGCTCTCTATCGAAGAGTTGAACGGTGCTCTTAATTAATAAAATACTTCAACTCACATTCCCTCGTTAATTAATTTATTTTGGTTGATTGTCCAACACCCGTGTGCTTTGCCAACCTGAAAAGGTTGGGCTAGTACTCAGAAAGGTGAAGGATCTACTAAGCTTACAAGTGATAATCTAATTAAAACTTTACCCCAATCCAAACCGACGTTTAATACTGAGGTTGCTTCTTGAAACAGGTGGTGCCGGGAATCCACTGTCAGACTCGAGGGCGGTTTAAACATTGGACACCTATCCTCTGAATCTGGGTGCTCCCGACCTATCATCTAAGAGGTTGCTAGTATTTTTCCCGTTTGGTGTAACTCTTTTGATATCCTTGTTTCTTAGCCTAATAATCAAAGACCACTAAAATTTACATTTATCAAGATAATTTTCATAACGATCTCACGAACAGTACCTTTCAAGACCCACACATTCAGCATCACATCTTTTCTTTGACTCCATAAGGCACTGGTTGTTTAAAACTTATATCTTGATCAGGACCATTTGTCCTTGTGTTTATTTTTCATATTGTGAATGCTTTATCTGATTATCAAGTCTTGAGGAATACTGTAATCTTGTTACCTCATTTAGCAACGTGGATTGCATTATTATCTTGTGTTTATCTCATTCGTAAATTGGTATCATCACAATAAACTCCTAAACAACACCCATCCACATCACTTCACCAAAAAACTTTAAAACATAAGAGCCTTAGTGAAACTCTTTGTAGGGACTACCCCCCTTGGCTTCGTTAGGAGTTAGCCTAAACGAAGGAGCTGGGATTCAGGTGACAGTACCTGGCTCATTGCTTTCCCCCAAGGCCACACCTCTCCCCACTTCCAGTGAGGGAGACAGCTTTCGAAAGATTTCCGCTGCTGGTGTGCAATATGGCGGACAACACATTGCATTGTACATGAATTACTTTTGATTCAATAAATTTAACTTGATTCACTCTCTTTTGTAACTTTGTGCATTCTGTGTATGTTTCAAATTTTTATGGTATCAGGGTTAGGTTAATAGCACCTGGGAGGTTGTTGAATGCACAGTAACATGAATTATAAATGCAGTGGAAAGGTGATCAAGGAAAGGAGTGACCAGTAGAAATTGCACGTGGGAGAGATGAGATATTTTCTAGGAGAAAGATAAGTGCCGCAATTATGATAAAATCTGGATGTGGCGAGATAGAGAGAGAGTAGGCATTTCTGTACCTAGTTGCTAGACATGGAGTGACAAGACCCACATAGAGATTAAAAATGGGTGACGTCAATGTGAGAGTAGACATGCACTAAAGATTTCAGGTAGTAACACTTATGGGAGATAGATAAGATATTTTTTTATGCCAAAAGTCTTAGGTATGCGCTCATTGGAGATGTGATGGGAGAAACATACCATAAGGCATTATGAATATGATGGAAGAATCAGATCTGTAAGAGATGGCTAGGTGAGGCCAGTGCTACTATCTTAAAGCTATATCAATGGAAACAAATGTCATGAGAGATCATTGAGAAATTCAAACAACATGGTAGGCGACACCATACGTTGTCGAAATTTGTTGTTGAGAGGTTCACGTCAGTGTACGAGAGAGTTTAACTATAGATGTATCAGATGGATGGGAGAGAGCTAGATTGACAGGAGAAAAATATTGGTGGTGATAGATCAAAATTGTTTCTAAAGGTAGTTTAATTTAATTAAATTGGAAAGTTTCCTGAGTTTGGATTTAAAAAAAGGTGGTGACATAGTATCACAAGCAGTTTTAGGGGCTAAGTGCTTTGAAAAGAAGGGGGAATATAGTTAAAATGCAGATGAGGGATCAAGTGGTAGATTACAAAGGAAAGTTAAGAGTGTAGTTGAGCAGGTAAATTATGCATGATGTCTGCTGTTTTGAATTTGTTTGAATCCCACTTTTCAGATGAAGAAAAGGGCAAAGGTGAGTGGAAGAAGGCTATGAAGGAAGACTAGGATGCATTCATGAAGAACACTAGGGTTTTGGTGAATTTACATCTTGTTAAAGAACCCTTTGGTTGCCAATAGGTTTACCGAATTAAATATAAGGCAGGGGACTTTTGGATAAGTATAATGGTAGGTTGATTGCAAAAAGTTTTACACAATAGGAAGGGGTGGACTATGAACAGATTTTTGCTTCCCACCATGACATCAGAATTTCGTTGGAAGATTTGTCAAATGGACATAAAAAGTGCTTTCTCAACAGCGATTTGAAAGAGGAGTTTTGTATGTATTAGTGATGGGGATTTCATGTTGTAGGTGAGGAGCATCTTGTGTGCAGATTGTTTAAGGCTCTTTATGAGCTCAATCTGTCCCTAAAGGTCTAGTGCATCAAAATTGATGAACATCTCAACTCAGCTGGATCCACAAGGACGACTCTTGTTTGAAATCTTAATGTCAAAAGCACATATGATGATATTGTGATTCTAATGGTATAAGTGGATAATCTTATCATCACAGATTCACAAGTAATGAGGTCAATGCAATTGAAAAGGTTAAATATTATTATATTGCTTTTGACATCACTGATTTAGGACTCCTACATCACTGCTTAGGTTTAGAGTTTGAAAGATTGATAGTTGTGTTATGGTATCATAATTCTAGTTTGCCAAAAGATTTTTGGATATAATGGTCATAATAAGAATTTGGACTTCATAAGTAGGACTTACGCCTAATAATGACTTAGTAATAAAGTGATGTAGTAATGAGTTATTTAATGTAGTAGTTAAATGGCTATAACTTATGTATCTGGGAATGGTGCTCAAACCCAGAGCGCACATCCTCTGAGCCCCACCCAATTGGATGCTACTCAGTGTTTTGTATCTCTCTTCTTGGTGCAGTGGATAGGGGGCACCAAGTGACATGCAAAGTGCAACACCATTTTGACACCTAGGCTAGTGAGACCCTGGGGGGCAGCACAAACCCCAATTGTGAGAACCAAGAGAGGCTTTTGTATGAGACTCCGAGACAATTCATGCCTATCCAATAGGCACCCCCCCTCCACCAGATTTCGGTAGCAAGTCACCTCTTCTAGACAAAGAGACATTCTCTAGTCTAGACCCAACTCTAGCTAGATTTCCATACAAAGATTCCCATCGGCCTCAAATGATAGGAGAGCTCCACATTTGATTTCAGAGGAGGATCTGTTCTCTCCTCAGTCCAATGACATGCACTTGGAGCACTGAGGCTCTCTTGCACTCAGTTCCAAAGCATTGCATATTCCCTTTTAGCATTATATTAGTTGCACCCAGATTGTAATGATTTGCTTTATTTCATGCTTTTATAGGAATGACATCTTCTACTCCCACTTTGTTATGCTACATATGTACGGAGCAGTCTTGGTGACTTACTTTTGGTCATTTATTGGACATCAATACACTTATCTTCTCCTGCTGTGTAATGACTAAATGAGACATTGTATTATACCTAATATTGAATTAATCCACTCTTTGTCGTTTTTATGGGTATTCTTGTCCTTGTGTGTGTAAATCTCACATGGCATTGGAGACACGATGAAAAGAAGCCGAGGAAGAAGCGGTTGGAGTTGAGGGATTGCTGTCATTAGAGAAGGCACTGAGGAACTGCACTCATAGACATGGTTAGATAGAGGCAAACTGATCTTTGAGGTATTTAATAATTGATTTGTGGTTGATTTGGTTGAATGGATGTTCGTAAAGTTAAAAAATAATAATAAAAAAACATGAGAGGGATTGTGAAACAAAATCAAAGAATTCGTGAAGTATTGTCTTGTGTAAGGCACAAGGATTGAAGGCAAAGGTTGGCAAGCCATTGGTCAACAATTGTTAGAGATGTTGTGAGGTATAGCCACTAGGAATTGAGCCGTTGTGTGAAGAATCCTCTTCTTACTGGGAGAGTTGCCACTGAAGTTGGTGTTAAAGTTTATAAGACAGTAAAGGAGGGAACAACAGTGGGCATATTGATTTCCTTCTCATTATTAATCAGAAGTATATAGGATTACATAACAACAATACTATGGATCAATACCATGGAACATAAAATACTATGGGACATCAAAGTGTCCTAGTCAAACTAACCAACTAACCACTCAACTAATTAATGCACTGTTGACTAGTGAGATTACAATTCTTAACACACCCCCTTAATTTCAACTGGGACAATATTCTCAACACTATCAATGCCTAAGTGCTTTCTCTGAAACTCAAATACAAGTGTTCCCAATGGTTTGGTAAACATATCAGCCAATTGCTCCTTAGAGCCACAAAATAGCAAAGTATCTCTCCACTATTGACTAACTCGCGAATAAAGTGGTAGCGAGTGCCAATATGTTTACTCTTTCTATGAAACACATTATGTTTGGACAATTGTATGGCAGAACTATTGTCGCAATGAATAGGTGTTGGTTCTTATTCTGTGTGTCCCATATCCTTCAAAAGTCTTCTCAACCAAACTGCGTGGCATGCTCCTGCAGTTGCTGCTACATATTCTGCATCTGTAGAAGACATGCTGACAATGGGTTGTTTCTGAGAGGCCCATGAAATCAAATTGGTACCCAAATGGAAAGCATAACCATATGTGCTTTTTGCTATCATCAATATTGCCTGCATAATCATTGTCAGAGTACCCTGTAAGAGTACTGTCTGATGAATGAGAGTACCAAAGTTCATAACCAATTGTGTCTGCAACATATCTCAGAATTCTTTTACCAGCTTTCCAGTGAGAGTCTTTGGGAGACTCCATAAATCTAGAGATTAAACTGATAGCATACATCAAATCAGGTCTAGTTGCAGTCAAATACATAAAACTGCCTACCAACCTTTTGTAAATTGTAAAGTTTACTGCTAGTCCATCATCATTCTTGCTTAACTTTGTGCCTGCAGCAATGGGGGTTTCTGTTGGTTTGCATTTATCCATTCTAAATCTCCGCAGATTGTCTATAGCATATTTATGTTGACAGATGAAAATGCCATTTTCACTTTGGTTAACTTCCAGACCAAGGAAGTACTTCATAAGGCCAAGATTAGTCATTTCGAACTCCTTTTTCATGACTTCCTTAAATTCTTCCAACATCAAATTTCCAGTATAAATCATATCATCAACATAAAGACATACAATCAGAATGTTACCTTGCTGATCTATTTTGACATAGAGAGTGGGCTCATTGCTGCTCCTGTTGAACCCATTGTTGATGAGGTAGGAATCAATCCTATTGTACCAAGCTCATGGAGCTTGTTTTAGACCATAGAAGGCCTTTTTTAGCTTGCACACTTTGTGTTCCTGACCTTTGACAGCATATCCAGGTGGCTGATCTACATAGACTTCTTCCTCTAGTATGCCATTGAGAATGGAAGATTTCACATCCATTTGATAAACATGCCATTGATTCTGAGCTGTTATTGCAAGTACAACTTTGATGATGTCCATCCTTGCTACTGGAGCAAAGGTTTCATCATAGTCCACACCATATTATTGAGCAAATCCTTTTGCAACCAACCTGGCTTTGTGCTTCTCTATCTCTTCTTTTAAATTGAGTTTGGTCTTATCAACCCATTTTACTCCAATATTGTTTTTGTCTGGTGGGAGATCAACAAGATCCCAATTTTGATTCCTTTCTATAGAATCAATTTATTCATTCAGTGCTTGGACCCACTGTGCATCCTTTACCGCTTCATCAAAAGTTGTTGGCTGACAAGAAAACAGAGCATACTATAGTTGCTCATCAATAACAGGAGCATGCTCATATAACTCCCTCAAACTTCTGGTTCTTTGGTTCTGTGGTGGACTGTCTGCTAATGTTCCTTCTTGCTGAATCTTGGCATTCTGAGTGGTAGATTTAGCAGATCTGATCTTTCATTCTGTTGAATATCTGCTGAAGCATTTTGAGGATCACTCCAGCACTTATCTTCAAGGAACTTTACATCTCTGCTCACTACAACCTTTTTGGTGACAGGATTAAACAACTTGTAAGCTTTGTGATGTTGAAACGAGAAAATCGTTTCTTACACGAATATCCAATGTAAATAATACAGATGATCCATAAATGGACAAATAATAGAATAAATAATTGATAAGATGATGAATAACGAAAATTGCAAATAAGGGTTTGTATATATACCCATGCAGTGTTTCATTTCGTGAAGGTCATAACCTTTCATCAAGGTGTCTCTTCATTAAGTGTTTAATTATTGATTTATTATTATTATTAATTATTTATGCTATTTATTATATATTTTGTTCATTACATTGCCTTCTTCTTAAGGGAAGCTTTGTCCTCAAAGCTTATTGAAGACAAGGCCTACGTTTGATTTTTCGCTTGTAATGTCGTTTCTTGATCTTTTGTGTTAATCATTGCGACACTTGACGAAACAAGACGATATGAGTTACGTACTCAAAGGAAAAAATATCACATCGTTTGTGAGGTGGTCCATCCAAGATCTATCTTCATCGGAGCTGATTGTTGATTGCCTTGTTGGATAAATCTTCCCATTTTTTGCTTAGGTTGTAGATTTTGTGTTCATTCGCTTATGAAGTCATAATTCCTTTGCTTATGTTCATTTTGACCCTGTCGTTGGTCAAAATGCTTTTTATAATTTGGGTGTCGATAAGGAGTTCTTGTTTGTTTTTCTATTGGATTGACATCCTTTTGGACTGTGACGGGGACCGAATTTGTATATGTTTCTTCTTCCTCAGCTTGAATTTGCTTTTTGGAGAGTCTGGATGCTTCCTTCTGGATTTGAACTAATTTGTTCTCTAATAGATTATTATTATTTTGAATCTTCTCGAACCTTTCATCTTGCGACTTTTTGTCATCTTTTAACTTCTTGATTTGTTCCTCTAGTTCTTGATTAAGATTCCTCAGACGGTGGTTTTCTTCTTGCTGTTCTAGTATTTTTCCTTCGAGGTCTTCATTGGAACATTCCAACTTCCGACTAATTTCAGTTTCTTGATTTTCCTAAGTAATGTCTTGTTATGAATTCTTAATTGAAATAGTTCTTCGGTATTACTTGCTAATTTGTCATTGATTTTTGAAATTTCCAATTTATGCATCTTCTTAGTGTCGTCATATTTCAGCTGGATTTCTTTCTTCTGTTTGTGGTGTCGACATATCTCTGATTCTAAACTTTCTAACTTTCCTTGGGCTTGCGCATATTCAATATCTTTGTCCATGATGAGCTTGTTTAAATGCTGTATTTCTTCTTCTAAATCGTTATTATTTCTATACGGTGATTCTTTGACATTCTTTGATTTTTTGATATGGTCTTCAAGTTTTTGATTGAGACTTTTTTAATGTGATATTTTATCATCCTTATCTGATAATATTTTCTTGAAATCTTCATTAGCTTCCTCCAATCTTCGATTTTGATCTTTTAAGTTGCGATTCTCTTGCTCTGTTAACATATTAAGCATTTTATGCTTATTAATCTCAAATTGGAGATTATAATGTTCTAATTCGGCTAATAATGTTTGTGCCGGCAATCCTGATTTTGTATTTGCCATCGTTCACAACTTCTATCCTTCATAACTACTTTAACTTGACTTGTTCGGTGATAAATAGTCTTTGACTTCTTGACAATAGCTTGGCCCTCCTTGACTCGACTCTTTCTTTGATTTGGTCTTCTTTTGACTATAGATGGTCTTTCTTTTTCTTTTTTTTTGACTTTTTTTTTTTAATTTATAAAAAACAATATTCAATATGATTCTTCTTGTAAAAAATCTTCTTTTGATGCTCTTCTAATCTTATTTTCCCCTTAATTTTTGTAAAATGGTGTAGATTGGGTGGTTGGGAGGAATGATTGTTACCTTCCCTACCCAGATTCAAATCCCGCTTTTTGTTTGTTGTTGGAGAATAAACCCAAACCCACTTATTAAGAAACCACGTGTGGTTTTACTTCTTTACTTTTACTTCTTTTTCTTTTCCTCCCACTTATTAAGAAACCATGTGTGGTTTTACTTCTTTATTTTTACTTTATTTTTTCTCCTTTTAGGACAAGGTTCTATTTTTTAGGGAAACCCTAATATAATGGTTAAAAACCCAAATCGGGAACTGTAACTTGCTCTGATACCAATGTAACAAAAAAATCATTTCTTACACGAATATCCAGTGTAAATAACACAGATGATCCATAAATGGACAAATAATAGAATAAATATTTGATAAGATGATGAATATCGAAAATTACAAATAAGGGTTTGTATATATACCCATGTAGTGTCTCATTTCGTGAAGAGGCATAACCTTTCATCAAGGTGTCTCTTCATTAAATGTTTAATTATTGATTTATTATTATTAAAATTATTTATGTTATTTGTTATATATTTTGTTCATTACAGATGTTCACCGTGTTCATTACAGATGTTCACTATAACCAGTGAAGATACATTTCTCACTCCTTTTGTCCAACTTTTTTCTCAATTCATCAGGTATGTGTGCAAATGCCACACATCCAAAAACTCTGAGATGTGATACACTAATCTTAGTGCCACTCGAGGCTTCTTCAGGATTCTTATCCTTTATACTCACTGTGGGAGATCTGTTCAGTAAATAAGCTGAACATGCAACAACTTCAGCCCAATAATCATCTAATAGCTTCTTATATGACAACATACTTCGGGCCATGTTCATGATGGTCTGGTTCTTCCGTTCAACAACTCCATTCTGCTGTGGAGTGTATCTGGCAGTCAACTGGTGCTGGATGCCATGCTGTTTACAGAACTCAGCAAAATCATGTGAATCATATTCACCTCCACCATCTGACCTGAGCATTCTGATGGATTTACCTGACTGCTTTTCAGTCAATGCCTTGAATTCTTTAAACTTGGAGAAGGCATCTGATTTGTGTCTGAGAAAGTAGATCCAAACTTTCCTACTATAATCATCAATAAAGGTCAGGAAATAAAGACTACCTCCTATGGATTGGGTTTCCATGGGTCCACATAGATCTGTGTGAAATAACTCAAGGTGTTCTTTGGCTCAAGATGTGGAACTGGGGAGATTGTCCATTTGATGTTTCCCTAAGATGCAATCTTCACAAGAACTGGACTGTTCATTCAAAACTGGTAACCCCTTGACCATGGATTGTTTTTGCATAAGACTAAGACTCTGAAAGGGTAGGTGACCATACCTGCAGTGCCACAACCAGGTTTCATCTTGACTGGAAACAGCATGTGCATATGATTGTGACAGAATGGCACTTCTGAGACTGAGTGGGAATATTCTATTCTTGGTCATTTCTACTTTGGCTAAGAGTCTTCTACTCGTGGCTTTATCATAGACATCACAATAAGTATCAATAAACCTGACATCATACTTGTTCTAAATCAGTTGACCCACATTGATCAGATTGAATTTCAGATTAGGAACATAGAATACATCATGTATAGACTTCTTCTCATTCTGTTTAGTAAGAACATGAACAATGCCTTTGCCTTGTGCAGGAACTAGATAATGATCACCAAGCTTAATTTTTGTATTGACAGATGAATCTAGGCTAGAAAATAACGATTTGTTACCTGTCATATGATTGCTGCAGCCACTGTCTAGCAACCATACATCTGAATGATATTCTTCTTCAGTCACTTGGCATGAGAGAAACATAACTTCTGATGAGCTTTCTTCAACATTGGATACATGGGCTCTGCCACTGTTCTGGTCTACTTGCTTCTTTCCGCCGTCTCATTCATAGTGGCCATACTTCTTGCAATAGTTGCACTGAATGTTGGTTTTGAGAGTTGTGATAGTGCTCATTGTGATCTGAGTGCTCATGAGCGGTTCTATCCTCTATAGAATGAGAACTTCTTCCTCTTCTGACTCGTCCTCTACCTCCTCTGCCTTGACCTCTGCTGAGAGAAGCCTAAGTGCTGAATGCATTTGATAGAGACTCTTCTTCTTGACTGAGTCGAGCTTCGTGGGACAGAAGGGACCCTGTTAACTCTTCTAGGGTAAATTTGGATAGATCTTTAGATTCTTCTATACCGGTAACAACCATAGCAAACTTCTTGGTGAGACATCTGAGGATCTTTTGGACAACAATCTTTTGTTCCAAGGACTCGCCATAGGTTTGGAATTGAGTCACAATACCCGAAACCCGAGTCATGAACTGATCTACAGTTTCAGTTTCCTTCATTTTAAGACTTTCAAGCTGAAGTTGAAGGGTTTGGAGTCTTACCGTTTTGACTCCGTCTGTACCTTTGTATGCAGATGCAAGGAGATTCCAGGCTTGATATGCGCTGATGGCTCCTGAGATCTGCGGGAAAATGGAATCCTCAATGCAACTCTGGAAAAACCATTTTGTAGTGAGATTTCGTTCTCAGATTTCTTCAAGGGATTTCCTCTGAGCATTAGACATAGCGGCCAGAGCGGTTGCATCTAGTTCTTTGAAGTCGTTTTCAACCATATCCCAGCATATGTTGAGTTGGAGAAACGTCTGCATCTTGATTGACCAAAATTCGTAGTTGGTGTCGGTCAACATTGGTCCGGAGATCTGCTTCATACTGGTACTAGCCATCTTTTATGACTGTCTTTTAAACACAGTGCCGCAACTTGTATAACTAGCACAGTGCGTCATAGGGTGCGTTGGGAAAAATGCGTGCAAGTGAACAGTGATTACCGCACTTTCCCTTAACAACAAGTGCGTCAGTGACGCGCTTAGTTTGTGCAGAGAGTGCATCGGCGACGCGCTTTTCCTTCGTAGTAGGTGCGTCAGTGGAAGGGTGACACAGTTCCCGATAGGGACAGGGTGCGTCGACGCTTCCAAAGGAAAAATAAAAAAAGATAAATATGGCCCCAAAACTGTGAAGTTACTCCTCCACGCTGATGTGTTCCTGTCTTGATCTGCAAGCTCCAGAAGATGCGTATACGTGCTTTCCACTATGTGAAAAGGATTACCCAAATACAGGTATGGATCAGGCCATTCGCTTTGATACCATGCTAAAGTTTATAAGACAGTAAAGGAGGGAACAACAATGGGCATATTGATTGCCTTCTCATTATTAATCAGAAGTATATATAGGATTACATAACATCAATACTATGGATCAATACCATGGAACAGAAAATACTATGGGACATCAAAGTGTCCTAGTCAAACTAACCACCCAACTATTTAATGGACTGTTGACCAGTGAGATTACAATTCTTAACAGTTGACTGTGAGGTGAAACACTGCTAGAACATGGGGAAGAGCTGCATTGTGTCAAATCCGTTGAGAGCCACTCTATTAGAGCCATGTGACATCGAGATAAAGAGGGTTATTTATGCCCATTTGATGTTGTGACAGTGGGGTCCCGTGAAACGAGTCATCTTGTTGCGAGTGAGTGGAAGTAGTTGTAGTATCAAGCCCGTGACATAGAAATGTAGTCATGAGGATTGTGGTTGTGAAGATCCTTTATTAGAGAAGAGTCATTGTGGTATCAAATTTGCAATACAAGAGAAAAGCCACCAACCTACAAAAGAGATAGGGTTGGGGACAACGAGAGTCTGGGTTGACCTTAGCAGAGGAAGCAGGGCAGAGGATCAAGAAACCTGTGGGTGAGTCCACAAAATTGAATGGGAGTTGGGGCCAATTTGGTGAAGACTTGAGACAAATATTGTAAGTTTATAAGCATGCTGCTCATTATTGGATATATATATATAAGAATTCCAGAAGAGAGATTTGTTCAGAAAGATTTTCAGCATAGAAATTTAAATCTGTTTATGAGATTTCTGAGATTTGCAGATCCTTGGAAAAGTTTGCTTGTAAACAATACTTTTGTGTCTAAAATTTCCTGGATGCAAAGAATTGGATTTGTAGTTAATTTCTTTGACAGAAGTAGGGTTTGTAAAATGTCAAGTTACAACAATAGAGACAGAGATATGCCCTTTTAAGAGTTTGCTTGGTGAATTTAAAACCCTTGAAAGATGTTAGTTTATCCCATATAATGTTGGATGGAAACCAAAAGTTTGGTGGACAGAATTTTAATTAATGGAGATATAGGATGCTTGCAATCTTTGCATATAGATGTTTGAACAAATTTGTGTTGGGAAAAGAAGTGTGTAATCATACTGATGTGAATGCCCAAGTGGAGTATGATCCGAAGAATCGAGAGGTTGTTATGCTAATTAAGCTCTCAGTAACAAATGAGATGCTCCTTGAAATTCAAGATGGTAATGATGCATTTTTCATGTGGAGGAATCTATGAGACATGCATGAAACCTTAGACAAAGGTAGAGCTTTCTTCCATAAAAATCTGCTATTTTCAATTAAAATGGAGGAGTTTGACTCCTTGCAAAATCATCTGATGCAAATTAATGATATTCAAGATCAATTAAAATCAATTGAAAGGAAAATGAAAGAAAAAGATATGGTGGTTATAACTTTGAAAAGTTTACCTCCTTTCTATGCAAATTTGATTGAAACCTTGAACATTATTATTATTGATAAAGATCTGATATTTGCTCTTGCAACAAGATAGAGGGAAAAAGCAGTCTGGTAGTAGCAGCGGGAATGGGGTGTCTGAGGTGGCACTTGCAGCAAAATTGAAGAGCAAGGACATAAAAAAAAGAGGAGAATAATGGAAATAATTTTCCCAGTCAACTAAATATAGAAAAAAGGGATTGAATGCTTTTACTGTGGCAAGTAATGCCATATAAGCAAAGTTTGGAGGAAGTGGTTGTGGGATGAAAAGCACAACCAAGAGCATGGGCATTCTTCTGATGATCACACTGGAAAGAAACATGTTACTATGGCTGAACACAAGGAGGAGGAAGAGTTCTATATGTTCATTGCCAGAAACAAGGATTCAAAGAGCCGTAAGGATGATTGGTATATTGACTCAGGGGCATCTAGACATTTTACTAACAGTATTAATTGTTATGCTGGTTTTGTAGAGGATAAATTACAATTTGATTATGTTTTGTTGAGTGGCAGAGAAGAATACATGGTTAGAGGAAAATGCCCTACTTCAGTGAAGAAGTGAGAAGGTAATGATTAAAGATGTCTATTATGTTCCATGTTTCGAGAAAAATCTACTTTCAGTCAGTAGTATCATGAAGCATACTCCACACTTGACATAAATTTCAGCAATAATGGGTATTTTTTTGTTGACAAGAATAACAAAAACATGGTTTCCATGGGTGTGGAAGAACAAAGATTATTCCAATTGATAGAAGTTGAGAATGCACGAATTGTTCAGCAGAAAGTTGTCTGTAATTTGACTGAAAACTCAGCCATAATGTCTAGGTCTGAGAGGTGTCAGGTGAGACAGTTCTTGAAAAATGAACTCCTTGATGATGTCACTATTGAAACAGGTCCATTAAGTAAAGAAAAAAAGGAAAATAGCAGGTATTTTAATATTATGCATTATCATCTGTAATTCATAAGAAGAAGACCCTCAAGGAGGGTGAAGATGAAGTGGTAAAATGAGATGGTGCTTCCTCAGAGAAGCAAACACAAAATTTTGATATATTCAGTACCAATATGTGGAGGAGGTGAGTTTAGTGGGAAAACCAAGTTCTATAGCAATGGTGGAAAAGCTGATTAGCCAGCAAATATGGGCTCTCATCCGGCTAGTGAGCCAATGATCAAACAGAAGGATGGTGACATGATTTGTACTTGATCAACCTCGTTGGATACAGTTATTTCCAGTGGTTATTGAAGACCTTAGTTTGGAGTGTGCTGCAAACATCTTGTTTGTCCAAAGTTTTGTTTTTTTGCATTTGAACAAGCATGTAAAGTGACCGTTATGGGAGGGTGTTAGATACAATGGCCATAATTAGAACTCAGACTTCATAATTAGAATTTAGGACTTAGGCTTAATAATGGCTTAGTAATAACGTGATGTAATAACGAGTTATTTAATGTAGTAATTAAATGGTTATGCAGTTTGGAGTTATGAAATGTGCTCTTCTCCTACCATGTGATGAGACAATGCATCACCTAATAATGAATTAAACCACTCTTTCACATTCTTGTGTGTATTCCTGTCCATGCTTGTGTGTAAAACTCAGAAAGATTACTAGAGAAATTCCACATGGTAGAGTGCAAATTAACTTGTACACAAATATAGGTTGGGCTGAAATTACCCATGAATATTGACTGAAAACCAGCAAATGAGTCAATTTACAGAGAGCTGGTTGGGAATCACAGAATCTCGTTTATCTCCAATCAACTGGGCCAGATATTTGTTATGCAGTCAGCTATGTTTCTTGTTTTATGACAACACCTAAAGTTGATCATTGCACCTAGAGTAGCGAGGTGCTCTACATCCCAGTATGGGGAAGATGTTGTAATGTAACGTGACCAAAAGAAAAATTAGATGTTGGCTTAAAAAGTTTAATAAATGTCGGCTTAAAAAATAAAAAATTAACTAATACTCCTGTGGCAACTATAATCCACATCACAAAAAAAAACATGTTGGCCCTATTATCCATCTTAAATTTAAATTTTATAAAAGTAATTAAAAATTTAGACCAGCATAGATCCATCTTAAATCTGGATCTACCAAGTACCTAGAGGAATCAATTTTATTAAGGTGTAAATTTTTTGCACATTAAGAAAAAATTTACACCATAAAAAATTTGATCCCTCTCGGTGCTTGGTAGATCTGAATTTAAGATGGATCTTTGGAATGCAGCTAAGAGAATCTTGCGATACATATATAGGACACTGGATTTTGGGATTATGTACAACCAAGCAAATACTTTCCAGTTGACAGGATTCACAGACTCTGATTGGGAAGGATCTATTGATGACAAAAAAACGAAAGCGTATGTTTTCAACTTTGTTACAGGTGCAATTTTTTGGCTTAGGAAAAGACAGCACACTATATTACTTTCTTTTATTGAAGTAGATTACAAGGAAACAGTAAGTACGAGCTGTGAAGCAATGTACTTTCGTGCAACACAAGTGTACTAAAACTGGGAAAGAATCCCATTTCACACCTGAACAAAGCATGTGGAGGATCATCGTCACTACATTGACAATTGGTTGAAAGTGGTGAGGTCAAGCTGTAATATTGTTCAACCAAAGTAGTTAGAACCAGTCGGGTTAAACCACCAATGGGGGTTTTCAAAGGTTATTGGCAAAAATGTCCCAGGCCAGTAGGATGAACTGGTCTGAAACTGGTTCTGTGTTGAATTGACCTGTTTTAGAACAGAACCAGTCAACTAGTCAGTCCCATGAGGCTATCTTGGCATGGCCCAATCAATCTCAAAACCAAAAAAAAACCTATTCTAACCCTTCTAAAACCCTCTAATTTATGAAATGTTTTAAAACCCTTAACACTTGGAGTCGCTTGATCTAGAGGATTCAATGGATGCTATTGCTGATGATGTAAATTATTGATGATTTTGACGAGTCATTATGTTACTTTTTGTAGCTTGGTAGGTACTTCTACATTGGGGGTGTCTAGCAACATAGAAGGGGCTGAGTGTAACTCTCTAGACAGTCTTGTAAAAGTGCTTTTGTAATACTTTATTTTATTGGGTGGCATTTGTTAGCCCATGGTACTAGAGGGTCAATGGTATTGGATGAGCCCATGGTATTGCATATGGTATTGATGTAAAGTGATATTATAAAAGAGTTTGTGGAGAGTTGTAAGGTATCACTTGCAGGAGTGAGTCATATCTCTTGTGGAGTGGTCACACCACCAAGTCAGGAGTGAGTCATATCCCTTATGGTGGTTAGTTGGCTAAGAGCTATGTTGCATGAAACTCCTAAAATGCCCACGTACTTGTACCGGAAACACTCCGAAACTTGGAAATTTCTCCGAAACTTCTAGGAAACCTCCAAGGGTCCGTGAGTGGCTTGGGACCCATAAGAAATCTAAAAAACCCCAGTTTATAGAAAATGAAAACAAATTAACCTCTAAATCATTTCCAAACCTACCTACAAATTAACCTCTCATTCATATTTTATTGTGAGATAATGTGTTATTAAAAAAACCTATATATAAAAATATATATACCGCGTTTCCCCTGACGTACCCATTTTGGGGGGTCCACGTTTCCAAGCATTCCTGTTTCCGAAACTTGTAAAATTTTCCACGTTTCGTGCAACTTAGGTTAAGAGTGAGTCATATCTCTTGAGTAGATAGGAATGAGTCATATCTCTTGTGAGTGATAGAAGTGAGTCGTACCTTCTGTCGGAGTTTGTCTTTTCTACTGATGGGTTTGGGCACAGTGAGAGTCAGGAGTCTGATATCCGGAGGCCTGCCATTGTAAGTGTTGATTAACAAACCTGCAATAAAAGATAAACTGTTGGCTGGTTTTCCCCGAAGGACTGGGGTTTCCAAGGTATCTCGTGTGTTGTGGTTTTCTTTCTTTATCGTTGCTTATCAGCTAAGTCACCTGACACGAGGACACGAGACACGAAAATACGAGTGTCCGACATGGAAACGGTGACCCCCGGAATTAGGACACGAAGGACACATTTTATATACATATATATATATTTTAAAAATATATTAAAATTTAAAAATATAGACATATAGATCCAATTTTTTTTAGAAACTAGAAAATTTACAAATATTCAATAGAAATTAGAATCAATACACATTAATGATTACACATTTGTCATTCACAAATCACAGTGAGACACATAGATGCATTGAAATTTGATAGGCATTGGGCAATAGCTCAAGATGTCGGAACCATATTTCTCATTAAGTCATCAAAATCAAAATGTATTACGTAGATGTCGGAATGACATTGGGCACTGGCAAATGCCAAATAGACTAATAGTAAATACAAAAAGGGATAGATCAAGATGGAAGAATCTCATCTGTCAATAGTCCTCCTCCATGCCTGAATGAACAAACTCATCACTGCCCTCTTCCTCCTCCTCCATGCCTGAATGAACAAACTCATCATCGCCCTCTTCCTCCTCCTCCTCCTCCACCTCCTCCCCCTCCTCTCTTCCCATCTGACAATCTGCATCTGTTGGTGTGGAGGATGACCCCTCCAAAGGATCACCATCATCAAAAGTAATCGGCTCTAGCACTGGATCATTAAGATCCATGTTGGCTAATGCCAACTTAGTACTGCTATCCAAACCCATATCATTAGGAAAGACATCCCACATCTTTGTCTTTTCCTTCACCCACTCCTCTCTCTTCCTATAAATAAGACGAAGGTTGGAGTGCACATACACCATCGTCTCTGCCCTGGACTGCTCAAGCCTGCTCTTCTTCAAACTGTATAAGTTCCCATATGTGCTCCAATTCCTCTCACAACAAGAGGATGATGTAACTTGAGAGATGACCCTCAAGGCTAACTTCTGTAGAATAGGGCATGTTGCCCCATGAGTTTCCCACCAAACATAGGGTTTCTTAACTCCCCTATCTCTAAGCACATCATAGCCTCCAAATCTCCTAGTGGAAGTGGAAAACTCTACAAATCCCTCCTCCACCTCATCAAGTAAGTCTCTATCCTAAAATAGTCGTCTAAATGCTATCTTCCTCCCATGTGAAATCTCTCCATCCATGTGAGGAGGGACTCTGTGTGAGGGCCCTGGTCCACCATTGAGCCATTCCTAACTGTAGAACTTGGGGTTCAAGGAGTGGGCCAAGCAATGCAAAGGTGTGCAATTCTTAGCCCACCTAGAGATAAGAATATCCTGAATGGTGGACCATAAGTTCTCTGCCGATGTACCATACTTGGGACACTCATTCTCAATAACAATGGACCTCATGGACTCAATCATGGAATCCCACCCCTCATAAACATTTGCTAGGATGGGCTGGTCCGTGTCTGCAAACCGCAACAAAGAAATGATTGGCTCCATGATCTTAATGCTAAGATCTACCCTCTCCCACCAACCATCATCTAACACTGTGTCCTTCACCTTTTTTCAAGCAATCTAATCCGTCTTTCTCCAAAAAGACCAAAACTAAGAAATCACCATGGAACCAATAGCGGTTTTGACCTCCCTCAACCTCTTGAGCATGATGAATGAGGAAGCAAACCGAGTATCTGCAATCTTCAACAATGAAAGTTGTGTGTACTCTTTGTAGATGGTGAGGGCATTTGTGTGGTTTTGTACAAAGTTACGGATATGGCGTGCATCCTCAAAAAGGTTTCCAATCCATGTCACATCTGAAGTAATGGATTTCAGTGCTAAATTCAAGGAATGGACAATGCAAGGTGTCCAAAAAACCTGTAAGAGCAATAAAAGCAAGTATAAATGACTCTACAACACTAACAACTCAAATGAGTCAAAGACACCTAGATGAATCATGAATCTTGTGATAAATTCAAACAATGAGCAAATTAGAAATGAAAGGTGTCCAATATGAACATACCTGTGGATATTTAGCTTCCACAATCATGCCAACAACCTTGCAAACAGGTGCATTGTCCGTGATGATTTGTACACAAGAATCAACACCTACTTCTTAAATGGTTTTGATGAATAACTCACCCATATACTGTGCATCCTTGTATTTCCCAAGAGCATCCACTGCTTTCAAGAACACCGGTCCATTTTGGGAAGATACCATGAAATTGATGAGTGGATGGTGTGCTAGATTTGTCCATCCATCAGAAACAATACTCACACCATATGAGGTCCATGTTGATCTAATTGGCTCAAGAATTTTATCCACCTCCTTCTTTGCTTTAACCAACAATGTGGTTCTAAGCTTCTCTGAACCAGGAGGCACATAACCGGTTGGAGCTCGTTCAATGAGACTTCGACACATATCAATAAACAATGGTGACTATGCAACATTGAATGAGATGAAGTTGAGGTAGAAAAAGAATGCAATGGTAAGGTCCACCTCTTCTTGCGCCTCTTGTTGGAAAATCCTATCCATTGGACCACTTGGAGATGGCCTCTTTCTTGTTTGATGAGTATCCCCACTCCCATATCTGCTAGGTGGAAATGGAGGCCTAGTGCTAGAGGATTTCCTCAAGAATTGAAGAGGATCCTCATCTTTTTTCTTTCTTGCTACTGCCACTTTCCCTAAGCCAACATGATCCTCTATTTCCATATCCCTCTTTTGGGTAACACTCACTGCTTTACATGAAGAAATCCCACAAGAAGGAAGGGCCAACAAATGGCCCTTAACCCGGTAATATGTGCTCTTGAACTCATTGTTGCAAAAATTGCAATTCCAAGACACATTGCCTCCCCCACCAAGCTTTGCCCCAGGCCCATCTTTCCTTGTCACATACTTCCACAAAGGTGTTGAGCATGATTGTCATTGATGTCAAAGGAGAAACCAAGGACATGATGGACCTTGACCCTTGTGGATTCTCTTGTGTGGTTCAGATAACCTTGTTGAAGAAGCCCATGCTTATGTTTCCCATGCTTATGTTTACATGATATGGATGACACTTGCTCTTGCCCTTGATACCCATGATGAAGTCCTTTGTGCATTATACTTAAGCCCATGCTGATGTTCTTGATGCCCTTGGTGGATTTTTGAACCCCTCTTACTATAATGATGACGATGAAGTGGATAACCTCTTGGAGCATACAAATGATGGTATGTTGGATCTTGGAAACCCTTCTTGAGGGGTCTTTGGTGCCCTTGGAGGATTGGTCTTGAACCCACACATATGGTGGCTCTTGAATAATGATGTTGCATTTGACTATCATGATGAAGCCCTTGACATGTAAAGGAGCCCTTGATGTATCCTTCTTGATGAGGAGAAAAATAGGCATAAAACCCTTGGATAAGCCCACATGCAAAGTTGGTTAAAGATGACATGAAAATGGATTAAAAGCCTTTGCTTAATGGAGAAGTCAGTCCAGTCAAAAGGATAACAAATGAGGTCCTTAAGGAAAACCCTTTCCTTAAGGAAAACCCTTTACGTAAGGACAGACAGTAGACTCCATTAATAAGGGTAAATCAATATATAAATAAATATATTTAAAAATCAGTATTATCTACCAAGTAGGCCAACCAACAAAATTGAAGATTTAATTATCTTTTATTATTTAATTCTTGCTTTGACTATGTAAGTTGGCCTAGTCAAAATGAGGTTACAAAACAAGCATAAAATATTCAAGTGACAAGTCGGCCAGGCTAAATACCTCCACGTTAAACTGTATAAATAAGTGAAAACTCACCCCATTTTTTAAAGAAATGTGTGGGAATTATGATGTCTGAAATTTGGGTGGACAGAGGACTGAGGTAGCCGCATCAATAAAGATTTTTGGGCATCTACAACAACAAAGTATGTTGAAGGACTAAGGCAGCAAGTATGTTGTTCTTTCATCCTTCAATTTGGAGTTTCTTAGATTAGTTGGTAGCAGGTCGAAGGTTGAAATCCTTGAAAGAGCACTTCATTCTTTGATTTTGGGTATCTTCACTGAGGTAGCCACAGTTGACTGTGGAAGAAAATTTGGGCTACAAGCTTAAGGTCTGATTTTTATGGGGTAGAAGAAAATGCTGAGATATCCGAGCTGAGTATGGGCAGCGTTGAGGGATTGAAATATGGAGATGAGGCAAGGGTTTCTCATTGCTAAATACAAGCCCGAAACTGTGCATAGACAGTGACCTAGTTGCAGAAAGTAAATACTTTGTTTAGCAGTTGTTTTGGGACAGTATATTGATGAAGTAGATGATGGTATTTTGATCAAGCCTAGCTTGCTAATATGGTCTATGGTGAGGGCTGTGTTATCACATATATAGTAGCCGGGCTACCATACATTATTTTTCTGATTCCAGTACACTATTCAACCAGTTCCCTTGCATTGAGATGCTGAGATGAGCATCTATTATGGATCACTATCAGATTTATGGACAATAGTTTTGTTCCCCATGCCATGACTGAGTTTCAGGACACTCAGAGAGATGACCGATGTAGCCATTTAGCCATTTATATAGAGCACTCAGTATTGCCCAGAGTTACAGCAGCAGTCTCAGAGGACAGATGTTGGTTCAGATGATGAGCATTCAGGTATATGACTCAGCAGGTATACTTTGGTGGTTTGGTTATATTGCTTTTATATTCATTCTTGTAGTATGTCTTAGCATTTAGTATCATGATTTGGCGATCATATAGATATGTGGACCTAGTTGTACTTATATATCATATTGTCCCTACTCAGACTTGGAAGTTCTTGACCTATACTCATCGGTTTTACCCTCCTTAGGGAGATTAGAGGTGATCATTCCTGCCATACTTTGGCTTGCTAGTGTTGGTTTCATTGTTCATTGTCTTCATCCATCCATGACTTACCCAGTTTGTTCATTACCTTGACTTACTACTTGACTAGTGGCATGGAGGACCTTTCCCCACTGTAGCCTCTGTATTGGATGAGCTTCCTTGTTTATTGTGTCTCGGCTCTGAGTTGGTGACAAAACTTACCTATGGTGAGTTGGACTTCCTCGTGAACTCCCCCTAGTCACTAAAGATGTTGTTGGATAAACCTGAAACTTTTAGTGCTGCCATGAATACAAAGTATGGAAATAAAATGTTGTATCTTGTATGAAAGCCCATTCATGCAATGTGTTTCTCAACACACATGAATGAAAGGCAAGCCAAATGAAAATGGCTATGAAATATCAAATGTTATATCTATTGTGAAATGTAAATACCTAGGTAAACAAGCTGTCCAAAGACACACCTAGAAGTGCTCAGGTAAACAAGTGCCTTAAAAACACACCTGCAGCAAGAAGCCTAAATACAATGTAAATCTATGCAATGGGTTTATAAACACACATAGATCAAAGTCTATGGAAACTATAGGCCCAAAAAGCAATGGAACTTAAACTTTATATCAAAAAGATTGCTGGCCTCTTTTGTATTATGGATTGTGCGCATCTGTCAAGGTGAATAAACACTCTTTGAACAACTTACCCATTTGCGAGACACCGCCATTCCCTGTGTTGCTCATTCAGTATATGTTATGGTGTGTATTCCCTTTCCATTTCCAAAGTGTCACAGTGTTAAGTCAGTAAGTCATTCCCTCTAGCCTAGCCTTTGCAGTACAAAGCCTTCACCCTTCACTAGCAAATTGATCACAACTATGAAGTGAGTATGGTCTTGAAAGTCGGGTCTGAGTAATAATAATAATTAATGACCTATTATACTTGGATTTAGATCGCCAGTAATGATTATGTTTTGTTATAATTGCTATTTGAATGGATTGTAAAGCATGTTTTAACCTTTGACACCTTGCAGCAACTTGATGACAGTTTGAGTTATATTTTGGTCATGTTGACTTGGTCAAACCCAGTTTGACCAAAAGTCAACCATAGGACATGAGGTGGCAGACCTTAGATGTTACCGATAGATGATATATGGTCTGGTACAGGTCATTATGGTGGGCTTATGCAGTGGTTTCAGGCTTATGATGATGATTTGTGCTTTTCAGCACTTTTACAGATTATTATTATTTGGTCTGCCGGATATTATGAGCATTTATTTTTGACCATGCAGAGGTCTATATGGTGTATGAGTATACACCTTAGATGGATTTGGACCTTCTAAGTCCAATGAGACAGTCTGTTTTCAGTTCTAGGCAGTTACAGTGATGATTTAGCCTCAGTTGGCTATCCTACTGCAGTTTTGTCCTGTCAGAGCAATGATGAGATTTTATTGGTTCACCTAGGGCGCTATACATGGAGGGGGTGGTCCAACCACTTGTTATTACCATATTACCCCCCTCCCAGACACATTGGTGAGCTTACCTTGACAGCGCAGGCACTCCAGGAGGAAGTTTGGGTAGTTTCACACTTCCCGAGGCAGTCCAGAAATGGTGAAAATGGCTACTGAAGAATTCGATTTGGGCTACTGAGGCAAAGTTTTGGCATGGGATGACTAGTGATGATGAGTGTGATGTCTTCCACACCTTCTCCAGCAGTTTCAGCTTCATCGGGACCCACATCCATCACTTATGGCATTTTATATGATTTTCTGGAGCCTCCTAAGGCTCACGACTTTCCCAGAGAGGCATGATTTGGTGTCTAGCATGATTATTCTTGGATATTGTGCCATGGGGATTGACCAAGGGTGTTAAAAATTACCCCTTGGACCACCATGAGCTAGATCTATTGTTTTATCATTTGATTTTGGTGGGACCCCCTCTCCTAGGGCGATTTGGTCCATGTGATGTATTATTTTATTAGTGATCAATGTATTGTATTGTTGAGCTCATCTCAACCATTGATTAGATTTTTTGATCTTTTAATCTTAACCACTCATTCAAAAAGTGGTTAGGATTTTGGTGCCTCTCCTTCCTATTTAAAGGAGAGAGCTTCTCATTGTAAAGGGGTCTTTGGCTCTTGGAATCTTGATATAGAAAAACTTTCTGTGGAAATTCTTGTGGTCTCCTTTGAATCTGGTGTTCGTAGATGGTGATTGAAAAGTCTATTGTATCCCAGCATTTGGGCATTTGTTGGAAGATCTATTTTTCGTGGAAACTTTGTCTTGTCTACAGGATGGCGAATTCATCTTGGGCGTTTTTGCAGGGCATCCTCAACTCGCTTAGCTTGGCATTCGCTTGTATCAGGGGGTTATCATTAGTATCATTGTGATCTATGCTTTTCTCTTGTTACTTCTTCTGTAGCAGTAGTCTTTATCTCTTGATGCAGTAAATATGATATTGTTGACGTTTATTGTGTAGGAGGGAGGGCGCATTGGCTTCCTTGGGCAAATCGACTTCATAGAAAACTACTTCAAATCGCTTGAAATTGATCGGGTTTGCATAGATCATCATCATCAAGGCATCTACAAGGTTATCCAGGTAAGATCCACAGGTTTGTTCTTCTTGTCTTGGTTCCAATCCATTGGCACAACTACTTCATTGATAAAACCCTTATATTTCAAACCATCATTTTACAATTTCTCAGATCTAGCAAGATCTACTTGGCTTTTGGGTATAAAATTTAAAACCCACCTCTATAGCATCCACGGCGATCCGGATCTATAGTTTGGTGAGGATTGGCCTTCATCCGACCCATTTCCCAAGGCAAAATAGTCTCTCCAAGGGAGGTCGCACTTCCTAGGTGACGTGAGTTTGCTAAGATCTAGCACCTGGGTAGGTGAGATCCCACTTGATCCATAATCTACACATTTGATAACCTACCCCTAGTGTGTCACTTCAGTGATTTTCACCTTGTGGGCCCCATTCCTCATTTTGAGGGTTGAGCCCCACTTGGGTCACTTGGTGATACATTTCAATCTCAGATCTACTGAGATCTAGCCATTGGATGATCCTAATTTTCAAGATCCATCTAGCTTGACACCTCAACATCCCTGACCTACAATTTGGTGGACATCCGACTCCATTTGGCCCATTTTCCGAGGCACTGATTATCTCCAAACCAATTCGACTTTCTTGGATTGTTGAGTTAGCTTGTGGTTTGATCTTTGTCTTGCATGCTTGAACACCTAAACACTGTCATATCTATTCATCAAGCTCATCTTTGGTACTAGTTAGCCCCAATTTGGTCCTTAACTACCCTGCATTGGACACGGTTCCCAAGGCAGTGGATTTTCTCATCTTTGACTAGTACCTTGATCCCAGAGCTTGTTTCAAACCTCATAAGTCACTCACATAAACATGTTGGACCAAATCTACATTGTTTAAACCTCTTGATCCATCCCATTACTCACCTTGTGACTTCATCCATAGATCTAGGGTTTACCATACACCTTACGTACTTCATCCATACTTGATTTGATTTGGTGTCTTGGTATGATCTCTCCTATCGGGAGTAGATATGGGTCTCCCCCTTTGTTGTCTTGGGCTAGATAACATAAAGTGAAGATTGCCTCGATTGGTGTGACAACCATCCATTGGGAGTCGAGGCTATCTTGGTTGCACCTCTTTGGTTGCTTATTCCCTTTGCCATCCATATTGGATCCATCTCTAGGGGCAACTACAAGTTAGGTGATAACAGGCTGTGAAGTTTACGTTTTGCATAAAAAAAGGGGGAAAGAGCTATGATCTCTATCTTAGTATTACCACAGTAGCAAGGCATCCAAATAGATGATTATATGAAGTTCTTTTACTACCTCTGTACATAGTGACAAAATTCGGGCTACTGCAAGAGAAGTTTATCTCAGGCATATATGGAGGCATATCTGCAGAATACAAGTCAGATCATGAATGTGGCAGTAGTGATAACCTTTGGATTGATGTCACATGCCAGAACATTGATTGAGAATGTGACAACAGTGACAGGTTGAAGTCGGTGACAGGTTGATGTCAATGACAAGTTGATGACAGCTGTTGAATGAGCAGCATTTGATTGAGTGGCAGAAGTGTTTGTTTTGCAATATGAGTCTTGCACTCTGAGGTTTGGGTACCTCACATCTTCTTAGTTGGAGCTAAGAAAACAAAGCTGGGTCTTGGAATAGGAGTTGGTGCTCTTTAGTCAGTTGGTGCTGATGTAATCGTGAAGATTGAAGTCTTCCATTGTACATCATATAAAATTATAAATAAAGTTTACTATACTTGTCTTGTGATGTGTCTCTTGTTATGATCTATGTTGATGACATGCTTATGTAGATATATGACATTTGTTGATTAGTTGATGAATGATAATGTACTTGGTAGTATAATGCAAATGATGAACTCTGTCTAACATTTTGAGAAGTGAAAATTACTGGAGGTGCTAGCACACTGATTCAACCCCTCCCTCTCAATGCGCCATTGTGTTCAACAAAAGGGTATTTTTTTGCTTGGGCTTGTTGTCTTGCTAAAACAGGGTTAAATGGAGCATGAGCTCCACTAGCAGCAGATGGAGCACTTGAAGGAGGAGTAGAAGAGCTTGTGCTTGGAGGAATAGGAGGGGAGGCACTAGATGGGGCGTTTCTCCCTTTCCTTTGCCCTTTAGCTCCTGCCCTGGCTGATTGAGACATTCTCTTTCTTGTTTGATGGTCAAGCTTGCAATCCTCTCCACAAATCCACCCCCAATGCTCTTGGAATCCCTTGGAAATCCTTCAAATCTTCTTCACGTGCACATAAAACTCACTCTCAAGCTTCTCCACACTTGCAAATGACAAAAAAGAAGTCAAATGTTGTTTTTAAAGTGACCTCGGGCATCCTTTTCCACGGTTTTCGTGTCCTGGAATCGGGACACGAATCACACAGTTGGGGATACGATGGGAAATTGTGTCCGACACAACTTTTGATCGTGTCCGAAATCGGACACGATCAAAAGTCTCGTCGGACACGATTTCCCATCGTGTCCGTATCCGACACGACCCCATGGGACACGAGGGGCATTTTGGACGTGCCCGGTTTCTGAGCTTATCAGTGTGCATTTATCGTTTTTGGGTTAATTAAGTAAAAGATCGAAAGTGTAACTGTGTTCTGGTGAGCTGGAAAATTCCACGAGTCATGACACAGTATGCTATTTAGTTATTTGATTATAGTATGATGAGTTTTAGACTCTAATTGGAGCCTAAATGCTTATGTATTTTCTTGTAGAATTTAAATTTTATGTATCTAAGAACATATGTCTTGATGTAATTTTGCTTTTTGCACCCTTACATGCAGTATTGATCAGCAAACTTTGCATTTTGGTTTCTAATGGCTTGGATATATATATATATATATATATATATAATTGAATAGTTTATGTATTTTTTATTCTCCCTGTTGTTTGACCAGTTTCGTTCTGGTTTCTATTCAAGTCAAAATTTTAGTAAAAACTTTCCGGTCCGGTTCAGACTACTTTGTGCACTGTGTTGAATAAAAGACCAGAGTGCTCTTTGTGTTTCAACTAGTTTGTATTCTATTCAATATGAATGTTAAGGGAGAGTATTAGAATTTGTAGCATTAGACATAATGGTTATATATCATATTGTAGTTTCTTTTATTAGAACTTATACCAGCATTAAGTGTTAGTGATGTAGGTTAGTAATAAATGTCAGTAAATGACCCCGATGCCCCCCTCTAATTTCCCTAAAATTTGGGGGTGGTCTCGATGCGTCCCAAATGTGTGTTTCCCGCTCCCGCGCCCCCCGTCCCAGAACCTTGGGGGAACATTGTTGGTTTCTAATTAAAGTACATCAATGGTTTCTTAGATTAATCAAGGTAATTTGATGGTTGGTTGTCTGCTCCTTGGGACATTGCATTTACAATACCGTTTAGTTTAAAAATGTATCATGTGTGGTGAATATACACCTTTCTTACAACATTAATCCATGACAACTAGAAATTCTCTACTGGTGAGTTGACACACAGCACTTTTCTTGGTTTTATGAAATTTTCCTCCATAGACAGAAAACATAACAGACCAGAACTTTAATGAAAAGCACAAGATGGACTGACAATGTAGTGCCCAAAATGTAGCACTAAGTAAACTCTGAAACATCATTATCTATGTCATAATATGACTCCTCCGATAACATTGATGCATAGCTACCAAGAATTCTATACTAATGAATTGACAACATTATTATTTTCCCTTGCCAAAATTATCTATTAAATAGAGTGAACAATGCATGACTCATTGATTTTTTTTTCCTCCCCAAAAAATCGTAATTTTATTAAGAGTAACAAAATTACATTTCACAGATGTGTTTTTGCATTTCATAAAAATCCCCTTTCAGGGAGAACCAGTATGGATAGATCTATGTATATCCTGCTCCATAACAGATATAAAAAAATGTTCCCGTAGCCGGATCACTATCAAAATATATAGTCTAAATAAGTTTAGTGGAATGATACCGAACATTCTAATCAGAAAAATAATAGTCCTCCTTTTACATCTTTACATATAGATATCACAAATTATATCCCCATGTTAATTGAAAGGAGTGTGATGATATTCAGTGGAATGTCCGTATGCTCCTGCATAATTCAAGCTCCTCCTTCCACGAGGAGTCCAGCTTTCGAAAGATCATCAACAACCACGTTCCTTTCTCTGAAGACGTGGTGAAAAGACAGTGAATTAAAAATTTAAAAGCTGTCCAAGCAAGTTGGATCTTGTCATAAATAGACTGTAGCTTAAAATTTTCCAAAGAGTTTGTTCCATGCCTCTAGTTTATCACAAGAGAATCACCAAAGATTTGTAATTTTTGAGAACCTATTTCAGGTGACAATATTAGCGGCAGTTTTAAAGCCATCAACTCAGCCTTATCGTTTGTACTCCTGCCTAAACCAAATTTTAAAGATATACATGATGATTATCTAGATGCATGACTCCACCTGCTCCACCAATAGGAGGATGCCCTTGACAAGCCCCATCAAAATAAGCCCATGCACCATTCTTATGAATCTGTTCCTTGGATACTTGTCTTTGTGATTTGACCTTTGTAGCCTATGGAAAGCCATCTAAAATAGACATAGTCTATACTGTACACTGAATATGAGAAATAATTCTACCTTCAAAAGTCTCTGGCTTCTGTGATAACAGATCCCCGAAGGACAAATCAAAGGCATTGAATTCCTTACACAGGATGCACCATCTTGGATCATGCATACCTATTTTTTGTAGCTTTTCCCAAGTAAGAGCCCTATTCAAGGCTAACCACATAAATATCGATGCCTTTAGAGGGCATTTAAATTTCTAAATAACTCTCCACCACTAGGCCTGATCCCCCCTCAGCTGCACATTAGGTCTGATATCCCAATTTAGGAGTGTAGACCCCTCTTGTAGGCTTTTTCCTCAGATGAGCTCGTCTTAATGGTCCCCTATTCTTGCATGACCAGATCTAAGAGTGAATGTGTCTTTCCCATTCTTTAGCATCTCTCCCTTCCAAGCCTATAATGTTGGCTTGTGTCCATTAATGCCTCCAAGTTGTGGCTATTCGTGTTACTTGTTGAAGAAAGAACAGACCCTTATTATGGAGAACCTTGACCAAACCTTCAGATAGTTTGAAACATTCACCAAAACCCACCTATGGATTTGTGCCAATCCTCAGTCTCATCTCATTCCCTATCCTCCATAATAACCACTGACCAATTATTGGGAATGATAGTTTCATAGCGTTCAAGATCATTGAAGAATTATGCCACATTTTGTTTGGAGACCTAATCCATTCTTCCATTGAACTTGTATATATATTTCTGAGCGATAACCTGACACCATAGTCCCTTGCCTCCAATTAATTACCAACATTTTTAGCTGCCAGTGCTTTGTTAAAAGAGTGTATGTTCATCAATCCCCATCCACTCATATCTAAGAAATTGCCATTTTGCCAGTGTAATTTCTTTTTTCTATCTAGAGCCAGGTCATAAAATCTGTAACTTAGTTGTCTAATCTTTTCCAAAATCCCCTAAAGAACAAACACTAGTGACATCCAATAGACAGGTGTATCCTCCAGGACAGATTTGACTAAAATGAGTCTACTACCTTGAGAAAGCCATCTATTATACCAAACAAACAATCTCTTTTCAACTTTAGCTATAAGTCAGTACCAATCCCTCTTACCATTCACATTTGGCTTGAGATAAAATCCTAAGTACTTAGCCCCTCCTGAAAGTCTACTTGTTGTTAAGGAAATAGCTGAGCTATATATCTCGCTTCATCATCATCTAAACCAGAGTGAGACATTGTAGATTTTTGAGTATTTACCATATACCTGTAGTTGTGCAATATAAAGTTAAGATTTCTTTTAGTTTCAAAGCACCACTCCTCGAACCATCATTGAATACAAATGTGATCCACAAACAAGAGATGTGACAAATATATATACTTCCCCTAATATTGATGCCTAAGAAATAATAATGTTGATAGTGGGCACACATGTCTGAGCCCTCTCCCTAGCCTAAAGAACTCTGAGTCTGACCCATTTATTAAAATTGCAAAAGATACAAAGGTCATACAACACATAACCTAGTTTACAAAGTGCAGGTCAAAACTAAGTTTATCAGCATCATCTTTAAATACATCCAATTGGCCAGATCATAAGGTTTGGATAGATCCAATTTGATCACCATGGAAGGTAGTTTCTTCGTCTTTACTGAATGGAGTCCCTCTTGGGCTACCCCACTGCTTCATGTATTTGCTTGCCAGATAAAAAGCCAAATTGCTCGCTAGAGATAGAGTCTAATTACAAACTCTCGACTCATTGCAATTACCTTTGCAATGATTTTATAAATACGATTACATAAAGAAATAGGCCTGTAAAAGTCAAATGAATTTGGGTTATCAGGCTTTTGAATTAATGCTACGAGAGTGGTGTTAAATGCCTCTAAAACCCTGCCAGATGTTTTGGACTCATTTATTACTCACTAGGTCCTCTTCAATTATTTCTCTGAATCTTAGGAAGAATTCTTGTGATTAATGACGCCAGTCAAGATTACAGTCTTGTGTCTTGTGGTTTGCCCTGCCTGCAGATCAAGCCAATAGATAACTTAAACTTTGTCAGTTGTAGAGAGATACAAGACTTCTGCCACTGCAGACTTGGAACCAGAACTATTTATGAAATTTTGAAACCGCACTTTCATGGAGTATAGAGGTAGTGCGTAAAAATGGCAAATATGGAAGTAATAAAAAGTTGGAGACAGTATCCATATATTTAGGGCTATCTATTTTGAAGAATGTAAGTCAGGAATGTTTTGTATTTTCTAAACATGTATATGTACATTTGCATGTAACACGCATGATATTGATTCTTGCATCTCTTTTGGCACAGTTATCTTGTTGCAGCAACAGTGTTGCAGTGCTTGTGGAGTCTAGCACTGGCCGTAGTTGATGTATATGCATTGCTCGTGAAGCGGAGTTTACGAAATCCCCTTCTTGTTAGTATATTTGTTGTTGGTGATGGGGTAAGGAGAATTTTCAAGCATTTGAGTACATGTTCTAATCAGACTTATGGATGCCTGTTAAATTCCTTGTTTGATGTTTTGAGAAATTGTTCATTTTGTAGAATATTGTTGGCTTCTCTTTTTAGTTGGCCTTCTAAGAAATTACTATTTCAGGTTACTGCAACATTAACATTTGCAGCTGCTTGTGCCTCTGCGGGAATTGTAGTCCTCATTGGAAATGATATTGGGTCGTGTAAAGAGAATCCATGTGCAAATTATGAAGCTGCCATAATTATGGCATTTTTGAGCTGGTTTATGGTTTCAATATCATTTCTTCTGACTTTCTGGTTGCTGGCAACACTTTAGAATTGTCATGGTACCTTGGAATGCCAGCCAGGAGCAAGACATTCTTCATATTCGATAGAAATTCTGTTTAGTCTGAAGGTTTTTCATGTGAATTATTGTAATCCACAATATAATATGAAAAATCCCGATGTTAGAGATTGAAGTTTGACGATGGAATATGTATAGTACAGGGTTTGTATATTATTTCATTATTGTACAGGTTCATGTAGCTTCTGAAGAGGTGATCTGAAAACTCTTGTTTCATCAAAGGCTTAGCATCTTACACTCTGGAAGCATTGTTTTCAATCTTGTAGCAAAAATGTAGAAATTATGACTTTTGCTTGATCAAATAATTAGTATGGGAATGGTATAAGTGTTGGTTTCCTACTTTTTGAAGATATTCTCTGGATTGCTGTTGAAAGTCTTTGATGGTACTAATGGGCATTTGTTTTATAGTTCACTACTAATTGTTTGTTACTATCAAGATTAGGAGAATTATGACGTGGAATGGAATCTTGGGATTTCAATATAGTGAGACAGGGATATATGATATGAGCACAATACCAACAATGAAAGAAAGATATACACAACAAACATGAGAGAAAGTATGCAAGTATGAGGGAGGGTTGCCCAAACCGTACATATGCTGTATAGAATAATCCATTAAATATTTGTATGGTACATAGTGTCCAAATTGGAATGAACATGCACAAGTGACATTAGAGATTTTATCACTTGGATTTTTACAAATTCATTCAAAGAAAGAAAGCTAAAAGTGATTAGGGGTTACAATTAGAACTCATTGCTACTTGGAACTTACTAATTTTCATCAATTCCTCCTTGTTGAGAGGAAATCATCTATGATTTCTGTTGATGGTGTTCACAGTCCACAAAAATATCATGGGCTGTAGGGTGTATGCGTTTGTTGTGAAATACTAGTCAGTGAACCTTGCTCAAAGGTGAGTTAGTGCAATCGTTGGTGTTTGGAAAGAAAAAGAAATGCCTTCTCCACTGAGGATTCATGCTTACCATGCGTTGTTGAATCATAGACACAAAAGTTACACCCTGTATATTCATATGGGAAGAGGAACCATGAATATGGGGTTCTTCATGAAAGATGCAATGACATCTTGGTTATAGTTGAAGTTTTTTCAGGAGTGGGATGTGGACTTGATGCTTGGAGTGGCACTTCTTTGCTGAAGTTTGAGCTGTGTAACGAGCACTGTGATATTATAGTAGGAATGGGCACCAAAACAAAACATGGAGTCTTGAATTTGTGAAGGTACACTTGGTTAACAATGGGCCCCTTGGTTGAGGGAGATAAGATGTGATTTGGTAGCTTTTATGGTTGTTATAAACTCTGTAGAGGTTGAAAAACCTTTCACATTGTGACCCCTTGTCAAATTTGGTAGCACTAGTTAAGAGGTACGTCAACAATTCAACAATGTATAATCACAATTAATCACATCAATGAAGTGTACAATAGAAAAAGTGATAGAGTACTTGTGTTATAGGTGTGGAAGAACTTGCTTCCTTTACCCATCCAAGATGAGATCACTATGGATGTGGTGGGGTAGTGAATCAGAGTGAGTTGACCAACCATTGAGAAATAAGGGTATTTTTTGCTGCCAATGTCCATGATGAGTTGTTCGTGTTTCTGCGTGAATTGAAAGTGAGTGAAAGAGCTTATTGCTCGACATTATTATAATGTTGAGGCATGACGACCAACGAAGGGTTGGAGGAACCAGGATCATGGAACTCGAGTTCCTCTTGCTATTCCTTGGGGGTGGGTCCTTCAATCGCATATTGTAGTTTAGCAAGGAGATCCTTTGCATTTTTTCCCTGCAAGACGTGACATTAATCACCATAATGCCCATACCATTGATGACAAGAGCAATGTTTGCACCTCCCTTGGCCAACAAAATTGACAATGTTAAGAGCAAGACCAATCATGGTATAAATAGTAGGGGAAGCAAAGCCCTTTGTGTAAACATTGTAGTAAGGGTAGGTTCTTTGAATAAATATTGTAGTTTAGTGAGAACCTTTGCATTTTTGGCTTGCAAGATATGGCATCATCATAATTCCCATAAGATCGATGATAAGAGCAATGCTTGCACATCCGTTGGCCAATGACATGACATTGTTCAAACGAAAACCAATGGTGGTTTAAAGAGTAGAGGAAGCAAAGCCCTTTGTGGGTGAGCGTTGTGGTAGTTGCTAGGTGGGTTGATATCCTTGGTTTTGACGAGGGAAGTTAGTTGAGAGGCATGATTCAATGAAGATACGAGGAAGAGTTTTAGTTTTGTTTTGCTTCAAGGAAGCAAACTAGAAATGATCTTGGCGCTTAGGGATTTATAGGATCCCTTGCCTCAAGTATGATAGACTATTGAATTCATTAATGAACTATTGGAATAACTACCAAGGAGTCTACTAGAGTTGTAGCCATTGTGTTAGAATTACATCGTTGTGCCCTAACTAGTAGAACTACTTGGATGATGTCTTTGAAAGCATCCCAAGTGTCGAGTGGAGGACGGTTGGAGGTTGGAGGTGTTGTATGTGTTTGCTACGATGTGAGGCTCGTTCCTCCATGTGGACCTCAACTAGAAGGATCTTTGAGTGTCTATCAAAGTAGTTTGGGTTTTGAAATATGCCTCCAAATCTTGAATCTAGACGTTGAGCTTATCTCCACTTGGGGCTTTGTCAAATTTAGGGACAAAAAATCGTGGCCCTAATGTGAAAAATCGTTGGGCAATAGGGATGCTCATGGAAATATTGGGTTGACATTGTGACTAGTGTCGTAGGGTTTGTTGGAGGGTCCCGCTACTGAGCATTGGGAGTTGTTGGAACACACCATTAGAGAAATTTCGAGGTAAAATATGGGCCTCAAAACAAAATAAATGTACTATAAAAATCAACAAATAGGATTCAAGGTGATGATGTCAACCATGGGGGATGAATCACCATTTTTGGGTAAAAAAGTAAAAAGGTAAAAAGGTTAAAGTGAATAAACTACTTCAATTCGTATTTTCAACTAATCTCCCTGAATATTTACTCAAATTTTGATGACGAGCAGTGGTTGGATGCGGAATTCAATTCCGCATCCAACGAGTACCCACTCGGCATACTTTTGATGGACCCCGCTGCCCAAAAAAGAAGAAATACATGAAAAGACGTGATGATGATGTCATCATCACGTCTTTTCATGTATTTCTTCTTTTTTGGGCAGCGGGGTCCATCAAAAGTATGCCGAGTGGGTACTCGTTGGATGCGGAATTGAATTCTGCATCCAACGAGTACCCACTCAGCATACGAATTCCGAATTCCGCATCCAACGGCTGCTCGTCATCAAAATTTGAGTAAATATACATGGAGATAAGTTGAAAATACGAATTGAAGAAGTAGTTTTTCTTTTTACCTCCAAAATTCGATGAGGTATGCTAATATTATTTTATTATTTCCACTATTATTTTATAATTTTCCTTAGGAGGCCCATTTTAGACCTCAAAATTTCTCAAATGCCATGCTTGAAACTCCCATTTGTTAGTGAGGGCTTGGACTCAAGACATTGCTACCCTTGTGTTTGTTTAGCCAAGACTTGGGCAAGGTTGGATCCTTGAGAGTCTCCAAAGCAATTGGTGGTTTTACGAGCCATAGGACACATGAAATACTTGATCCCTATTAGAGTTGAGAGCTCAAGGAAAATATCGAGGAAAAAAATCCACAGGATGCTATAATTGCAAAACTTTGAACATGGCTTAATGTTAAGGCTTTAATACCCGTGGACATCGTTGCAATATCAACAATGGAAGAAAGATGCTCACACCTAAGAGACATGAGAGGGAGTGCAAGTATGAAAACTTGGAATTGTTTGCATGTTATATACTAATATTTTAAGTATTTATAAAGGTATAGGAACTTCAAAATTGGAATCTATATGTACAAGTGACATGCAAGGCTTTTATGTAAATCATCCCATCCTCTCACTCCATCCCCACCCTCCTTGTGAGGGTGACACCTTGGTTACAAATGTGCACTTGTCATTAAGGGCAATGGGGGTGATTGCAAATGCATCCCTTCACCCCTCGTGAGAGTGGGGGTGTGGGGTGAAGGTGTGCATTTGACTTTTTTCGGATGAATCTCGTTCAAAGAAAGAAAGGGATTATAAGTTATAATTATAGATATAGGATATTCTCAATTGACACCTAATTCTCATCAATGTGACTATAAAGACACAATAGCAATCATCAATAAACAACAATTGCAAGCTTGAGAGGGCCAACAAAGCATGGTGGAGAGGGGCCACAAAGCATGACACTAACATTGATAGCGTTCACAGTAGAAATTGTTTTTTTTTTGAAATTTTAAATATTTTCGATAGTATAATTAAATTCAAGTAAGGTTGAAGTGCTTCTGATTGGTTAAGAGTTCATCTTCCTTGAACGTAAGGAAATAGGTTAACGACCCAAGACCCAAAGACATCTAGAAAATAGTGGAAGTCTACTCCCTTATGGGCCCCACCAATTGGTTATTTTAGGTGGTGTGGTTTTCTTTGAAGAACGATGACGAGTCAACTCACGTTTGCAAATAGTAGCCAATGATGGCTTTTCTCATTGCTAGTTTGACACCTGAGTTATGATTGGTTTTGCCATCTTCGAAAAAAAGGTTGTTCTATCTAAATGAAAAAAATTCACATATCCATGTACATTGGGTAGGTAGCATAAGCCCCAAACTACCAAGCGCAAGACTTAGTAAAAGCAAATAAGCGAAAATTATATCGAGGAGGTTATTGCTCCTTGTAATATGGTTAGGTGGCCCAACATAGTAGGGAAATAAACACACATATCTTTGTGTAGATTTAAGCAGTCGAATTGTGGCTTGGAGGGGGTCCCTTATCCCACGTACGAGGGGTCTCATACATTAATTTTGTGTTTGACTAGGTCGCGACCTTAAAATTAGATTATTATTATTAATATTTATAAAAAACACAAAGACAACCTTGTTTTCAATTTTTCTAATATATATTTATCCATCACACTTGTTATGATGGGAAAGGTAAAGCTCACTTTAAGAAACAATAAGAGCATTGTAGATAACATGATTCTAATGTAACATACAAAAAGATGGTTAAAATGTCCCCTTTAGGGAGGAGAGAGAAGGTGGAAGAACATAATTTCCCAGTTTCTAGCAACCAACCCTTTTTATTTTATTCTTGATTGAAGCTCGATGGGAATTATAGTCAATTCACCAATCTTCAAATTGAGGAGTACAACCTAGAACTAATGACTGTTGAATCAACATGATGTAAGTCAAAATCCCTAGAACAAAAGGACGATCTTGTTGGGTTATAACATGCATTTTAATGATAGTAGTGGGAATGGAGAGGTAGACAATGGTGAATTGGAGATACTGTACAAAATATGCTCGGTATGAGTGACCACGAGTGAGGAACTAAATAGAGAGATAAATGGAATTGCGTCAGCCAAAAAGGGTAATTGATTCCCTTACCAATTTTGATTCCTAATCCTATGTGAATGCTCAATTTTATTTATAATTTTTTAATGAAAATGTTCATTACATTGCATATTGAAGGTAATTATTGATGTAACAAATGTCATTGAAAAATGCATTGATTTTAATACTTTTGTTATATTATAGTAATTGTCTTAAACATATGGATCTTTGAGGAGTCACTAGCTTTGTTACGATTCACCTTTTTTGAATTTGCTTATGATATTTTGGTGAGATTGAGTGCCTTTGTCACATTTACTCACCAACTCATCGGCGATAAAGTCAGATCACAACCTTTATTGTTGGGATATGGCCTACATGCCCTATATTGGTTACCAGAAAGCTAGTAGGGGGAAAATGGCCGCCTTACCTCTTGATTTCATTCTCCAAGGATTTTCTACCAAAGTGCATACAAATGGCAACAATGGTGTCACCAAAGTTTCCTCACAAGTTTGTCCCAAATGTTTAGCTCAAGGAATTGAGATTCTCGTTGATAAAATTGCTATTGAAATTCATGATAATGAATATGTTTTTGTTTATTATGGTTTGTGTTGAAATTCATGCGCTTATGAATTTTATTGCAAATTCACAATTTGCACTTCACACTAGAGATGTTTTGGATCTAATCGTTGAGAACTTACGCCTTAGGGATAATATGAAATATTAGTCTACTGTAGCAAACAATTAAAAATATTTCATCACACTTCAACGGAACACTTGATAACCTAGGAGAAAAGATACCAATAGTACGCCAACAAGTTTCAATTCTTAGGGCATATTTTTCCAAGCATATACTAGATATGAAAATCACTTTAATACAACATAATTTTATAACATGAAATCTACTCTTTTATTGTCCAATTATGTGTTAAATCACTAACAATTTTTGTGCTTAAATATGTCAAATCAACATGAACAATACAACAAGTGCTTGAAACTACCCCATCAAGAAGACAATGAAATATGAAAATCAAATATTCAATTACACAAGTATTCAACACTTAAAAACTATATATATAGAGTTGCTACAATCTTCTAGCTCTCCAAAACTCTAGAAAGGGAAACCATGAAAACCCTAGCCACCAACAAAGATTTCGAACAAGTAAACATCAACATTGACAATTCCTTCTTGGCTTCAACAACAAACTTGCATCACATAAGCTCTCAACACTAGTATCATTGTCTTCATTAGGGTTTGCAAACTCTGGCCATGTTGCATCACACAAGTACATGGAAAGACAACTCTAGTGCTAGGGTTTGAATCGTCAAACCCAGGTCTTCCATTCTTGCATCATCACAAGCACCAAGACCTCCATGGATAATCAAGAATGCAAGAACTCCATGGTCTTTCCCTAGCCTTACGTTTCAAAAGAACAAGGCTTCAAAATCATGCAACATGTTAGGTCCACTCTCCATGTTCTACTAGGGTAGAAACATTGGTGTGACAACAAGAGCTATAAAAACCATCATTATCTTCAATATCATGTTGTTCTCTAGGGATTACATGTTTCAATTTTTCTAATATATATTTCTCCATCACACTAGTTATGATGGGAAAGGTAAAGCCCACTTTAAGAAGCAGGTGCTTGAAACTACCCCATCAAGAAGATAATGAAATATGAAAGACAAATATTCAATTACACAAGTATTCAACAATTAAAAACTTCATATATATATATATATATACATGTACATACCACAACTTCGAGTTGCTACAATCTTCTAGCTCTCCAAAACTCTAGTAAGGGAAACCATGAAAACCCTAGCCACCAACAAAGATTTCGAACAAGTAAATATCAACATTGACAATTCCTTCTTGGCTTCGACAACAATCTTGCATCACATAAGCTCTCAACACTAGTATCATTGTCTTCATGAGGGCTTGCAAACTCTGGCCATGTTACATCACACAAGTACATGGCAAGACAACTCTAGTGCTAGCCTCCAAATCTACATGTCCATCATAGGGTTTGAATCATCAAACCCCAGGTCTTCCATTCTTGCATCATCACAAGCACCAAGACCTCCATGGATAATCAAGAATGCAAGAAATCCATGGTATTTCCCTAACCTTATGTTTCAAAAGAACAAGGCTTCAAAATCATGCAGCGTGTTAGGTCCACTCTCCATGTCCTATAAGAGCAGAAACACTGGTGCTACAACAAGAGCTATAAAAACCATCATCATCTTCAATATCATGTTGTTCTCCAGGGATTACATGTATAACTCAAACCCTAGTCATCATAAGAGCAAATCCGAGCATCACACAAGAGTAATCTCTTCAAAAAAATCCAAGAAGTCTCTCTCACCCTATCTTCTCCTAGGGTTTCCTCATGAATCTTAGTGTCTAGCTCCTAGGGTTTGCTCATAATCCCAAATGTCTACAAAACAAGTATAAAAAAGAGTACAATGAAAATAATGAATACAAGATATATTTTCCCTTGTATATTCAAGTTAGTGAGGGATGCTGACATACAATTAGGATGTGTGTCCATACAAGTAAGCAAAAACACAATCCCACATGGAGCACTCTACAAAACAAGGATGCATGTGTTAAACTAAGGTTTATCCAACCCCTAAAGTGAAACACCCTCCAAGCTTGATCCTTTTGAGCTCAATGCCCCTCCTCCAACATGGTACACTCTCCAACAAACTATTAGTCTAATGCTTCCTCTTCCACAGTGGTCTACTATTAGAAACAAGATCGTAGAGAAAAACAATAAAAATGAATGAGGAGATAAAACACAAAAGAGCATAATACAAGAGAGACATCAATATACGTGGTTCACCCGATATGGGCTATGTCCACGAAGAAACAACCAATCCTTCTTTTATTCCGTCCAACAAAATGAAGGGATAACACCTACAACACATCTACTGCAACCTCCTCTTCATTCTCTTCATAGTCTCTCTCTCTCACACACACTACATAGTCGTAATACAATGCCCTCTTAAAAAGAGGGTTGCCTTCTAGGGAAAAAAGAACCAACATAAATTCTATTGTTCGATCTGTGACCTAATGACCAACGATCCAGATTGACCACGAAATTACAATATTTTACAAGGCATTTGTTCCAAATATCTCTTTGGGGGAACTTCCCATGAACACCAGCTTGGGGGGCTCCAAATGGTTGTCACCGCCCCCCATGGACCCCCTGGTGATAGTAGTGGGGGGGAAAGCCCTCGAAGAGATATTTGGAGCAAATGCCTTGTAAAATATTGTAATTTCATGGTCAATTTGGACCGTTGATCATTAGGTCACATATCAAGTAGTAGAAGTTATGTTGGTGCTTTTCCCCCCGCATACCCACCTGTCAGGAACTGGGATCCAAACACAGTTGAAACGAGACCTCTAAATCAGGAAGATAATCGAGCTCCAAAACCAACATCTATTGTCCAAGTGTCCTCATGCAAGATGCTCCCCTAATTGTGTGCCACATTCCCTCCATGTCCCAAATGCCACTGCCATGTGTACAAATGTGGTGACTAAGCTCCAATGCTCCTCCTTAACATATGTGTCTAGGCCCATCACCAACTTCTAGGAAGTATGCTAAATCAAAGTGTCCTAAAATAAAGTGTCCAACCTCCAAGGTATATATCACATGGTCCAAAGCTCCTAGGACTAAGTGCTCTCCTCTAAGTGACTAAAACTCCTATGTAGGTTCCTCTCCTATATTTCTAACTGACTCCCCTAATGTGTGCATCCAATGGGTTAGTAAACATGTTGATAAAGGAAACAACCTCCTAGGTAAGGGTGTCATGCCAACACTGATGAAGGTTAGGCATCCACTCAAACTGAGTCATCCATATGTTCATGAAGCATCACTAAGGGGCTAGAAGACATATCACTTCCCTACCAAGGTGAAAACACTTTTGGAGTAACCCCCAAATTTTACACTCCCTCTTTATGAGAGAAGTGTTTTCTATTATACCCATCAACTTCCTCTGAATTTGCAACATAAAACTCCAATGCCTCCACAAAGTTGAAAAAATCCTCTTCCCTCATGATATAACATCATACCTACTCTGCAAGAGCCACACCCACAAGTATAGGTATGCACAAGTATAGGTATGCACACCTCATCATCCATGAAACCATTGCTCACAAAGGTGTGCCTCTCTCTAAGTAATTGAGTAAGCAATTTGCAACTCGACCTCTTGATGGTGAACATGCAAGGATAATATAACAAGGCAAATTGCTTTACACCGCCAACCCAAGTCACTCCCTCTTTCCCTCTACTAGGGGCTCCAAAATCAACAATGACCATCTGTGAAATTAAAAAAACATAACCTTGGATCATTGTTTCTTGTCGATCTTTGAAATCACTCGATAACAAGGAAGACATCAATAGTAACCTATCAAGACTCCAACATCCCTCACTAGGTTTTTAGTAACCAAAATCCGACGGCATAGATGTCCGATTTTCGACATCATGCTGTCGACCATCTGACAAGCATCTAATTTTTTAAACGTCGATGGCACTTCGGCGGATATCCGATAGTAAAATGAATGTGTCAGATATCCGACATCGCCTTGTCGGATCTCCGACAACGCCTCTTTTAATATTTCCGTCGGATATCCGACAACGCGGGCATAATATAGTGTTGGATATCCGACCCTGCGGGCATAATATAGTGTCGGATATCCGACCCTGCGGGCATAATATAGTGTTGTATATCCGACAATGCGGGTATAATATAGTGTCGGATTTGCATTGTAATAATCCAAATATCCGACGTTGTTAGCTGTTGGTGGTATGGCAACTTCGTCGGATATTTTGCAATGGGGAGTCGGATATCCGACGACGCGGGCATAATATAGTGTCGGATTTGCATTGTAAGAAGCCAAATATCCGACGTTGTTAGCATCAAGTTCTATTCGTCCTTCAGTCCTAACCATTTTAGAGATCTATTCTTTATATTCAGTATTTTTCAACAACTCACTAAAAGGAATTGGTATTTTGATTTTCGAAATTTCATTCTGCAAACTAAAAGAAGCTGATACTTTATCATTCTCTTTGATCAAATCCCTTTTAACTTCTCGAATTTTCTTAGCGACATCTTCTTTTGGTTTCTTTGTTTTGTGTTGACTGGTTGAAGGTAAATCTACAGGACCTTTTCCTTTATTTATAACCACATCTCTGTTCCTGAGATTGATTTTTCTTTGAAGATCATTTACAACATTTTGATATACTACTTGGTATTGTTCCGTTTCTACTTCAAAACTGTTGCAATCTCCTTCCTGTGAAAACATATCATGTTCTTCTTTTGTCAAATAAATATGAGAATCAGCCTCATCAAAATAATGTATTTCACTCTCAACAAGTCCAGCTTCGTCTTCTTTATCAACATAATTCTTAGGAAATGGAGGCCTTACTGGATTGTCTTTTGCATTTCTTTGATTCCTTTGATCTCTCCGATCCATTTGATCCCTCTGTCTTATTTGTGGTGGAATTTGTCTTCTAAAATTTGGGTTTCTAATTGGAGGCTCTTGCTGATCTCTATTTTGGGGTTTATTGTCTAAGGATAATCTGTCCATTAATATCTCCATGGTTTTCATCATCATATCAATTCTAACATCAGTGGAAGAAGATGTTGAAGCTTGGTTTTCTTCTCTAATTTTCCTTATATCCATATCAGCTTTTTGTTTCATCTTTCCCGAAGCCATCAAATTTCCTCCACTTCCACTGCATCTTTCAACATGTCTGACAGAGTAGGTGACTTTCTCTCTCTCAACATACAGGAAAGGTCCCCATCAAAAGCATCTGCATAATGTAATTTAGCTTCCCCCACTAAAGGTTTGATATCAGTAGGAAATGAATTGTAAACCTTCATAAATCTTGTGGAAAACTCATGAACAGACTCAAAACCCCCCTTTTTCAAGTTATTATATTGGGTTAGGATTTGCAGAGGGTTTTTCTTATTTTCCCACCTATCAAGCAAAAGAGTCACAAATTCCTCATAATAAGGGATTGATCTTGAAGCTAAAGTCCTAAACCATTTCTTCACCTCCCCGGACAAACTTTGTGCCAACAATCTCATTTTGGCATCGTCATAATCTACCTCTTCAAGGTCAATGAAATCATTGAAACTATAAATATGCTGTTGGTATGTATAATTTCCCTCTCCATCAAACAATGTGATTCTCTATCCATGGTTCTGAGGGAGGTCATGTAGAGAAGAAAGTAGAGCAAGTGGAGTAAACCTAGCGGCCATGACTACTGGAGGGTTTTGAACAACGTTCTGATTTCTTAATGGTATTCTATGAGATTTAGGTTTTCTCGACTCAACGCTTCCAGAATTTTGCAAATATTCCCAAATAGACTGTAAAAGATATGACTGAAATCTATTTTGATCAATTACAGTTTCTTTTAAATCTGATTCTGATTTAGTCCTAAACAAAGATCGTTCAATCTTTTCACTTAAATCAACATTTTCATCATCCGACAACTCTTCTTGAAAAGAAGGAAACAGATTTATTGTTTGAGAAGTACCTTCTTGATATTTTCCTTTAATCCTCTTCAGAATCCTTTCTGGACTTTCCACCCCTGGAAATAGTCAGAAATATGGATTGCTCCTTGTAGGAATATTTCTGGAAGCCACAGTGTCTTTCTTGAGATCGCCTATTAAAACTGCAAATTTGCACGTGAAGTCACCAGGACAAAACAAAACCAATTCTAAATATCAAATTTATTTTCCCACAGAAATATGATTACAATGTTGTTCTTCCCAAAGAAAATTTAAACCTTCGATCCCCGACAACGACGCCAAAAATGTTAGCACTCAGAGTTTACCCCCTTGGTTGCAGAAAGGATAACCCTAAGGTAACTATTTCAAACCACTCTTTAGGAGGAAAATTAGCCTTTTTTCTTACTAGAGAGGACTCTCTCAAAAATGTATAAAATGGCTAAAGATGTTTGACAAAAAATTGTATTTTGAAATTTATGAAGGGTTGAAACATATAAATAACATTAGGCAATGGAGTAAAAAAATCGTACTGTGTAGGTGAACAACATAATTTAACAATAAAGGTTTTTGTAAAGGCAGGGTAGCTATCTTTTTATAGTCAAGGTCTTAATTTGCAGGTCGATAATGAAGAAAAGGGAACAGTCCATCAATATTGGGCATTAAACATGAATGAATCCAATATCAACTTTGGCAGAAAGTTTGTGAATACTTAGATGTGATAAAATAGAGCATAAACATATGAATTCTGATTTAATTAGACTTTCATCCAAGCATGAAGGACAACACAATGGAAAAGATTTACTGGAAATAACGATTCACAAAGAAAGGAAGGAAATTCACAGACTATAAAATAGATAACACAAGAATCTTTACTCTTTGAAAGGTGCTCAATTCTGCTCAACCATCTTTATTCCAGAAACTGCAATGTTCAATACAAAGATGTCTCTCTTACTCACGGGTTTCAACCCTTACAATGATGTCAAAATTGTATTTTTATACAAAATTTCTTTGTAGTAAAACCCTAACTGCTTCATAACTGACATAGTAAATTTTCAATTAACTTTTACATTCTACTTTAGTCAAAATTTGTACACATGTCAAAAATTTCCCAAAATATGGATCTTTGGCATTCCTTTGCTGGTTGGCGACTGTCTAGTGAAGTTTTAGTATGAGTCTTCAGGAGCGCAAGTTGTATTTCATTTTCCCGTACTTTTCTATTTTCTTCCACTAGTATGCACTGGGTAACTCATAGCTCGTCATTTCTTTGACCAATACTTTCAGTTCTATGTGTTATGAAGTGGAAACTTGTGGTATTTTTCCAGCAATTATGGTCAACTAATGAAAAAATTCGAAATCATCTAAAAGCTTTTCCAATAAAATATTTTTTTTCAAAACATGAGTTAAGTTTTAAAATTTCTCATTATTTGTCTTATCTCCAAAAAGTAATTCTTTGTGATCTTTATGGGGAAAATCACCATTATCATCCCAGAACGAAGGCAAACCTTTCTCAATCAATTTATCAAATTTCATTTTGAAGTATGTCACTTTCTTTTTCATGTGTTCAGCTCTAGCTTGGACACCTTCTACATGTGCATATTTTCCAATTACTCTCCTCGCCCAAGTTATAATTGATATTCTATTCTTTGGATAAGTCCTCTTTAGACACACTTGACCTCATGTGCTGAATATTAAACAGATGCTCTGAAATCTGTGGTGTTGAGAAGCCTTCTAATCCAGTGACAATACCTTCGATTGTTCTATCCTTCATTCACCCTAATAGTTGGCCCAATCATGACTCACTAAGTGAGCTTAGTCTCTTTCCTGTTTACTCAACCCTCAGACTAGATCTATTCGAATTTTGTTTTGGAAGTAAGTGATGGAACACTTAATCAACTGTATACTGGATATCTTGAAGCAATATCAAGGGTTTAGGTGGCAAGTGGATTTAGGAACAGTTTTGAAAACATGAAATAATTTTGGGCAATGAAATGTTGGATTGAGTGATGCTTGTAAATTGGCTTGGCTTATTTCCTGTTCGTTTGCTCTGAAACCGTGTTTTACCTGTTTTTGGGCCTTGATGATTTGATCTTTGGTCTTGCTTGCATCCCTTTGCTAGTGTCTCTTGTTTTGAAAGTAATCTGAAAAAGAATCAGTTGTGGCTCGGTCCTTATCATATTGTAGAAAATATTGGCCCAACAACTTATAAGTTACAAGATTTACAAGAGGGGAAGGAAAACCTCCCTGTCAACGGCCTAGCACTAAAAAATACTTTTTAGGGAACCTGTTGTACATAAGTAAGTTTTGTTGATTTTATCCTTTTGTTTGATTCCATTTGTTTTCATCTTAGGATAGTTAGCTTCAGCCTTATCTCTTTTCGTTTGATTTTTCTTTACTTGCTCGATTTTGTTTGAATAAATCTCAACTCAACTTTCAAAATGATGTGCATAAATGTAGAGATCTGAACAATCTGATATGAAATGTTATAATCACAAAAGGATTAGAATTGGCTTCATAACAAAAGGATTTCTTTTTGTAAAAACAATGTCATTAGTAATTTTAATTACTGCTTTGTTTTAAAAGGGGAAACTTGCTTCGTGTTTCATTTTGTGTCAATATAAACCTTGTGAAATAACTAAGATCCATGAATTCTAAATTACTATCTTGGATCTCCACTCACTTACACATAAATGAACATATTAGGTAGCCTACTATAACTGACCCATGGAAAGGAGTCAAATCTTGCAGATGTATGGCAATTAAAATGATCCCATGCTACGAAAATTACAACCAAAAGGCTTATAATGAAGAGTCAAAATTTCTAAAAAAATTTCATCTCCATCAAATAAATGGCTTTGAAAATAAATACATCCAATCAAAAAGATTGCCCAAATGATAATTCCAAAAGTTTCTTCTCCGTACGTGAGTATGATTGTTAGCACTCAAAATTTACCCCCCTTGGTTGCAGAAAGGATAACGCTAAGTTAACTATTTCAAACCAGTCTTTAGGAGGAAAATTATCTTTTTTTCCTACCAGAGAGGGATCTCTAAAAAATGTATAAAATGGCTAAAGATGTTTGACAAAAAATTGTATTTTGAAATTTAAGAAGGGATAAAACATATAAATAACATTGGGCAATGGAGTCAAAAAATTGTACTATGTAGGTGAACAACAAAATTTAACAATAAAGGTTTTTGTAAAGGTAGGGTAGCTATCTTTTTATAGTCAAGGTATTAATTTGCAGGTCGATAATGAAGAAAAGGGAACAATCCATCAATATTGGGCATTAAACATGAACAAATCCAATATCAACTTTAGCAAAAAGTTTGTGAATACTTAGATGCGATAAACTAGAGCATAAACATATGAATTCTGATTTAATTAGACTTTCATCCAAGCATGAAGGACAACACAATGGAAAAGATTTACTGAAAATAACAATTCACAAAGAAAGGAAGGAAATTCACAGACTGTAAAATAGATAACACAAGAATCTTTACTCTTTGAAAGGTGCTCAATTCTGCTCAACCTGTTGATGTATATGTAACTTCGGAATGTATTTCATATATGTATGTTGTATGTACTCCTATAGAGATGGTATTATTCCTCTATACGGAAGTGTCGTCATTTATATTGTGAATGTCGTAACTTATACTTGATGGGTTATTAGACCACCTTGTTGGGGTCGGCCCTGTATAAGTTATGTGGGTCAAAGGGTTATTAGACCACCCTATTGGGGGTCGGACATGTGGTTCGAAGGGTTATTAGACCACCCTATTGGGGGTCGGCCCAGTCAACATTATGTTATGTGGTTAAGTTCGAGCCTACATGATTTATGTAAAAGGCAAGTCAAGTCAAGTATAAATAGAGTGCGGGAGGCACTCTATTTTATCACTCACTTCTCATTCATGCACTCAAGGAGGAGTGGCGCACTTATGGAGGAGGAGGATCTGCTGCTCGGATATGTCTATATCTTATGTTTGGGTTGTATCACCGCTCTATCTATCTCTGAGGAAGTTATTGGGGTTTTCCACCTTTATGGTTTTCCCCAAGTAAATCTTTGTGTCTCTTGTGTGCTTGCATTATTGTCTCCATGATTGATATGTTGTAGATATGCTGTACATGTTGTTCTCTCACTTAAGATCCTACATAATATTGAAGTAAATTCAGAAAATTTAACATGGTATCAGAGCTAGCCTGAAAGAAGGCATGATATGGCATGTATGACACTTGTTGCAATTACGATGCTAGGGCTTGATATAGCAAAAACCTGTCATCGTAGCACTTTTTCTATAAATCCGTTTTTGCAAAGTTTTAGGATCTGAAACCTTTACAAGTAGAATATTAAATCTTCATGTACCTTGTGTCCAAAGGACAACCTCTATATCGTTGTACTTTGTGATTTATGATCTGTACAATATAGGGTTTCTGCCTCTTCCAGATCTGAGTCAAAATAAGGTGACCTTGGGAAAAAGGTCATAACTTGGGCTAGGAAGATCCAAAAGAAATTTCGTAAAAAGTGATAGGTAGTACACAGAATGTACTATCTCAGGAAACGTTTTCAGAGACTGAGGTTGAACCAGTGACACGTGTCAATCCGTACAAGTTCGCTCTCCTGTATTATCCCATAAACAGGTCACGTTACGACACTTGGCATAACTCTCTCTCAGAGAATCCAATTGAGTTCAGACCTGTCAGGATGGAAATATAACAGGTCTTGCTATCTTAGGAAAATTTTTCAGAGGCCGAAGTTGAAACAGTGACACGTGGCTCACCGTACAAGTTCGCTCTCCTGTATTATCCCATAAACAGGTCACATTGCGACACTTGGCATAACTCTCTCTTAGAGAATCCAATTGAGGTCAGACCTGTCAGGATGGAAGGGTAACAGGTCGGGCTATCTTAGGAAACCTTTTCAGACCCTTTGGATTGAAAAGTTCGTAGGTACACCAGAAACAATCAGGTACATATTTCTGTCAAAACAAAATTATTTTTGAGGACCTTCATTCATGGCTTCCGGAATTTAGGGCTTCAGAGAAATTTGGAATTTTTGAAATCAGAGACCACGGATGGATGATACTCATCAAAATATAAATTTAGAGACCAAGATCAAAATTTTTGGTTGGGCAGAAGGCCGAGCTTGATCAGACCCTAGTTCGGGACTTTGATCAGAAAAGTGGAAAATTAGGGCTTCTGCAAAAATGGGAATTTTTGAAATCTGTGACCACGGCTGGAAGCTCCTCATAAAAATATAATCTTAGAGCTTTGGATCAAACCTTTTGATGGGGAAGAAGAGTGGGCTTCATCAAACCCCAGTTCGGGGTCACGTCCAGTGAATCTGAAAGTTTCAAAGGAAAAATTGAGGAGTGAAACTTTGCAGTTTTCAAATTCTGAGCATACTAGCGAGATCAACTCATCAAGGCGCATATTTCTATCCTTTCAGAAGTTTGAAATTCAAAGTTTGAATTTTTGGGTTTCTCTGACAAACCCCAATACAGCTCCAGATCCAATTCTTGCAAATCAAGTGGATTGGGTTAATCCTAGAAGAAGATGGATTGGTCACCTGCATAAGTGAAGAAGTTCATGTTTTAGAGGGAGATGAGGCTAAGGCCTTACATAAGAAGATTACAAGCGATCTCGACATGTATGACTCATCGAGGTATGTTTTGAGATTTGTGCATGATTAATTTTATGGTATGTTTGTCTTCATGTTATTACGGTTAGTACAATCTTGATTTTAGACTTGTCATATCACCTTAATAAAATTATGAATACACGATAGAAAATATTCATTGATTAGGGTGTTGACACTTATGATTGTACTAATGCATTATGGTGTTGTATGAGGTTTATGTTGTCTACTAAGATGAAAGGTACACCAAGAAAGACAAATCATGTTCTGGTTCAAGAACATATGATCATGATGACATGAGGACAAAGATTCATCCATTGTCATGGATCTCATAGAAGATCCATTTACGAGGTATGTATAACTTGGTTTTATAATGGTTAACCTATGAGATATACAGGTTCCTAGCACAAGTCATTGAAGAAGAACAAGAAGACATCATGTGAGTATGTTAGACATAACTAGCTAGCATGCTAATCCAGGTATGTTTTTCCTATATCAAGATAGAATCCTACCTTGTGTTAGGATCTTATACTGTTGTGTTGTTGATAATGATTATTCATGAAGTCATAGGTTTGAATAGTCATGGTTGTATGCATATTGTGTTTCTTACCATACTTGATGATACGACTAACCAGAAGAATCATGAAGGTATAGGTTTGAGTAATCACGGGTTTTATGCATATTATATCTCTTATCTTGATTGATGATTTAACTAACGAAAAGAGTCCTATGATCAAATAAGAATATGCATGAGTAAAAGAAGACTTCCCTGAAACCTTGAATACTAATGTTTATTATCTATGTTTGAAATGATCCTGACTATACATGCTTGAGATTATTGTACTAAGATTATACTAATGAATGTTTGATTACGTATGAGACCTAGAGGATAACAAAATGATGATACTAACAAGCATGCATAGGGATTGAGAATGAATATAAGTTCAAGGACAAGTAATCCAGGAAGCAAAGATCAAGAGGGAGTACACTCCAGTGGTTTCTGCAAGGATGCAGATATTCAGAGGGAGTTGACCATCTCTCTACATTCCACAACAGAAAGGTGTAGAAGAAGCTACTTCAGATCAGGACTCCAGTAGCTCCTGCAAGGAAGCGAAGACTCAGAGGGAGTCAACCCAACAAACACACAAAGATAAGTATTTGAATTGTCATTACTTGCATATTTTATTGTTTAAATAATACTGTTCAATAATGTATATAATGATGTTCCTAGAATTAGGTTGTGTATTATGCATATTAGAATAGTTGCATTGATGAACAGTATACTACTAATATGCATGGGTAAGTGGCCTATGGCACTGTACAACATTCCATTGCTACTTATCTAGAATGAAAACTCTTTGCTGACATGTTGGGAGTTGTGCACACTCTTAACAATGTTCTGGTAGAGATTGGAAGGCATCTAGAAAGTTATGGAATATGGATAAATGTTGTATTGAAGCATTGGCTAAGATAATTGCATGACTGTATGACATATTTCCTTATGTGTAAGAATTTGTTCTGAAAACTATGAGATGTTTTCTAATCATGCAATTTAACTTGTTGTGTAGGAAAGATCGTATGCCATCACCTACAAAAGAAGAACTACAACATTCATTCAGCAACAAAATTATCTATTGAAGATATTGAAGTTCCCAGGATATGGGAAGAATGCCATGATCCGTCGATCATGAAGAATGATGTTTGGGATGCAGTCCCAAGTCCTGAAGGGAAGTTTGTTATGACTTCCATATGGATCTATCAAGATCAAGCATGCTGCAGACGACAGGAAAGAGAAATATAAAAGTGATGAAATAGAAGATACACCAGATGGATTTCAAGACAACTTTCTTGAATGGTGTAGTTGAAGAAGAAGTGTATGTGGAGCAACCACTTGGTTCTGAGACACATGATAGGAAATCATATATGTTCAGAACTTGGTATGGTAGGATAGGCAGCTTTCTATCCAGTTTGGTCTTTACCAAGAGTAAAGCGGGTTCCAACCTTTACTACAAGGTTGAGGAAGGCAATCCAGTGACACTACTATGTGGATGACCTATTTGTATCAGGTGAGGATAGATTGATTGCCGACACACAATGGAAGCTTGCTGCCGATTTTGAGTTGAGGAACTTGGGGATGATGCACTATTTGTTTTTGGCATGGAGGTGTAGTAGAGTGATGGAATCTTCCTTAGACAAGGGAAGTATGCAGTAGAGATCCTGAAGAGGTTCAGGATGATGGATTGCAAGGCCATAGCCACACCTATGACATCGAATCTGAAGCTTCTTTGTGATGCTTCATCTGAGCTGGTTGATGTCTCTATGCATCGTCAGATGATTGGGTCCTTGATGTACCTGACGAACACGAGACCAGATATTTGCTTTGTGGTGAACACATTGAGCCAGTTCCTGATGGATCCGAGGAGTGTTCACCTGGTTGCTGTAAAGCATGTTCTGAGGTACCTAAAGGGTACAATGGATTATGGGCTCAAGTATGAAGTGAATCAAAAGTTTAACCTGCAGGGTTATGTTGATTCAGATTGGGTAGGTAGTGTTGCAGATAGGAATAGCACATATGGGTGCTGCTTCAGTATGGGATCAGGTGTGATCTCTTGGTTCAGCAGGAAGCAGTCTTACGTAGCACTGAGTACAGCTGAGGCAGAGTATGTTGCAGCCTGTTTAGTTAGTTGTGAGGCAGTATGGCTATGGAAGCTACTGTCTGAGTTATTTGATCTCCTGTTGGATGCTACTGGTATCTTCTGTGATAACCAGAGTTGTGTGAAGCTGTCTGAGAATCCAGTGTTTCATGATAGGTTGAAACACATAGACATCAAATATCACTATATCAGGGATATGGTGCAGAGAGGAGCTGTGAAGCTCCTGTATGTTGCGACGGACAAGCAGATTGCAAATGTGCTGACGAAGCCACTAGCTGGGGTGAAGTTCGAGTACTTCAGAGAGAGGCTTGGCATTCTTCAGATCGAGGACACTTCGAGGAAGAAGTGATGGACACATTTGCTGAAGCTATTCCAAGCATGTTGGAAGGAGGATCCTTCACATGGCTGTGGATGTAAGCGCTGGATGATGAGCATCAGGATGATGTTCTAGTTTCTGCTTTGTATGATCAGTTGGATCACTTATATGTATGTGTGCATCATGTTGGATGCTGGATATGATCAGTTGGATCATTTATATGTATATGTATGTGTGCATCATGTTGGATGCTGGATATGATCGGTTGGATCATTTGTATGTATTGTATATATGCATCATGTTGGATGCTTGGACCATGTATCTGTATATGTATTAGGTGGATACATTATATGATCAGGTGGATCATGTATGGTGATATGTATCATGTATTTGTATTTGTATCAGGTGGATACATTGTATGATCAGGTGGATCATGTATGATGATATGTATCAGGTAGATACTTAGTTTGCATCAGGTAGATGCATTATATGATCAGGATGATCGTGGATGACGAGCTTCAGGATGTTGCAGTGATGATGATTAGGATGATCATGTGTACATCATGATGATGTATGGTGAGTATCAGGTGGATACTCTATGGCCGTGGATCAGGTTGTGCAGATGAGCATATAATTCGTTGCCCTGGGAGATTTGCAGATAGTCTTTCGAGGTTTTGCCTATGGCATGTAATTCGTTGCCCTGGGATATCTGGAAAATGCTCTTTCGAGGTTTTGCTCTGGGAGGACATATAATTCATTGCCCTAGGAGATCTACAGATAGTCTTACGAGGTTTTTCCTATGGCATGTAATTCGTTTCCCTGGGATATCTGACAGATGCTCTTTCAAGGTTTTTTCCTATGGCATATAATTCGTGTCCCTGGGAGATCCGATAGGTTGGGTTGTGTGCCCGTAATCAGTCCTGGGATTCTCTTGCGAGGTTTTTCCATGACCACATGTAATTCGTGCCCTGCGAGATCCTATAGGTAGAGCTGTGTGCTCGTAACAGCCTGGGATGCTCTTGCGAGGTTTTGTGGTGACCACATGTAATTTGTGCCCTGGGAGATCCTATAGGTAGAGCTGTGTGCTTGTAACAGCCTGGGATGCCCTTGCGAGGTTTTGTGGTGAGATCACATATAATATGGCCCTGGGAGATCTGCAGATAGTCTTTCGAGGTTTTTCCTATGGCATGTAATTCGTGCCTTGGGATATCTAGCAGATGCTCTTTCGAGGTTTTGTGATGCACGTAATAAGTCCTGAGGATTCCACAGTATGGCCAGTGATGACGAAGACCTGCAAGTGGTGTACCTACATCCAGTATGAAAAAGGACTGGCTCTATAGAACTTCCTATGACGAGTAGATTCAGAGATTTATTGAGATAGAAGCAGCAGTGACGATGATGATGACTCAATGACGATTATCCAGTGACGATGATCCAGAGAAGAAGACTTGTGCTAGAAGACCTGTGCTGAGAAATACCTTCCTAGTTAAGAGGGAGTGTTGATGTATATGTAACTTTAGAATGTATTTCATATATGTATGTTGTATGTACTCCTATAGAGATGGTATTATTCCTCTATACGGAAGTATCGTCATTTATATTGTGAATGTCGTAACTTATACTTGATGGGTTATTAGACCACCTTGTTGGGGCCGGCCTTGTATAAGTCATGTGGGTCAAAGGGTTATTAGACCACCCTATTGGGGGTCAACCATGTGGGTCGAAGGGTTATTAGACCACCCTATTGGGGGTCGGCCCAGTCAGCATTATGTTATGTGGTTAAGTTCGAGCCTACATGATTTATGTAAAAGGCAAGTCAAGTCAAGTATAAATAGAGTGCGGGAGGCACTCTATTTTATCACTCACTTCTCATTCATGCACTCAAGGAGCAGTGGCGCACTTATGGAGGAGGAGGATCTGCTGCTCGGATATGTCTATCTCTTATGTTTGGGTTGTATCATTGCTCTATCTATCTCTGAGGAAGTTATTGGGGTTTTTCACCTTTATGGTTTTCCCCAAGTAAATATTTGTGTCTCTTGTGTGCTTGCATTATTGTCTCCATGATTGATATGCCGTAGATATGCTGTACATGTTGTTCTCTCAGTTAAGATCCTAGATCAGATTGAAGTAAATTCAGAAAATTTAACACAACCATCTTTATTCCAGAAACTGCAATGCTCAATACAAATATGTCTCTCTTACTCACGGGTTTCAACCCTTACAATGATGTCAAACTAGTCTTTTTATACAAAATTTCTCTGTAGTAAAACCCTAACTTCTTCATAACTGACATAGTAACTTTTAAATTAAATTTTACATTCTACTTTAGTCAAAATTTGTACACATGTCAAAAATTTCCCAAAATATGGATCTTTGGCTTTCCTTTGCTGGATGGCAACTGTCTGGTGAAGTTTTAGTATGAGTCTTCAGGAGCGCAAGCTGTATTTAATTTTGCCGTACTTTTCTATTGTCTTCCACTGGTCTGCACTGGGTAAATCATAGCTCATCATTTCATTGACCAATACTTTCATTTCTATGTGTTATGAAGTGGAAACTTGTGGTATTCTTCCAGCAATCATGGTCAACTAATGCAAAACTTCGAAATCATCCGAAAGATTTTTCAATAAAATCTTTCCCGTCAAAACATGAATTAAGTTTTCAAATTTCTCATGATTTGTCCTGGCTCCAAAAAGCAATTATTTGTGATCTTTCTGGGGAATCAAATCACCATTTTCATCCCAGAACGAAGGCAAACCTTTCTCAATCAATTTATCAAATTTCATTTTGAAGTCTGTCACTTGATTTTTCATGTGTTCAGCTCTAGCTTGAACACCTTCTACATGTTCATATTTTCCAATTACTCTCCTCACCCAAGTTATATTTTCTATTCTATTTTTATTTGCATAGCCTTCAAATATTAATCTTTCAGAGTATTCATAAAATTCACTGTGTTTTGGGCTGTATCCTTGGGCTTTCTATTCAAACTTTCCTTCATTGCCGTACAACTATGCAAAGCATCATTTGCCACCTTTTCTTTTTGTTTCATGAAACTCAGATAAGGTCTAAACTTGGTAACTTTAGCTATAATTGAATCCCAAATCATATGGTTGGCACCCTGCATCGGAATTTGCCCTGTCACCTGAGCAATAAATCTTTGATTTATGTCAATTAAGTTTTTATTCTTGTCTTTAAATTCTTTTATTTAATCATCTTTTTTTTTCCTCTTCTAACCTTTGCTTTTCTTCCTTTAATTGTTTTATTTCTACTTATTTTAAACTGACCTAGGACATAGCCTGAACAAGGCCATCTGTATTGGTCTCTTCACCTGCTTGATTAGTAATTGGCTTCTCTTGTGCCAAAGCTGTCAATTTTCCCTTAAGATCTTCAATATGGTTTTTAAGGCTTATCCTGTCCTTTTCCCATTCAACCTCTTTTTCAATGTATTTCAGTATTTTTCCCTTGTTATCATCTAATTCTTTGGATAAGTCCTCTTTTTCTTGTTCCAACACATTCAATTCAGAATCCTGAATTAACTGTGTTGTTGGTATTTTAAGTTTCCTCACCTTTGTTTGCTCCATCACTGTTTTCAACCAAATATATCTGCAGCTTCTTAATCTGTTGTTGATGGGCTTTATTTTCAGTCTTCTTATTCCTTAATTGAATCTCCAATCTATTTACACTACTATGCATTTTACAAATCTTTAAAGTATCTTTAATCAAATCCGTGTATATGACTTCTCTAGTCTATCTGTGTAATTGGATTTTATCGGGAATTGATATTTTATGTAGGTTTAACTTCATCTCTGTTACTTTGTCATAAGATGACACAACCAAATTTAAAGTATTTTATGAGATATTCCTGCTGGATACCAAAGTAAATTGTGAGTGTGTCACATATCTAACTCTAGGAAACAAACTATGTGTCTTTTCTAAGCTGGTTTGTTTGTCTTGTCCATATTTGACATACATCTCCGCTTTTGATTGAAATCTACTGGTGTCCCTTGTCTATTTGGCTTCATGAAACTTGCATTCTTGCACTTGGACTTCTAGAGCTGAGTATTTCTCTTTTTTCTTCTCTTCTACTCTTGTGGATACAACCAAATCATCTGGAAAATATGCCTTGAACCTTTCCCCCCCCTCTTGCTCCTCTATTTTTGTATCAAAGATTTCTTCAAAACTCCTTTTCCCAACAATCTCTATTGCACCTGGAAGTATTATTTCAGATGAATATTTTTCTGGAGCATCAGGATTTGAGTGTGAACATGTTGGGATTTATTCATCCGATTCATACTGCAAAATATTTTCTCTTTTTGATAATCCCTCCACCTCTTCATGATCAAAGGATTTATTCTTGTTTTCTTTTCTTCTTTTAGAAATTATATGATGGGGGTCCTATTTAACAACAATTTCCTTTTTGAATTCCAATTCTTCTAATTGCTTCTCTACAGATGAAAGAGCATACTTATTCTTCACAATAAATGGACCTATTTTTAAGGGAAATTTTATATCGGAGGCCTTTTTGAAAGCCAAAAAGTGTTCATTTTCAACAGCTAGCCTGTATGATAAATTCTAAAGCAAATATACTTGTGGCCAAGAACACTGGCAGCACGTAATGATTTTTCACAAACCCATACAACTTGATAACTGTGTGTTATTTTGACAAAAACCAGTCCCCGATTGACAAATACTGTTTTAATTGCATTGAAGTTTTCACTTCCGGCAAGACTCTTGCCAATTATTCCCCAAAGATTAGCTTGTATATTTTCGACACAACATAATTCATGTAATTGAACATGTTGTCTTCCATTGCATTTGAAAAAAATTCCTGTGAGAACCTTATATATTTTTGACTTGAGAACAACAACATTTTCATTAAATGAGACTGAAACCTAAAGTGTCTAGTGCCGTGGAAATACATCAACTGAAAATGGATATTCTAAGCCATGAACTCATCATATTTAATGCATGGCAGTTGACTGTATTCTACTTCTGGAAAACCAAAGCTTATTCCGAAGAGTAAATATAATTGAACCTCAGTGACAAACATATCATTATCAAGCCCTAGGAACTATGCAATTAAAGATAAGACCCACTAAGTACTTTCATTGAAGAAATTCACATCTAAAGGGTAGGGTGTGTCCGAGATTTCGAGGTCAGGTTTTAGGAAGCTTGTTAGGAAGATTTGTTTGGCTTCGGGAGGAGACTGACGATATTGACTAACCAAGGCATCTTCAACAAAATTCTCTGGTTCCTGGGATTGAAACAGGGTTACTTCAAGGGAATTTCAGACAACAGTGGGTTCGACAGGGAAAATAATTTTAGACTTTTGAGCATGCATGGAAACTCTTTCGGATTGTGAGTAATTCTCTGTGCATCAGGAGACAAACTTGGGAAATCCAATGATTTGGTCTAGACAAAAGTATATAAAAGATGATTGAAAAACTCTGTGGACGTCAGTGCCTTCTTTATGCAACTTATCTAACCTACTTTTTATCTCTGTAATCAATAAAATAACCACTGTGTCGAAAACATATTTATCTCTATCCTCTAGGGAATCTTCTACCCTAGTATTTTCGACATTTAAGGTTTCTGCAACCCCTTCCATTATATAAACAATCTTTTCAAATGAGTGCATGGGTTTTCAGAACCTAACTGACACTGACAGCTTGCAACCTGGTATCTCCTGTCACTTTCTTCGCTACACACTTGTCCAGAACCTTCTGACGCTGACTTCTTATAAGAAAAATGTCATTTTTTATGTGACTTTCCTCCTTTTTATAACCCAAATTTTGCTATTTTCCTTGCTTCTCTTTCGAAGGACATTTATCTCAACCGTCGATCTTCTATGCTATACCCCGGACTGTCATATTATGTAATCCTTTTACCATCATCCTATGTGAAAATGGGTAAACGTTATCCTTGGTCATATCTAACCTGCATCAATCTCGACCGTTTTTTTTTGGCCTTACAACCATCGTAGGCGTTTTCGCATGGAAGTTGGGAGGGTTTCATTACCGGGTTTTCAAATTGTGGAATGCTGATATATTTCCATGCATCCACCGATTTTGGATTCTGCAACCACTTCCTCATATATTCTGTCATGCACCTCTACAATGCGGGAACCTTCTTGCACTGTTGATCTTTTTTTCGCTGTCTAATCAACGGTGGGACCTGCTTGCTAGTTAACCTGTTCTTATGCCACGTTTCCGTTAGACCTTCCACTATCCATATTGCTTCTTCCCCACCGGAAATCCCTTGCAACATTTGATTTCTCCTAGGAGAAGCCCAAATAGTTGGATATTTATTCACTTCTACTCCTCTTTAACAAACTTTTCTCCACCGTTGGATATTTTTCCGGTTCAATCTTAGCTGTGGATCTCCCTTATTGACCTTTGACCGCCTCAATAGTGGTTCCACAGAGTTCCCAAGTGGTTTCCCATACCACTTTTGTGTTTTGCAAAATTCTGAGAGAATGACATGTGGCGAGTGGTTTTCAATTCCAAAACCGCCAACGCTGTCATTTATATGTGCATCTTGGCGCTATGGAACTTCTCCTGGATCGTCGATCTGGAAATGAACGGTCAATCAACCATGGAACTTGCTTACTACTTAATATTTCCTTTATTTCCCAATGGGATCTCATTACTTATCCATCGCGCTCTTTCCATGGCGGAAGTTAATCCCCTCCCTTGATTTCTAAAGAAAGAATCTGAGCCATTTAACTTGCCGCTCTCTTAACCTGTCTCCTTGGTCATTTCGGAAGAATATTTCCACCATTGATCTTATCCTCGACTTCATCCCGACCATTGATTAATTGTTTCATGGTCTTCCCAAAACATTTCGCGAACCTTTTCTGTCTTTTTTTAGTTTTCAGCCAGTGGTCATGTGGTCTAGATTTCTCTAAAGAACTGGGCGCTTTTTCCCACAGAGCTTAGATTACATCAATCACAAATTTTCATCTTCTATATCCCATTCATGCTTTGAAAAATACCTGTGCCAACAATGACAAACAAAGAGAACTCATCACTCACACAAAAGGACATTATGGATGGAATAACCCACGAAAAATGTTGAAGACTGAAGAAAGCTATTTGTGAAAGACTTGGACAATAAAACTCGTCAAAAGAAAGCATCTAAAGAAATGCTGATAGCGTGGGAATGAAGAACAAATGGATACATCTGTCTAATTTTGTTACGATCCTGTGGAGTCATATTTAGAGGTAATCAAAAGATGGGACTAATAATGAACTCCATATTATGGTCTTAGGAGAGTGGTCAAGAAATATGGTCTAGGTTGCCTTATTTCCCAAAATGAATGACCAATATGAATCAAGAAATCTCCTCTCCCTGCACAAAACTTTAGCCTTTTAAAATCCTGTTAAAATGATAAGGGCATAGTTTTACAATCAGAATTAATAACAGACAAGCAATTTTGATCCTAAAAACGAGTTTGTTTAGAGATTTGTGTTCACCAGATAGTCGCCAATTGTTGCAGCAGCAACCTGATCCCCAATTTGTTTTATAAAATTATAGGGCCCCTCCTTTTATCTTTGATTTTACTCAGAGTTTGTTTCAGCTTGGAGACTTATTTTTAACACTTAGATTTTCCTTGAAAAAGAAAAGAAAAGGCATTTCCTCACTTCCACATTCTTAAGTTCTGCATCCCTCCTTTTCCACATTTCCACATTTCCAATTGCGGTTTGCGGATTGCAATTTTGACTTCTAAAATTGTAATCCGCAATTCTAAACTTCCGCATTCCAGCTCTTCCACATTCCGTAGTTCTGTGCTTCCACAATTCCTATTGTGGATTGTGGATTGCGGACTGTATTTCTGACTTCGGAATTGCATTCTACATTTCCGCATTCCGCAATTCCATAATTCCGCATCCCTCTTTTCCGCATTCCGTAGTTCCATACCCCGCATCTTTGCGTTCCTGCATTTCTGATTACAGATTGAGGACTACATCTCCAACTTTGGAATTGCATTTTGTATTTTTTCATTCCGCATTCTGCATGCCCACATTCCCGCAATCGCGCAGTTCTGAATTCCGCCTTGCGGATTACGAATGGCCTTTTTAACCTTTTGGAATTATCCCCTGCAATTCTGCACTCCCACATTGCGGATTGTGGGATGTTGAAGGATGATTTTGGTAATTTTTGAAAGCCTTTTCCGACTTTTCGCCTACGCGTTAGTTATCATTCTCAGTCTGAAACAAGATCGTGGAAATTTAAATCTTTTGTTTCGCAAACAATATTGAAAAATCATGCCTCTACAATTTGTATTATTTTCATTATGATTTTGTTTAATAGTGAATTATTCTTATACATTGATTTGTGAATTATTCTTATATATTGATCTTGTTGTTTCCTCAGGATGCGAGGGAAGCTGAAAGGTTGCAGAAGTGGCAGGCACAAAAGACAATGTTGGCCATCCAAAGGATGTAGAGGAGGCCGAAGTGATCAGTCATGATGTGGAGGAGGCTGAAGTGATCAGTCATGATGTGTAGGAAGTTAAAAGACTGCGCATAGAGGAAACAGTAGACACTAAAGACAAATTTGGCAAGCTAAAGGACGCAGAGGAAGCCGAAATGATCAGTCATTCAAGACAAATTCTCTTGTAATATAAATATGGGGGGAAGGGTACTAGAGAAAGGGAATTTTTCTAGTGAATTAGAGACCAGAGACATTGTGTAAGAGAATTATTTTTCTGCTAATGAAGAAGGACTTATTCGCTGGGAAAAGCTTGCACAGAGTTTGCGTGGAAAGTTGTGTCGAACATATCAAAACTATTATTTTTTTTATTTTTTGTTTATGTTCTTGCTGTGAGATATTTCTAACTTTGTTGAACTATTTCAATGGTGAACCACATATACTATGAAACGATAACTTTATAATATGAACAAGAACTCTAGCCATAAAAATGATGATTTTTGCGAAAAAACACCAAAAACACCCCCCAAATAGAAAAGTGTTGATACCAGTATACAAGTTTTTTTTTAGGGTAAAAAATAGAGCCATGGCCTAAAAATCCCATACCGTTGTTTACAAAAAGTTTAAAATAAAGCCCTAAATTGGAATTTTTTTTTTCAAGAGATAAATTACAACTTTTTTTAAACATGCATATTAAACAGAAAACAAAAATTCATAAATAATTTCACCACTCTAACCATATAGAAACAAACAAATTATGATGTGATTCATAATGAAATAATATATTAGACCATACAAGAACAAATGATTCATATAAATATTCAAAAACTCCTTTAGAGTTTCAATTACAAACATCATACTAATAAAAAACATCTAAAATGCTTCATGTGAAATTATTGAAATCCATCCATGGATTCTGACACCCCATCAGAATCTACATTTTCTGTAGATGAAGGACTGGATGGAGATGTAGATGACCCATATTCTTCTCTATTATCAATGTGTGAACCATCTGAGTCTACATATATGCCCATCATTTCAGATGTCATATTCTTTCGGGATCTACAGCTTGGTTTAACAGACTCCCATCTTGAAACTTCTTGTTTTAGCAACAACCTTTTGATAATATCTATAGTCTTGGAGTGAAGAGTGTCTTTCTTTGTCAACTTGAAATCATAAACAATTATATCAACTTCCTCTAATTTCAAGATGTCAATGCGCCGACGATTTATTTTTTGACCCTTTATTTTTCTCTTTCTATAAACCTTTTTCTCAACCACCATCTCTGCTTTGTACACACCATCAAATGGGTGTGTATCTGTTGCATACCAATGTACTTCTACTGATACTACTTATTCATTTTCTTTATTGACCTTCATATATTTTTCAATCCAGAATGGATAATGACATGCATCATCTGTAGCCAAAACTGTAATCATGCAACCCTCCTTGATATCTTGTACTGAGCCCCTGTAAAGGTATTCCATCTCTCGATGCTTTGCTGATGATATTCTAGAGCCAATATACATTTCTCTTTCCTCTACTTGAAAAAACTCAACACCTCGAGGTTCAACAGTTGTTACCTCGTTTTCATTTGATAAAATTTGTGGCCAAGCAAATGGAGATTTCAAATGTATATCTCCATTTGTAGAGTTTGAAATTATGTCACTCTGCTCCATGAAAAAAGACTCCCACCAAACAGAATCAACAACATCAAAGTACTCATATGTATATTCGATAGAATTTTTGATTTCTTCCTAGCATTGAGAAGAATCAACATCTCTACGATGTTTCCTTGCTTTATGAATCTCTGCAGACGATTGCAATAACAATAAATTTGAAGCACACATTTGATGATTTGGGATTAATTTCATAAATGCCAAACCTGATGAAGGCCCCGATTCTGTGCTAGTTGAGTACTTATTTTCCCACAGTAGTGTTTTTCCATCAATAATTTTCTATACTAAATTGATGCTGAAAGCTAATGCCATTAAGTTTTTCAATGCACCTTTATTCACCATGCGATCCAAACATAAATCTTCGCATGCCAACAATTTATTCCAATTTCTGTACAATAGGCTCTGGATGGTATGATTTTCCTATAATTTCAATCAATGATGGTAGGCTCCTAACTTTCTTCCTCCTCAATGTCCTTGAAAAATGGCTGAACATTTGATCAATATGATCATGCGTATGCCCAACAAGAAGTGTTAAATTTTGAGCATTAATTCACAATACTCTAGGATCTTTGCTGAGAGAATAACATCTACAGTATATCAATGCATGACAATCACAATATGACAAGCATCACAAGAATCAAAAGCATAAAGACAAGAGACACAGAGTTTTCGTGGGGAAAACCCTAAGGTGAAAAACCCCACAAATTCCTCAGAGATAGAGAGAGCAATGGCTCAACCAAAGTACAACCAAATAACACTGAGATAGTCTCCTGATAGCAGATGATCCTCCTCCTCACTAGTGCACCATTTTTCAAGTGAGAGTGAGTTACTTTTCCGAGTGAGTAAAATAGAGATCTCAGATCTCTATTTATACTAACCTTTTTTCCCAGTGACCTTATGGGGTCGACTTGTCTATCTAGATACATCCACATTATATTATATATATAATTCAGGGCCGACCCCACATGGTGGTCTAATAACCCATCGACAAGTACACACACTTGCGACACTTGTCAATCCACATGACAACACTTCCTTATAGAGGAATAACATATCTCTTATAAGGGTACAATAAATATATATAAAATACATAGATGAAATACATTCCGAAGTTACATATACATCAACACTCCCTCTTAACTAGGAAGGTATTTCTCGACACAGATATGCTAGACAAGTCTTCTTCTCGAGATCATCATCATCATCATCGTCACTGCTGCTGCTATCTCAACCAATGTCTGACTCTACTCGTCATAGAAAGTTCTACAGAGCCAGTCCTTTTTCATACTGGATGTAGGCCTACCATCTGCAGGTCTTCATCATCACTGGCCATACTGTGGAATTCTCAGGACTCATTACGTGCGTCACAAAACCTGGCTGCAGCATCCCAGGCTATTACGAGCACACAGCTCTACCTGTAGGATCTACCAGGAGCACATTACATGTGACCCATCACAAAACCTGGCTGAAGCATCCCAGGATGTTACGAGCACACGACTCTACCTGTCGGATCTCCCAGGAGCACATTACATGTGATCTCACCACAAAACCTGGCTGAAGCATCCCAGGCTATTACGAGCACACAGCTCTACCTGTCGGATCTCCCAGGAGCACATTACATGTGGTCCACCACAAAACCTGGCTGAAGCATCTGAGGCATTTTTCATCCTGTCCAGATCTCCCAGGAGCAAATTACATGTGGTCATGGAAAAACCTGGCTGAAGCATCTAAGGCCTTTTTCATCCTGTCCAGATCTCCTAGGAGCAAATTACATGCCATAGGACAAAACCTCGCAAGAGCATCTGCCAGATATCCTAGGGCACCGAATTACATGCCATAGGAAAAACCTCGAAATACTATCTGCAGATCTCCCAGGGAACAAATTATATGTCCTCCCAAGAAAAACCTCGAAAGAGCATTTGCCAGATGTCCCAGGGCACCGAATTACATGCCATAGGCAAAACCTCGAAAGACCATCTGCAAATCTCCCAGGGCACAAATTACATGCTTACCTGCACAACCTGATCCACGGCCACAAAGTATCATACGATACTCACCATACATCATCCTGATGTACACATGATCATCATGATCATCATCACTGCAACATCCTGCTGCATGTCATCTGGAGAAGCTCGTCATCCACGATCATCCTGATCATACAATGCATCCATCTGATGCACACCAAGTATCTACCTGATATATATCATCACACATAGTGTATCCACCTGATACATAGATACATGATCCACACAATGTATCCGTCAACATACATGATCTACCTGATCATACCTGATACATACAATATACATGATCTACCTGATCATACAATGTATCCACCTGATACATATACAGATACATGGTCCAAGCATCCAACATGATGCATATACAAAATACATACAAATGATCCAACCGATCATATCCAGCATCCAACATGATGCATACATACATATGAATGATCCAACTGATCATATCCAGCATCCAACATGATGCATACATACATATGAATGATCCAACTGATCATATACAACATCCAACATGATGCATACATACATATAAATGATCCAACTGATCATATCCAGCATCCAACATGATGCATACATACATATATGATCCAACTGATCATACAAAGAAGAAACTAGAACATCATCCTGATGCTCATCAACATCCAGCACTTACATCCACAGCCAGGTGAAGGATCCTCCTTCCAACATGCTTGGAATGGCTTCAGCAAATGTGTCCATCACTTCTTCCTCGAAGTGTCCTTGATATGAAGAACACCAAGCCTCTCTCTGAAGTACTCGAACTTCACCCTGGCTAGTGGCTTCGTCAGCACATCTGCAATCTGCTCGTCCGTCGCAACATATAGGAGATTCATGGCTCCTCTCTGCACCATATCCCTGATTTAGTGATATTTGATCTCTATGTGTTTCGACTTGTCATGAAGCACTGGATTCTCGGACAGCTTCACACATCTCTGGTTATCACAGAAGATACCAGTAGCATCCAACGGGAGATCAAATAACTCAGACAATAGCTTCCATAGCCATACTGCCTCACAACTAGCTGAATAGGCTGCAACATACTCTGCCTCAGCTGTACTCAGTGCTATGCAGGACTGCTTCCTTCTAAACCAAGAGATCACACCTGATCCCATACTGAAGCAGCATCCAGATGTGCTCTTCCTATCCGCAGAACTGTCGGCCCAATCTGAATCAACATAACCCTGTAGGTTAAACTTTTGATTTGCTTCATACTTGAGCCCAAAATCCACTGTACCCTTCAGGTACCTCAAAACATTCTTTACAGCAACTAGGTGAACACTCCTCGGATCCGTCAGGAACTGGCTCAATGTGTTCACAGCAAAGAAAATATCTGGTCTTGTGTTCGTCAGGTACATCAAGGACCCAATCATCTGACGATACATAGAGACATCAACCTGCTCAGATGAAGCATCGCATAGAAGCTTCAAATTCGATGCTATAGGTGTGGCCATGGCCTTGAAATCCATCATCCTGAATCTCTTTAGGATATCTACTGTGTACTTCCCTTGACCAAGGAAGATCCCACCTGCACTCTGCCACACCTCCATACCTAGGAAATAGTGCATCATTCCCAAATCTTTCATATCGAATTCAGCAGCAAGCTTCCTCTTAGTGTCTGCAATCAGTCTGTCATCTCCTGTTACAAATAGGTCATCCACAAACAGGAGTAGAATCACAGGATTCCCTTCCTCAAACTTGTAGTAAAGGTTGGAATCCGCTTTACTTTTGGTAAAGCCCAAATTAGATAGGAAACTTTCCATTCTACCATACCAAGTTCTGGGAGCTTGCTACAAGCCATACAAGGATTCCTTCAATCTGCACACATGTGACTCCCTGTTAGGTCTTGGGACTGCATCCCAAACATCTTCTTCATGATCAATGGATCATGGCATTCCATTTCTTCATCCCAGATCTTGGGAACTTCAATATCTTCAATAGATATCTTTGTTGCTGGAACAAATGTTGTAGTCATTTTGTAGGTGAAGATATACGGTCTTTCCTACAAAACAAGTTAAATTGCATGATTAGAAACATCTCATAATTTTCAGAACAAATTCTTTACACATAAAGAAATATGTCATGCAGTTATCTTAGCCAATGCTTCAATACAACATTTATCCATGTTCCACAACTTTCTAGATGCCTTCCAGTCTCTACCAGAACATTGTTAAGAGTTTACACTACTCCCAACATGTCAGCAAAGAGGTTTCATTCTAGATAAGTAGCACTGGAATGTTGTACAGTGTCATAGGCCACTTACCCATCACATGCATATTAGTAGTATACTATTCATTAATGCAATCATTCAAATATGCACAATACATCTCCTAAGTCTAGGAACATAAGCATAATATTATTTAAACAAACAAAATAGGTAAGAAATGATAATTGAAATACTTATCTTTGTTTGTTTGTTGGGTGGACTCCCTCTGAGTCTTTGCTTCCTGGCAGGAGCTGCTGAAGTAGCTTCTTCTACACCTTTCTGTTGTGGAATGTAGGAAGATGGTCAACTCCCTCTGAAAATATGCATCCTTGCAGGAGCTATTGGAGTGTGCTCCCTCTTGATCTTTGCTTCCTGGATTACCTATCCTTGAACTTATATTCATCCTTGCTGACATCAATCTTCTTGAACCCAGAAAAGACCTCTTCTGGTGTCTTGTTGTCCAATATCTTGTGGGGAGTTCTGCTCTACACATATACAGCTGTTCTAACTGCTTCTGCCCATAGATGCATAGGTAGATCCTGGTCATGCAGCATTGCCCTTGCTGCTTCCATGATAGTTATATTCTTCCTTTCTGCAACTTCATTCTGTTGTGGATTATAAGGAGCAGTCAACTCCCTCTTAATCCCTGAATCACTACAAAGCTTCTTGAAGTCATTTGAGGTGAATTCTCCACCATTGTCGGATTTGAATGTTTTGATCTTCTTGTCAATTTGATTCTCCATCAAGGTTTTGAATTCCTTGAATTTATCAAGCACCTCATCTTTGCTCTTCAAGAAGTATACCCAAGTCTTCCTGGAGAAGTCATCAATAAATGAGACATAGTAAACATACCCACTCAGGGAACTGGATGACATAGGGCCACATACATCTGAGTGGATGATTTCCAGGATGTCTTTTTCCTTGCTTTCACTGCTTGGGAAAGCCTTCTTAATGTTCTTACCTTTTGCACATCCTTTGCAAACACCTTCATGTTTGGTCTTGATTTCAGGAAGACCCTCTACTGCCTTGCTTGCAAGTGGAAGTGCTCTATAGTGCATATGAACTAGTGTTCTATGCCAAAGTTCACTTGGCTCCATGGATTCATGCACCATGGCATGTTCAGGTTGTCCCTTCAATTTATACAATCCTCCCTCTTGCTCTCCAATCACTACTGCATCATCTATGGTCTTTCCCTTTGGCCACATTAGGACTTGGCCATCCACAAATGCAACCCTCATACCTTTTGCATCCAATGCAGAGATGGAGAGTAAGTTCTTCTTGAGCCCATGTACATAAAGTACTTCTTTCATCTTCAAGGATTTTCCAGAATCTAGGTTGTAGGAGGCTTCACCACTTCCTTTGATTGGGTATTGATAATCATCCCCAAGTTTCACCTTATGGGGTGATTCATGTTCAGATAGATTCACAAAAGATTCCTTAAACCAAGTGATGTGTTTGGAAGCCCCACTATCAATCAACCAATCATTACAACCATGGGAGATGGTACTTGTGAGAGCAGAGATCAAAACATACTCTTCTTCACTTGATGAGTCATCATTACTATCACTTTCTGCCCTAGCCTTCTTCTTTGGGGGTTCATCATCCTCAGCAGCATGAGCATGACACCTTCTTTTGTTACCCTTCTTCTTCTTGTTGGAGTTGTTGTTGTCCTTCTTCTTCTTGGGACAATTTATGGCAATATGTCCTTTCTCATTACAGGTGAAGCATATTCTTCTTTCTTTGAAGTGATGTGAAGATTTCTTGGAGTGAGATAGCTCTCTCTTGGACTTCCTTTTCTTGGTGTGAGCTGTGAGAGCTTGATCTTCATTCCCCATCTTTTCTTCTCGTGCCACAAGCCTTGCTTCTTCTTGTGAGCATTCTTCCCGTAGTCTACTGAAGGAGATCAACTTCTTCCTTGCACAAATTCCTTGGATAAAGGAATCCCATGACCTGGGTAGGCCATTTAGAGTGGTCATCACCACTTCACCATTCTCCACCTATTCATCCACTGCTTCTAGTTGTTCCTTGATCTGGGAGACCCTTGAAAAATAAGATTGAATGGTTTCTCCATTCTGAAACTTTACTCCTTTCAATTGGTTCCACAGGGTCATCTTCCGATTTATGTTCTTCCCTTCAAATAGCTTGGTCAAAGAGTCAAACATCTCCTTGGGTGTCTTTAGAGAGGGCACATGGGGTATGAGATGATCTTTAATGGAATCAGCAATGATTCTCTTTGCCTTGACCAAGTTCTTCTTATGCAATACCTTGGCCTCTTCATCCTCTGGGATAGGGATGTCTTCTTTCACATATGAGTCCAACTCATTTTCTTCCAGGATTAACCCAATCCTATACTTCCAAGCTCGGAAGTTATCAGCTCCTTCAAACTTATCCTCAGGCTTGGTGTGGTGAGACATCTTAAGGAGTACTTCAAATGGAAATAGAAAAGATTTAGATCTTACCACTTGAAATGCTGAAAACTGGATCTGGTCCCAGATTAGGGTTTGTCAGAAAAACACTAAAAATTCAAAATGTGAATTTCAAATTTCTGAAAGGATAGAAAGATGCGCCTTGATGTGCTGATCATCTTGGTGCATTCATAATTTGAGATCAACAAAGTTTTGCCCTTCAGAATTTCGTTTTTGTCCTCCTGGGTTCACTAGGGAGAGCCTTGAATTAGGGTTTGAGTTTGCCGAAGATCTACCCAGCCAAAAATCTTGATCCAAAGCTCTAAACTTCGATTTTTGCAAGGATATTCCAGCTGTGCCTTCAGATGCCAGAAATTCCTATTTTTATGGAAACCCTAATTTTTAGGGCCAAATCTGAAAATGCTCAGAATTGAATTCTGATTGGACAGATAGATGCGCCTTGATGAGTAGAGTCAATCTACTATACTGATTTTCAGAAATCTGTGGAGAGAAACCCAATAAACAAGGAACTCAACCTTCCATCACTGCAAAATGTCTTCTTCTCAGGTTAGCTCTGATACCATGTTAAATTTTGAGCATTAATTCACAATACTCTAGGATCTTTGCTGAGAGAATAACATCTACAGTATATCAATGCATGACAATCACAATATGACAAGCATCACAAGAATCAAAAGCATAAAGACAAGAGACACAGAGTTTCCGTGGGGAAAACCCTAAGGTGAAAAACCCCACAACTTCCTCAGAGATAGAGAGAGCAATGGATCAACCAAAGTACAACCAAATAACACTGAGATAGTCTGCTGATAGCAGATGATCCTCCTCCTCACTAGTGCGCCATTTTTCAAGTGAGAGTGAGTTACTTTTCCGAGTGAGTAAAATAGAGATATCCGATCTCTATTTATACTAACCTTTTTTCCCAGTGACCTTATGGGGCCGACTTGTCTATCTAGATACATCCACATTATATTATATATATAATTCAGGGCTGACCCCACATGGTGGTCTAATAACCCATCGACAAGTACACACACTTGCGACACTTGTCAATCCACATGACGACACTTCCTTATAGAGGAATAACACATCTCTTATAAGAGTACAATATATATATATATAAAAGACACAGATGAAATACATTCCGAAGTTACATATACATCAACAAGAAGGAAACCAACTTTTACCTTTTTAAAAATTCCCAATTCAACAAGCATGCTTAGATAACCAAACACGACCTGTTTTTTGTTTTCTTGACATGTGTTGTCCAATTGTAGATATAGAACTTTAGGAATATCACCAGGACAATGAGTAAGGACATGGTGAATTATGGTGATGGTCCAATTTGCATCATTGTGAATATTTGGAGCTGTAAAGTAAACCCTTGGAATCATTTCACCATTAAAAACTATACACCCAACCAAGTGAAACTAAATAAAATTTTCCTCCTTTAAATTCTTTGGCACACAGACAAAATGTGGCAAGATTGTTTTTTTTTTATTTTTATCCATGCCATCAATTATCTAACGCATATACTTATGTGGAGCATCATAACACTTCTTGCGATGTTTGTACAACTTCTGTCGTTCATTTAATTGTTTATTGCGATGTTCTTGCAGTGCATTGATTATGGAGTCTACAAACAACATAACAAAAAAATATTGATAACTAGTTTTAATAATTGACATTTATCTAAAAAAAAACAATTTTGTAAACATACCTCTTTCTATCCCTTCTTTGTTTAAGAGAAGTACATGTACTGCAGATCTCCATCCTTGACCTCTTTGGAATGCAGATGTTGTTGAACTTATTTTTCCACACTCTTGTGAAATATGCATATCTGATGAAGTTGCCATTTCCTTGACCACCTTGAACACAATCCTTGTATAAGTTGTAGATTTCTTGCCATGTGAAATTATATGGAATGTGTATTGTTTCTCTATTTGAAATACTCTCTCCATGATTGGAAAAGAAATCATGCATCCATGATATTGCAATGTGTGTTGATGACCCATTGATTCGTCCCCGATAATCGTCAGAATAAAATGTAGGATCCTTTTCCAGTCTTGTTTGGATTCTTGATAATCGAAGATTACCAATTGAGTGAATCCTTTTGACCTTTCTACAAATAAGAACATTTCCAACGCGATAATCATAACTCGTCCTTGTAGAAATCATGCACCCCACTAAATATGAATTTTGCATACTTTTGTTCATTTATAAATACATCTTCCTTTTCTCCAGAGCATAATTGTAGCCTATACCTTTCAAACAAATTTTGTGGAAACAATCACTCGAAATAAAATGAGTAACGGAACTTGGACTTGTGAGCAATTCTTTCCTATACCTTTTATAACTGGAATGCTTTGGATTGAAATAAAAAGGTCTAGTCCTACACTTAATCCTGCTCATTATTGGATTGTGTCATTGCATTTCCTGGACCATTATGTCTGCAACAACATCCTCATTAGAATGAATGTTTTCATTGTGAGGCATATGACCCCCCACATTGAAAATATCATCACCAAATTCAGTATTTAAATGATTGTCATGATCACTGATAAGTTGATCAATTGCTGACAGATCAATGTGACCATCAACACCATTGGTGCCACTAAATTCTTCACTGAAAGGGAACTCTTGAGATTCAACATTGACATCATTGGTGCCTATAAAATCCTTACTTGGAGGAGAATCATTGTCTTCATCATTGGTTCCTGTAACATCCTTACTTGGAGGAGAATCATTGTATTCATCATCGATGGCTTCATCATCAACATAATGATCATCGCTGCCATTGAAATCCTCGCTAGGAGGAAAATCATCATCGGTGCCATGGAAATCCTCGCTCGAAGGAAAATCGTCATCGGTGCCATTGAAATCCTCGCTCGGAGGAAAATCATCATCAGTGCCATTGAAATCCTCTCTTGGAGGAAAGTCATCATATGTGCCATTGAAATCCTCGCTTAGAGGAAAGTCACCATTGGTTCCATTGAAATCCCCTCTTGGAGGAAAATCATCATCGATGCCATTGAAATATTCACTTGGAGGAAAGTCATCATCGGTGCCATTGAAATAATCGCTTGGAGGAAAATCATCTTCACCATTATTGATGACTTCGTCCTCACCAAAATCATCATATGTCACATTAAAATACTCACTTGGAGGAAAATCATCATAAGTTTGATAAAAATCCTCGTTGGGAGGAAAATCATCATTTGACCCATTAAAATCCTTGCATCTAGGAGGAGAATTATCATTGGTCCCATTATAATCCTTTCTATGAAGAAAACCATCAACATTATTTGTATATGCATGCTCAGCAAAAGCATCATCAATCCCATCAAAGTCCTCGCTTTTAGGAAAATCATCATTGGTGCCTTGAAAATCATCGCTACGGAGGAAAATTGTCATCATCTTGCTTATTGTCTTTAGGATCCCCACTTGGAGGAATATCTTCATCATCATCATCATCATCACCATCACATTCTTTCCCTTCATTACGAGTGCCTTCAAAATCTTCATAATTAGGAATTTCTTGAAGAACATGCTTGATTACATTGCTTACACTTCCAGTATCTTGGCTAGATGAAAAATACAATTCTTCATTGACATTGGAATTTAATTCAGATGAGTCCATGACTTCTCACTAAAATATATAATTATAGAAAAATATTAATAGATAAGACAATGAAATTTCACCACAGTCCTCACCAAAAAGTAGAATGGTGCAACTGTCAACCAACAATCTTATAGCTACGAGAATGAAATTTTCCCTCCAAACAATTCCCTCCCAAACTTCCCTCCAAATTTTTTGTTCAAAATTTTCCTTCCAAAATTTCCCTACAAAAATAAAGCACACATTTCCAGCACATTCATAAAACTAGTAAAAAAAACGAATTTATGATATAAAAAACTTTGAAATAATGTATTAACTAATTACATATATCTATCCCAGACATAGAAGACTAGTAAAGTTTCTTGAAATTTTTTTAATATACAATTTGTAATAAATTAATGGCTATTTACATTTTTTTTACTCCCACATTCATACCATTAGTAATATTTCATGTAAACCCATCGTATATAAATTTAATAATAATGCATTATATAATTTATTTTTTTTAATCCTGCATTCGTAAAACAAGTAATGTTAAACATAATCTAGGCTATATAAACGATTTAGATTTCCTACTATTCATCATTGAATTTGGAGCAATTTAGTACCACTTTCAAGGTTAGTGTTTTTTCCGTTTTTAATAAATTTCTTAGTTTTATTGTTAATTTGGAAATGATTATTTTATGGCTTTATTAATTTGGCAATGATTATCTTATGGCGTTATTGAATTTTTTTTATGGCTTTTTGTTTATCTCACATTCTTAAGAGTGGTAAACCTAAACCTAAACTATCTTATTAATACACTATTGTTTAGACTTTGAAGCAATTCACGAAAGGATTTCAAGAAGAACGAGAAGATTGCAGAGAAAAACTTCTAGCACTTTCAAGAGAGGAGGCTCTACCACTTTCCGGGTTAGTTATATATATATATTTTTTAAAATTCATGTATGCTTAATGGAATCAGGGCTTGCTCCCTATCCCAAGAATTTTAGTTTGGGTTTAATTTTTTTTTTTAAACCTACATTAAAAAAAAAACTACCCCCTAACCCTTCACCCTCCTCCCACCATCCCCTCCTCCTCATCCCGTTTCCCAATTCCCCCTCCTCCCCCTCCTCCTCCTCCCGCCATCCCCTTCCCCCTCATCCTCGTGCCCCCTCCCTTCCCCCTACCCTCTCCTCCCGCGACCCCCTTCCCTCTTCCTCCTCCTCGTGCCTTCCACCTCCTCCCGCCAACCCCTTCCCCCCCTCCCCCTCCTCCTCCTCCCACTGCCCCCCTCCCCCCTTGTTGATGTATTTGTAACTTAGGAAGATATTCACTTGTATATTGTATGTATTACATTTGTACTTTATTGTATCCCCAATGGAGATGTATTATTCCTCTGATTGGAAGTGTCTTCATTTGTATTTGCAAGTGTCGCAAGTTATATTGGAAGTGTCATAACTTATATTTGATGGGTTATTAGACCACCTTAGTGGGGTAGGCCCTATATGAGTTAAGTGGAAGGGTTATTAGACTCCCTTAGGGAGTCGACCTAGTTAGGGTAAAAGGAAGGTTATGTTAAAGTATAAATAGAGTGGTTGCACCACTCTATTTTCTCATTCACTCACTCATCCAACTTGCATAGTGGAGAGAGGAGTGCCAACAAGTGGAGAAGGAGTAGCTTCTGAAGACATCTATATTTTGGGATTTCATCTTGGTGATCGTTGTATTGTTGCTTATTCTATCGCTGAGGAAGTTGCGGGGTTTTTCACCTTCTTGGTTTTCCTCGGTGAAATGCTTTGTGTCTCTTGTCTCTTGTGTTTGATATGCTGTACATGTTGTTCTCTTAGTTAAGATACTAGATCATATTGAATTAAATGATGAAAAACTAACATGGTATCAGAGCTAACCTGAAGGAAGGCATTGTATGTCATTTACGACACTTGTTGCACTTGCGACAAATTGGAAGCTAGGGCTTGGTATAGTAAAAACTGGTCATCATGGAACGTTTGCTATAAATATGTTTTGGCAATGGTTAAGGATCTGAAATTTTTATAGGCCGAATATCAGACACGGATGTACCCTATGTAAAAATTTCAGCCTCATGTTCGTTGTACTTTGTGAGATATGATCCGTATAAGTTAGGGTTTATACCTCTTCTAGAATGCATCCCTAAACAGGTGACCTAGGAAAATAGGTCATATATCGGGATAGGAAGCTCCAAATGGAATTACGTAAAAAGTGATAGTTAGGGAGCAGACTATAGTTTCACAGGTCCGATTTTCAGAGGCCGAAGTTGAAACAATGACACGTGGCACTCCGTACAAGTTCACTATGTTGTTTCATCCCATAAACAGGTCATGTTGCGACACTTAGCATATCTCTTTGATGGAGAATCCATTGAAGCTCAAATCTATGGGGTTGGAAATATGATAGGTCCATATACCACAGGCCGAAGTTTCAGACCCCGAGGATCCAAAATTTCAGAGATGCACCAGAAACAATATGGAATATGTTTTTGTCAAAACAGAATTGGATTCTGAGCATTTTCATTTTTGGCTTGTCACTACTGCGGGAAATTAGGGCTTTTGACAGAAGTGGAATTTTGGATTGATCTTAGCACAGGATTTATCTTCTAAGAAAAATCAAAATTTAGAGAACAAGATCGAAGTTTTTGGTTGGGTAAAACCCTGGGATCTATCAAACCCTAGTTCGGGTTTTGGACCAGAAAACCAGAAAACCAGAATTTGACAGAAGTTGCAGATTCGAATTTCGCAGGTCATTTTTGAGGGGTCAATTTTTGGAGTTTTCAAAATCTGAGCACACCATATTTTTCACCTCAGTCAAATGCATCTCTTTGTCCAGACAAAAGTTTGAAATTCCAAATTTGTATTTTTAGGGTTTCTCTGCCAAACCCTAGCCAACTCCAGATCCAGTTTCAACAAATCAAAGTGGATTGGGTTAATCCTAGAAGAGAATGAATTGGACACCTACATAAGTGAAGAAGTTCCAGTTCTAGAGGGAGATGAGGTAAGGAATTACATAAGAAGACTACAATCAACCTCGACAGGTATGACTTGAGGAGATACATGTATGTTTTGAAATCTGTTCATGATTAAGTTTATGATATGTTTGTCTTCATATTATTGAGGTTATTACAATATTGATTACTTTTAGACTTGTCTTAGTAAAAGTATAAATGCACGTGAATGATACAAGACATTCATTGATTAGGGTTATGACACTTATGATTGTACTAATGCACTATGGTGTTGTATGATGATGATGTTGAAAGAAAGACAAATCAAGTTCTAGATCAAGAACATATGACCATGGTGACATGAAGACAAAGACTCATCCATAGTCATCGATCACATAGAATCTCTACTTACGAGGTATGTATAATTTGGTTCTATAATACTTAACTTATGAGATATCCAGGTTACTAGCACAAGGTCTCTAAATCATTGAAGAGCACAAAGAAGACATTGTTTGGGTATATTAAACATAACTATCTAGGTATATTTTCCTATATCAAGTTAGAAGCCTACCTTGTGTTAGGATCTGTTGAAATATTGTAACTTCAAAGAATATTATATTTGTATTATTCCGGAGATGTTTTATTCCTCCGACGGGACTCTATTGTATATCCGGAGATGTTTATTCCTCCATTGGATTATGGGAACTAGGGTTATTAGATCTCCTATGTGGGGATCGACCCGAAGTTATTTTATCGGAGGTTATTAGACTCAATTTGACAAGTCAGCCTCATAGGGTAAAAAGTCAGTTGGAAAACAAGTATAAGTAGAGGAGGTTGTTCCTCACTTAACTCACTTGTTCTCACACTTCTATTGTGTGCATAGGAGAGAGAGAGTTCTGCATAGGAGGAGAAGGAGCTCTTGTTGTGGTCTACTATCTTGTATTCGGTTGATTATCTATATTGAGGAAAGCTTTGCTGGGTTTTCTACCCCATGAGGGTTTCCCAGGGTATATCTGTGTCTATATTGTGATTGTGTTTCTTTCAGTGATCTTGCTTGTGCATTTATGCTAGAATTTAACATGGTATCAGAGCTAGCCTGAATATGACATCTTTCACAAGGTGAAAATATCTCTATCTCTCTCTCCGGTGAAAATTAGGGTTTCTGCAAAAAGTTGGTATTGTTGAATTCTGATTACATGGATGGATAGCCCTTCTCAAAACCAATCTTTTGAGCCCTAGATCTAACTTTTTGGTTGGGTAGAACTCCGGGAAAGTCAAACCCTAGTTTGACAAAAGTGCGATAAAACTAGAAAACCAGAAAACCAGAAAACCAGAACCAGAATTCTATAGCAGATCCGAAGTTCGCTGGTCAAGTTTGGAGGATGAAAAATTGAAGTTTCCAGAAAGTAAGTACATCAGTCACCTCGCCTCAGTCAAGCCAATCTCCTGGTAAGGTCAGTTTTTCATTTTTGGAATTTTCAATTTTTAGTGACCCCCTGGGCAAGATGGCCCCAAGTACTAAGCTTGAAGACAAGCTAGAGGGTTTAGAGAATTTTCGAGCATGGAAATATAGAATTGGTCTCATTCTTGAAGAGAATGATCTTGCCCATTATATCAAAGATGAGATTGTAGAACCTACAGAAGATGAAGCTAAAGAGAAGTACAGGAAAGATTTGATTAGGGTAAAGAGAATCATTGCTGATTCTATTAAGGACCACTTGATTCCCCAAGTGGCATCCAAGAAGACCCCAAAGTAAATGTATGATGCTCTCTTCAGAATGTATGAGGGAAAGAACATCAACAGGAAGATGAACCTGAGAGCTCAATTGAAGAACACCAAGATGAATAAAGGAGAATCTATTCAAGACTATTTCTCAAGGGTTTCTCAGTTCAAAGAACAACTAGATGCTATTGGAGATACCCTTGATGAAGATGAACTAGTCATGACTGCTCTAAATGGTCTCACTAGACCTTGGGAGTCATTCATCCAAACCATGTGTGCCAAAAAAGAAAGTATGAAGTTTGATGTGGTTGGGAGGATTGCATTCAAGAGGAAGCTAGGGTTGCCAACAGAGAAGCATTGCTCAAGGAAGATGACCAAGCCTTGGCCACCCACACCAAGAGAAGAAGGAATCAATCCTACTTTAAGAAGGATAGTCACAAGGAGTCTCATCCTCCACAAAGATTTCAAAAGAAAAGAGGATCTAATCAAAGAAGAGATTACTCCTCATTCCAATGTTTTACTTGTCACAAAATAGGACACATTGCTAAGGACTGTCCTCTGAAGAAGAAAAAGGGTACTCACCACAAAAGACATCAAGCACATCTTCCAGAAGATGATAGTGAAGAAGAAGTTGAAGAGGAAGAAAGGCCTCACAAGAAAAGACCTAGAAGAGAAGAAGAAGATGAAGAAAGGACCTTCTTCAAGAAAAGATCTAGAAGAAGTGAAGAAGAAGATGCATAAGAGTATGTTCTATTCTCCGCACTCTCTGGATCTATAACACCTGGAGAAGGTACATGGGTTATCGATAGTGGTGATTCAAAGCACATGAAAAGGAAAAAGAAGACTCTATCAAAACTTGAAGAAAATACCTCCCCACAAAAGGTATCTCTAGGAGATAACTATCAATATCCCATCAAGGGAATTGGTGAAGCAAACTACAAACTTGATTCTGGAACCCCCATGAAGATGAAGGAAGTTTTGTATGTTCCAGGATTGAAGAAGAACTTGCTTTCCATCTCAGCACTGGACAAGAAAGGCTATAGAGTTGGATTCATTGATGGACAAGTATTAATGTGGTCCAAAGGTAAATCTATTAAGGATGCAATTGTCATTGGTGAAGAGGAAGAAGGTTTGTACAAGCTCAAGGGTCATCCAGAATCTGCCCTTGTACATGAAGTCACTAGCCCAAATGAGCTATGGCATAGGAGGCTTGCTCACATTAACTACAAGGCACTACCTCATGTAATCAAGGTAGTTGTAGGTCTACCAGACTTAAAGGTTGACCATGATGTCACATGCAAAGGATGTGCAAAAGGGAAGAACATCAAGAACCCATTTCCAAAGAGTGAAACAAAGACCAAAAGCATTTTGGAATTGATCCATTCAGATGTATGTGGACCAATTCCCTCCACATCTTTAAGTGGATATGAATACTATCTCACATTTATTGATGACTATTCAAGGAAGACTTGGATATACTTCTTAAAAGGGAAGAATGAAGTTTTTGGAAAGTTCAAAGAGTTCAAAGCATTGATAGAAAATCATTCAGAAAAGAAAATTAAAATACTCAGAACAGATAATGGCGGAGAATATACTTCAAAATATTTTGAAGATTTATGTAAAGAAGCTGGAATCAAGAGAGAGATAACTACTCCCTACAATCCCCAACAAAATGGTGTTGCGGAAAGAAAGAATAGAACCATCATGGAAGCCGTAAAGACAATGATACATGATCAAGACCTACCTATGTATTTATGGGCTGAAGCAGCTAGAATAACAGTCTATGTACAAAATAGACTATCCCATAGTGCTCTTGATTTCAAAAATCCAGAAGAAGAGTTCACAGGAAAGAAGCCTGAGATAGGTCATCTTAAAATATTTGGATGTCCTGTATACATTCACATTCCAAAAGAAAAGAGAACCAAGTTGGATCCTTCTGGAAAGAAGGGAATATTTGTTGGATATTGTGAATCATCCAAAGCGTTCAGAATTTACATCCCAGGTTTTCATCATATGGAAATTAGTAGGGATGTGACATTTGATAAAGAAGCAGCTCTCAAGAGATCTAGGAAGTGCCAACATGAAGAAATCTATGAAGAAGACACACCTTCCAGGATCACAAAGGCTGCACCCATTCTTGAAGATACTACACCTGAAGACCATGACTTGCTAGAACCACAAGAACCCCCAATTACAAACTTATCAAGAAAAAGAAGGCCAGCATGGGCCAGAGACATTATTCAAGGAGCTGAAAAGTATGGAGCTCCTGAAGGCTCCACTAGAGAAAGGAATAAACCAAAGCTAGTATCCAACTATATGGCTTTGATGTGTAATCTAGTGGATCAGGAACCTACTAGCTATGAAGAAGCAGTTTAGAAGAAAGAATGGGTAGAAGCAATGACAGAAGAATACTAGTCAATAATGAAAAATGATGTTTGGGATATAGTTCCCAAACCAAAAGATAAAAGTGTAGTGTCCTCCAAATGGATATTCAAGATAAAACATGCTACGGATGGTAGCATTGAATAATATAAGGCAAGATTTGTAGCCAGAGGATTCTCTCAAAAAGAGGGAATTGACTATGAAGAAACATTTGCACCAGTTGCTAGGTACACTTCCATTAGAGCTATCATGGCACTTGCATCGATGATGAAATGGAAACTACACCAGATGGATGTTAAGACAACCTTCCTGAATGGTGTAATTGAAGAAGAAGTGTACATAGAACAACCACTTGGATTTGAGGTAGAAGATGGAAGAACTCATGTATGCAAACTGAAGAAGGCTTTGTATGGGTTGAAGCAAGCTCCTAGAGCTTGGTACGGAAGGATTGACAGTTTCTTGACAAGCATGGGCTTTACCAAGAGTAAAGCTGATCCTAACCTTTATCTCAAAGTTATGAATGATGAACCTGTTATATTATTATTGTATGTAGATGATCTATTTCTGACTGGAAATGAGAGACAGATTATCGAGTGCAAGAAGAAGTTCTCTTCAGAATTTGAGATGAAAGATCTCGGATTGATGCACTACTTCTTAGGCCTGGAAGTATGGCAAGACCCAAAAGGAATCTTTCTAAATCAGGGTAAGTATGTTGTGGAGATTTTGAAAAGATTCGATATGTTGGACTATAAAGCCATGGCCACTCCCATGGACTCCAACTTGAAGTTATTAGTAGATAACTCATCAGAGTTAGTGGACATAACTCTGTATAGACAGATTATTGGATCATTAATGTATTTGACTAACACTAGACCAGACATATGTTTTGCTGTGAATACCTTGAGTCAGTATCTGGTGGAACCTAGAAGAGTTCACATGATAGCTGCAAAACATGTGATGAGGTACTTAAAAGGTACGATAGATTTTGGTCTTTACTATAGTGGAGATCATGATTTAAATTTGCATGGCTACACTGATGCTGATTGGGCAGGAAGTGTATCAGACAAGAAGAGTACATCGGGAGGATGTTATTGTCTGGGATCTGCTATGATCTTGTGGTATAGAAGGAATCAGTCTAGTGTGGCTCTCAGCACAGCTGAAGAGGAATACATAGCTGCTTGCTCTGCTAGTTGTGAAGCAGTATGGCTTCGTAAGTTATTATCAGGATTGTTTGACTTAGAGATGGAACCCACTATGATTCTGTGTGATAACCACATTTGTATCAAGATGACTGAGAATCCAGTATTTCATGATAAGTCAAAACACATAGAGATTCGTTATTTCTATATACGGGATATGGTGCAAAAAGGAGTTATCAAGCTCGAATATGTGAGCACGGATGAGCAAGTTGCTGATATACTAACGAAACCTCTGTCTTGTGTAAAGTTTGAGCATTTCCGAGACAAGCTTGGTGTAGTTCAAAAGGACTCTCCTCGAAAGGGGGAGTGATATGATAGATGAAGATATCTTTGGGTACTGGTATCGATGTGGATACCTATATTGATGATGAGATTGCTTATCTAGATTATATGTTTGCTTGTATTGATGAGGATACTTGCATCTATGTTTTGTTTGCTTGTATTGATAAGGATACTTGCATCTATGTTATGTTTGCTTGTATTGATGAGAATACTTGCATATGTACTTGTATTGATGAGGATACTTGTATTGATGATGTGTATACTTGTATTGATGAGGATACTTGTATTGATGATATGTATACTTGCATTGATGAGGATACTTGTATTGATGATGTGTATACTTGTATTGATGAGGATACTTGTATTGATGATATGTATACTTGTATTGATGAGGATACTTGTATTGATGATGTGTATACTTGTATTGATGAGGATACTTGTATTGATGATGTTTATACTTGTATTGATGAGGATACTTATATTGATGATATGTATACTTGTATTGATGAGGATACTTGTATTGATGATACATTCTAATGATACCTGTATTGATGAGGATACTGTATCGATGATGTGCCTACCTGTTTCAACGATAAGGTTGAAGATGAGGTTGCCTGTTCTGACAATGAGGTTGATGGAGGATTGTATCATCCTTGGAATTCAGTCCTAAAGTGATCCGTAGACAGATGTCTTCATGAATGCGGTTCCTAGCGAACGATGAGGATTGTATCATCCCTGGACTTCAGTCCTAAAGTGATCCGTAGACAGATGTCTCCGAGAATATGGTCCTTAGTGGACGTATATAGGACTGCATCGCCCCTAAGCGTTTGGTTCAAAATGTACATGACAGGATTGAATCATCCTTGGAATTATGTCCTAAAGTGATAGGGATTGATCATCCCGTAAGTGGATCAGGATTGCATCATCCTTGGACTTATGTCCTAAAGTGATAAGGACTAATCATCCTGTAAATAGATTGGGATTGCATCGTCCCTAGACATGGTGAGGTGTCTTAAAGTGATAAGGACTAATCATACTGTAAATAGATTGGGATTGCATTGTCCCTAGACATGGTGAGGTGTCTTAAAGTGATAAGGACTAATCATCCTATAAATAGATTGGGATTGCATCGTCCCTAGACATGGTGAGGTGTCTTAAAGTGATAAGGACTAATCATCCTGTAAGTAGATTGGGATTGGATCGTCCCTAGACATGGTGAGGTGTCTTAAAGTGATAAGGACTAATCATCCTGTAAGTAGATTGGGATTTCATCGTCCCTAGACATGGTGAGGTGTCTTAAAGTGAGAAGGATTGGTCATCCTGTAAGTTGATCTGGATTGCATCGTCCATAGACATGAGAGATGTCTTAAAGTGAGAGGGATTGATCATCTCGTAAGTGGATTAGGATTGTATCATCCTTGGACCTATGTCCTAATGTGAGAGGGATTGATCATCCCGTAATTGGATCATGTGTATTGCAGGATATGCTGCTGTTGTACTAATGATCGAGTGGATCCAGTTGATGACAATGCTGATGATCGTGTGATGATGATGCTGATGATCGTGTGATGACGATGCTGATGATCATGTGATGACGATGCTGATGATCGTGTGATGACGATGCTGATGATCGGATGATGACGATGTTGATGATCATGTGATGACGATGCTGATGATCGTGTGATGACGATGCTGATGATCGTGTGATGATGATGTAGTTGTTCGAGTGCTGCAGAAGATGAAGACTCAGTACTGAAGATGTTGATGTTCTAGTATTGAAGATCTTGAAGATGTTCCAGTAACTGCTTGAGTTACTGATGATGTATAAAGAAAGCTTCCAATGATTTATAGATGTATCATGTATCATGCAGTCGATGACTCCTTACTCCTGCAGTTGTTGTTATAATATCCTTCTCGTTAAGGGGGAGTGTTGAAATATTGTAACTTCAAAGAATATTATATTTGTATTATTCTGGAGATGTTTTATTCCTCCGACGGGACTCTATTGCATATCCGGAGATGTTTATTCCTCCATTGGATTATGGGAACTAGGGTTATTAGATCTCCTATGTGGAAATCGGCCCGAAGTTATTTTATCGAAGGTTATTAGACTCAATTTGACAAGTTGGCCTCATAGGGTAAAAAGTCAGTTGGAAAACAAGTATAAGTAGAGGAGGTTGTTCCTCACTTAACTCACTTGTTCTCACACTTCTATTGTGCACATAGGAGAGAGAGAGTTCTGCATAGGAGGAGAAGGAGATCTTGTTGTGGTCTACTATCTTGTATTGGGTTGATAATCTATATTGAGGAAAGCTTTGCTGGGTTTTCTACCCCATGAGGGTTTACCAGGGTATATCTATGTCTATCTTGTGATTGTGTTTCTTTCAGTGATCTTGCTTGTGCATTTATGCTAGAATTTAACAGGATCTTATATAAGTATACTTTTGTATGATTGATAATGATTATTCATGAAGTTATAAGTTTGATTAATCATGGGTTTATGCATATTATGCTTCTTAGTTTGATTAATGATATGAAAAACTAGAAGAGTCCTATTGTCAAATAAGAATATGCATGAGTAAAAGAAGTACTCCCTAAAACCTTGAATACTAACGCTTGTGATAAATTACCTGTGTATGAAATGATCATGACCATATTATTTAGAATCATAATGTTTTGATAGTATTGAGATTATACTAATGAATGTATGATTATGTATGAGATCTTGAGGATGACACAATGATGACAATAGTGCACACTTAAGCATGCATAGTGGTCCAGGATGGATAGAAGTTCAAAGACATATAATCATGATGATATCATAAAGGAAGCAAAGATCAAGAGGGAGCACACTCCAATAGTTCCTGTAAGGAAGCAAAAATTGAGAGGGAGTCCACCCAACAACCAAACAAAGATAAGTATTTGAATTGTCATTTCTTGTATATATGATTACTTAAATGATGTTGTTCAGTCATGTACATACTTATGTTCCTATATTTAGGATGTATATTATGCATTTTAGAAAATTTGCATTAATGAACACGATACTACTAATATAGTAATAGTTAAGTGGCCAATGGTACTGTACAACATTTCATTGCTACTTATCTAGAATGAAACCTCTTTGCTGACATGCTGGGAGTAGTGCACACTCTTAACAATGTTCTGGTAGAGATGGAAGGCATCTAGAAAGTTACTGTATGAATACGGGATACGGATGAATGTTGTATTGAAGCATTAACTAAGATAATTGAATGACTGTATGGCATATGTCTTTATGCATAAGAATTTGTTTTGAAAACTGTGAGATGTTTCTAATCATGCAATTGAATTTGACTTGTAGGAAATATTGTGTACAATCACCTACAAAAGAAGCACAATGACATTTGTTCCAACGATGAAGTTCAAGAAAACTACCTATTGAAGATATTGAAGAATCTGAAGGATCAGGGATGCAATAATGGAAGGATTCCATGATCAAGGAGTACCAGTCGATCATGAAGAATGATGTATGGGATGTGGTCCCAAGACCAGAAGGGAAGTCTGTTATAACTTCCAGTCTGTTATAACTTCCAAGTGAGATCAAGCATGATGCAGATGGTAGCATAGAGAAATACAAGGAAAGATTTGTGGCTCGTGGCTTCTCCTAGAAAGAAGGGATAAATTATGAAGAAAATTTTGAACCTGTAGCCAGATACACTTTGATCAGAAAAGTACTTGCTCTGGCTGCAGTGATGAAGTGGAAGATACACCAGATGGATGTCAAGACAAATTTCTTGAATGGTGTAGTCGAAGAGGAAGTGTATGTGGAGCAGCCACTCAGATTTGAGATACATTCCAGGGAGTCACATGTGTGCAAATTGAAGAAATCCTTGTACGGTTTGAAACAAGAACCCAGGATCATGGTACGACAGGTGTTAACACCCAAAAAGTGTTCACTACCTCATCTAGCACATTTTACGGCTCATTCGTCCATTTTCCTACCATATTTCCCTTAAAATCCCAAAAAATCCCATTTAAAAGCCTCCAAAAGGCCACAAAACCCTTAAAATAGCCTCAAAAAGGTTAAAAAACCCATTTTTCCTCCAAAAATATCCAAAATTCCTCTAAAAATAGCAAAAACCTCCTAAAAAGGGAAGAAAAATATAAAATAATGAGGAAAAGGAGGAAAAAAACCCTATACAACTGCCCTAAACCATGTGTTTCCTAAAACCATGGGCCAGCACTCCACCACCAAAAAACTATAAATAGGTGATGGAGATCCATTATTCCATATCCACAATCACAAGCACCCTTACTCTGCCAAAATCTCTCTCGAAACCCTAGTTCACCATTGAACTACTTTCACCTTGAGAGCCACTTTTGGCCCATTCCCACCATTGGAGAAGGAGAAGGAGCATATTGAAGCTTGGAGCATCCTCTCGGACATTGCAAAGGGCTTCATCAAACCTTCACATTGAAGGTAATATCAATACAAAAAAGCCATTCTTTAAATTTGATGTTTATGTTTCATGCATGTTTTAGAAGTAATTTAATTTCTGTTTTAACTTAATTATTTACATTTACTGAACTGCTACTAAGGAGTCCATTCTCCTTAGTAGGTGCTCATTTGCACAAGCTAGGGGTAAAACCCTAGCTACAGTTTTGGCGACTCCGCTGGATTTTGAATGTCTGGTTTCGTTTTTAATTTTTTCTTTTCGGCTGTCCCTTTCGGCCGCCGCATACCGCGCTTTTTCCCTCTGCAGTCGCGTCCCGACCGTGTCTTTCAGGCCTTTACCTGCGACCCGACCGCGGCTCTCAGACGGTTTCCGACGCCCTGCCGGCGGATTCAAGTCTGTTACCTGTGATCCGGCCGCGGCTAATCCGCCTGTTTGCTGCGATCTGACTGCGCCTGTCGGCCATTTTCCCGCGTCTCGACTGCGGCTCTTTGCCTCTTTCGGGTGTCCCGACTGCGTTTGTTAGCCCTTTTCCCGCGACCCGACTGCGTCTTTTTCCCTATTTTCTGCATCCCGACTGCGTCTCTTGGCCCGAAAGCCGTGACCTGACCGCCACTGTTGCCCTCAAACCCGCGGTCTGCCTGTTCTGTTTTGCCACAGACCCGCGGTCTGATTTCTGCATTTTTCCTGTTTTGAGCCCAGCCCCTTTTGCTGTCATATTTTCTGCATCTGAACAGCCCCCTGTCCTACTTGCAGCTCACTTCCTTACAGCCTTTCTGCAACATAATTTCTGTTCCCTTTACAGAATCTTTTTAAAATTTCAGTATTTTTAATTCAGAAAATTTTGCAAGTTAAAGTTTCAATTCCAACATTATTGATAGTTAGAAGTTGCCCCCCTTGTGGCACTTCTATTTTGGGTTCATAACCTCACGAGCACACACTCTGTCACATAAATCAAGTGAGCCTTAAAAAATACCTAACTGAACCAACATTCTAACCCCACTTGGGGAACACAAAAGAATCATTGTAGTTAGGTAGGATCGGGGGGATAGGCTTCCAATAACATCCCTCGGTTATTTCACTTGAGACATAGTTGTTGTCCAAATAGGGAACCAAAATCCCCTAGTACTTTTTGGCACGGTCACGACCAGTTTATCAGAGGGCCTCTCCCTTAGGAGGGTTGAAGTCGGGAGACTGGTTCCGGAGGCCTGAGTGGAATACCGCACTCCATTCAGTAACCGAAGGGCTACCTTTCGCGGTTCGCGGGATATCCCTGTATAGGGGTATTGCGGTCAACGAACTAAACGGCAGATTCACCTTTCTGGACGTGTCATGAACGGGGTATCTTAGTTTCCATTCTTCTAGGATTGACTACCCGGTGTCCCTCCCGGTAGGGGGATATCATAGCCACTTGGCTTTCCTACTCATATTGTCTGACTTGGATTTCATCACCTTGTAGAGGATATGTTTAGTTGAGTCAGAATACTTTTAGTTAGGTGTTTGCATGCTCCTTTACCTCCCTTTGGTCTAGTGAGTCCACCATTTTTTCTTTTTAGGAAACCTGCTGCTTGTTGGTATTCTGACCATCTTTGTTGACACTCCACCTATTGTAGCACAGCTGCTGCAGTGGGTGTTTTGAGTTGGTTGTTGGCCTGAGTGCCTTGTTTTTTAGCTCTCCTTCTGCACACTCGGTTGCATTAGGCCTTTTTGAGCTGTTTTTATACTCACCTCAACCCACAGAGATTTGACACCATCCGTCACCATTGAGTCCCCGAGACATTCTCGGCGCCTCAGGGGCGAGCCCCCACAGCACGATTCTCTTGACACCACACGTCATAGATTCCGGTCATTATCCGTTGATACCACTCATCACAGATCTAGAGCCTTGTCACTTGACTCCACTCGTCAGCGACGTAGGACTCCGTCACCAGATAGTGACACCCCTTACTTTACCTCCGATTCTGACGAAGAGTCTGAGAACCCTATTTACACTGCCCCTACTAGCCCCATGGCTAGCACGACTTCCACTCCGTTTGTGATAGGGACCATTGGTGGCACATCCACCATTACACCAGTTACTACACCTGTTTTGGGTATGCCCTCCATGGGACCCTCATCTACTGTTCCCCTCACAGTACCTATTCCCGCAGCGGGAATACCTATCCCCACTACATCAGTGGCTCACACTACCCATGGTGGTGCTGGACCATCCTCCACCACCTTAGTCCCCCCACTTGGGGGCACCATCCCAAATCCTGTCCCTCCACTTGGGGGCATTGGCCCCAACTTGGTCCAACCCACTACTGTGTCACATCCTTCTTCCAGTTTGCCGTTCATGGCTAGCCTCAACCTACCTGACCTGGCCAGATTGACCAACGACCCTATTCGACACGACCCTACGTGGCCTCATATGCCCACCAAGCTCCCCTCTGACATCCCTAAGTTCGAGGGCAAGGCCGGTGAGGACCCATAAAACCATATCATGTCTTTCTACCTATGGTGTTCCTCTAACTCCATAGTGGATGACTCTGTTCGCCTCCGCCTCTTACAGCACACCTTCACTGGCTCTGCAGCCAAATGGTATATCGAGCAACCTCATGGGACCCATGCCACCTTTGCTTCCCTTGCCTCGACATTCCTACAGTTCTTCCAGTTGCCTGTCTGCTATGACGCGGGCGTTGAGATCCTTCTATCTTGTAGACAAAACACGGCTACCCATATCACGGACCACATCCATGAGTGGCGTCGACGCCGTAGCTTATGCAAGATCAAACTAGACGATCGTATCTTCCTAGATTGGTTCCTCAAGTCCCTTCTTCCTGTTATCGCTAAGGATGTAGCTTCAGAAAGACCCCAGTCTGAAGAAGAGGCCATCCTTAAGGCACAGCAGTTCGACCTCATTTACGCCCAGTCGGGTTACCTTTATACCATTATACCTGACGCCCCTCGCGGTGAGTCCTCCCAGCACGATGCGCCGGGGGCATCCCACGCCGCAGACGGCATCATCGGTCGTGTTTCTTCGCATCCTCAACCATTTTCTATTGCACGTCCTACCTCTGGCCCCGACCTTTCGCGGGATACCTCACATTCTGGAGCAACCAACTCATATGCTCCCATGACACATCACCATGGACCCTCATGTCCACCTCAGTGCTTCGGTTATGCGACTCCTGCTTATGCTCCCCCAGTCACACCTCAGCCTTACTACCATCAGTAGGCTGCCCCAGCTCCTGCGCCTTCACAAGCCCAACCCGCTTATTATCCGCCACAGGCAGCCCCTGCGGCACACCCACAACCCGCTCCGCAGCCATATCAGCAACCCCCTCAGGTTGCTGCACCTGCTCAGCCTCAACCTGCATATCATCCACCGCAGCCTGCTCCAGCACCTGCGCAACCTCAAAATCCACCTGCTGCCCAAGGGCAAGTTTACGCCCAGCAAAACCCACAGCAAAACCAGAACAACCAACGTAACCAGGGCCAACAGAACCACGGCAAGGGCCGTAATCGGGGGAACAACCAACCTGCAGACCAAGCTGGTCAACCGGCGAATCCCCCCGACAACAACAATGCAGCCCCCGCTAATCAAAACCCTGATCGCCCGCCCAAGCAGGCTAAAAACCCCAATTTGCGAACGAACCACCCTTGTTCTATTTGCGGGGTCTATGGCCACTACACACATACTTTCCCACATTTAGAGCGAGCTCGGCAGCTCTGGGTTGACGATGCCCATCGCCAAGGGCATGCGGCTCCTCAAGCACCGCCCAACCCCCCACAACCTCAGCAGCAACCTTTGGTGCTGCAAAACCCCTTACCAACCCAAGGCGTGGTGAACACTCAGCCGTTGGCCCCTCAAGCTAACACGCAACCCCAACAACAACAGATCACATACGCCGCTCCTGATCAACCCATGTTTGACTCAGGTACCCATCACTTGTTGATGATGTCTTCCAATGATGTCAACCTACAGACCCGTCGGAACCAATATGGCTCCACCTCTGAAGCCCTTCCCACTGATAAAACCGCTAACGCTCATCCCACTGATCAAGCGTTACGTATCCCTCCCCCGCCGGTCGATGGCGCTCCCAAAGCAGCTCATTTCCCACTTCGTCGTATCAACAACAACCCCAATGCGCGTGCTGCGTCAAACTACAACATTGTAGACGACCTAGCCCAATCTCCCGCAGCCATGTCTGCATTAGAAGTCTTGAAGAACTACCCTTCCCAGCGCAAGACTTTACTCTCCGCCATTGGGGGGATTGACCCAAATGATTCGAATTTGATGGCATTTGATTTGGACCAGTGCGAACCACGCCTGCCTTCCACCTTAGCATTCCAAGTTTCTGTTTCCGTTCAAAATCTTGTCATCCATCGATGCATCATCGATGAGGGTGCCTCCACATGCGTTATGTCTACATTCGTATGGCAGAAGTTGGGATCCCCTACACTCCAGCAGTCAACCACTGCGTTACGCGCCTACGACGGACGTTCGGCTCAGCCCCAAGGTCTCCTAGCCAATGTCCCTGTCCAGTTAGGTGGTAAAACCATCCTCATCGATATCGAGGTCATCAATGCCCAGCTTGATTACAACCTCTTACTCGATCGCAGCTACATGTATGCTATGCGGGTGGTCGCTTCCTCGGTCTTTCGTACCATGATGTTCCCCCATGATGGACGCGTGGTCAAGATTGACCAACTTACTTACTATGATCCCAGCGCTCCCGCGGCACCTGAAAATGTTCTCCCCATGGTTGAACAACCTGTTTCTCGTTCCACCACCTCGTTTATTTCCTCTACGGGGCCTGGAGTCTACTCAGACGCGACGATGACTTCCACCTTCCAATCTATTCCGCCTCCCTTGGCCCCCACGGACGTGTCTGACTTATGTACCTTGTCCCACGACAACCAACCACCTAACAATCAACCACCCTTGTTGCCTAAACCACCATTGGTACCTAGCCACATTGGTGTTACACCTATCCATACGATCCCCTTCCTAGAGCCTCCATCGGGAGTAGTAAGCGCCCCGGTCATGGCTACCCTTAGCCTCCCTGGGTTGACTTTGGGATTACCCGTATGGTATCTTTCGCCTCCCATTCACCCGCCGACACCAGACGTCGTCCTCCAACCGGTGCAACCCATGGCTACTACCACTTAGCCACCTCCCGGTGTCTCTACCCCTTCGTCCTCCACGACTCCTCCTCCTACTCCCAAACCCACTGGGGGCAGAGGTCCACAACCTTACACTGCTGTATCACCTCCCAAGACAGTCAAAAACCCCCCAGTATTTTGTGCTCCTCCCAAATGCTCACTGTGCGACGAGTTGGGCCATGCAACCCACCAATGCCCACAGTTACCAGCATTGCAGAAGCATATGCAGATGCTCGATGATGACCCCAACATCCCAACTGTCGAACTAAACCCCACTCCCAAGCCTAAAGATAAGTCCCTACGTACCAACCACTCCTGCGCCATATGCGGTATTTACGGGCATTATTCACATCATTGTCCCGATCTCCCGGATTACAGAGCAGCTCTCTATGAGATGAACAATCTAGATCTTGAGACGGCACCAACCACCCTTGAGGAGATCCACCCCCCGGTTTCTCCCCCTTCTGGAGAGGTTAATATCATCTATATGATCTCTTCAACCACTACCCCCCTCGTCAACCGAGTTGACGACGCAAACTTTCTGTACCGATGAGGAGATTCTTGAAGCCCTGACTGCCCCGGATTATCCCTGGGATGATATGCATCATCGTTCCTACTTCATCCCAGAAGCGTCTTCCTCTAGCTCCGCTACCCAATACGCGGTTGAATCCAAAGACTTCCTCCCCACCAAGGTCGACTGGTTCAAGGACCCTATTCCTGCTCCTGATGCCTTCGAGGAAGGTAACATGGCCAACATCTCACCTATCATCCAAGTTGATATCGCTGCCCCAGGACGTGCCCCTGAACTCATCACTTTAGGAGCATTCTGCAGTAAACAAGAGATTGAGGACTATATAAACCTTTTCAGAGAATTCCGTGATGTCTTTGCCTGGTCCTATACCGAAATGCTTGGTCTTGACCCCGCCATTATAGAGCACCACATTGACACATGGCCTGATGTACCCCCCGTCCGTCAGAAACAGCGTCCCCTTCCTCCCTCAAAGTTCCCAGGACGTGCCCCTGAACTCATCACTTTAGGAGCCTCCTGCAGCGAGCAGGAGATTGAGGATTATAAACAGCTCTTCCAAGAGTTCCGTGATGTCTTTGCTTGGCCCTCTACCAGAATGCCTGGGTTCAACCCCACCATTCTCAAACATCACATGGACACACGACCAGAGGAACTTCCTGTTCGTACTGAAACCGACTCTGAAGGCTTTCCTTTTCGCAACCCCCATGCTGGGTTGTATCCTAAGGAGTCTCTATCCCTAGAATAAATGGCGACCTCATGGGTCCGCATTGTACAGTTTGCTCTCTTTTTGTTTTTTACTTTTTTACCATCATCTTACATTCATCATTTTTGCATAATTACAGATGGACCATCTTCCACCTTGTTACACTGGCTTCACTGATGGGGCAAGCCGCTGGTCTCCCAACCTGGCTTCTGCAGCATGGGTCTTGTACTCCCCTTCCAACGAGATGATTCACCTTGACGGAATATATATAGGTGCTGCTACCAATAACCAGGCGGAGTATGATGCTGTGACCGGTCTCTTGACTGCCGCCCTCCAAATGGGCATATGTCACCTTCATGTGTTCCTCGACTCCCAGCTACTTGTCTCCCAGCTCAACAACTGCTACCAGGTGCGTGATCCCTGCCTTTTTAGAAAATTCCTGCGTGCAAAACAACTCAGCCGACAGTTTGAATCCATAACATTCGCACATGTCCCAAGATCCCAAAATAGCGTCGCAGACCAAATGGCCAACAACATCCTAGAATGGCATACCAATCACACCATGTAACATCATACATCACAATCCCATAACATCTCATGAAAATATATAAAAACCCAAAAAGATTGCATCGCATCCACATTTGCATCCATGTACCTAAAACCACATGCATATCCATAGGGGCATCCACGTGCCTAATCACACATACATCATGTCGCATCACATAAAATACACAAGGGGCATTCACGTGCCTAACATCCTAACCTACTTGCATCCACGTGCAATGTAAACATATCACAACTCATAAAGCGCATCCACGTGCGTACAAATACAACAACATCATACAAAAATGTGCATCCATGTGCATATATATATATATCAAAAAATATACATGTTCAGTGCTATACATGTCCTGAGTACCCCTGTACTCAGCTATACAAAAATGGATATACATGCCTAAAGCCTCATCTACATACATGCCATAGCTACAAAACTCGGGGGGAGTCCCCTGTACTCCCTAATTAGAGTCGTATCCTGCATTACTGCCTGCATCGGATGCCTCTGAGTCCTCCCCTCGCTCCTCCTCCGGCAAGTCCTCATCTCCTACGGCCTCCTGTTCCCGTACCCGGTCCACCAAGATCGCCACCCGGATCGCGATGGATCTGAACTCGCAGGGTGCCCCCATGCAATCCTGAACTACATCAGGATCGACATCCCGCCATCCCTCGTCGGTCACCCCTATCAACAACCGATCCAGTAGTGCCCGCACCGACTCCAGTGTCCCCTCCGCATCACGGCGACGGACCTCACCTCGCTCAGGCAGAGCTGGGACGGCCACAATACCCCTCCGTGCCACATGTCCTGGAGGCGGCCTCGGGCCCACATCTGCAAGGTCACCCATATGTTAGTCACAATATATCAATCTACTATCATATAAATAACACTTGACATACATAACATGTAAGCAAAAACACATACGTACCGTCGGGACCCCATGCCTGTCCCGGTGCTCGTGGCGCCTCCGGATCTCCCGTGAAGTCCATGTCCCGATACGGGAAGTCGTCCAGTGTCAGTGGTATCTGGAGCCATTGCAGGTACAACTCCTGCGTGAAGTACCTGCCCATGTCGCCTCCACCACGGCGACGCATCATCTCACCCCACCGCACCATCCGCGGCTCCCTCATCCCTCCTGGCCTGATCGGCACCCGTGGCCGCAGTGTGGGTACCCTCTCCATAAAGAAGGCACATAAGAAGGAACCAAAACAAAATCCCTTGCCAGCTTCCTTCGCTGACGTCAGCTGCCGCTGAACGTAGGTCAGGAACATCTGGCCCCACGCGTAGTACACCCCATCCAGTACGCGCTCTACCATCTGCATCTGGCCCCCAGACACCTTTTCAGGTGACTGAGAACCCAATACCCGCACTACACATGCCACTATAGCCTGCACGGCTGGCTCCTGTAAGTCCCTCACCAGGAGTGCATTCCTATGCACCCTTGCCTCAGGAACGTAGTATCTCTCCAACATGTCCTCCATGTCGACATCCGCGGCAACCCGCGGCTGTGTGTCTGCTACCCTGCCCAGGCAGGGCAACCCCGTCAGAAAGTACACATCGGTCAGGGTGAGGTCCACTCTCTCACCCTGTACCCGGAAAGCCTGTATGTCCGGCTCCCAGAAGCTGATCAGACGGTTCAGCAACAATGCTGCTGAACGTATCATGGGTATCTGTGCGAACTTCAGTAGTCCGCACAGTCCCAACACAGATCGCACATGACGCTCCTCTCGGATGACGGTCATGATCTCGTCGGGAATCTCCCACTCTCTCCATAGAGCCTGCGGCATCCTGTCAATCACACAAAGGCAACTCATCAAACGCATGTCCCATAAATAAGTCCTTTTCCCTCTCCCGGAAGACCCTAATAGCTCGGCCCAAAACCGCGGCTTTCGGGCTTCCTGCCGCGGTTTCCAACCGCGGCTGTCAGGCCTATGGTCGCGGTTCCTAACCGCGCCTGTCAGCCCCAAACCCGCGGTTTGGAACCGCGTGTTCTTCCTTGGAACTCGCGGTACTCGACCGCGTATCCATCAAGAAAACACGCGGTCTCCAACCGCGTGGTTCACCAAGAAACACGCGGTCTCCCACCGTGTGGTTCACCCTGAAACTCGTGGTCGCCAACCGCGGTTTCGACCCCCTAACCCGCGGTCCACCCCACGTGGACCGTACAAGTCAGCCCTGGGACCCACTACCCAACCCCCGACCCTAAAAAACATGCAGGTATGAGTTTGATGAAATACCTGTATCTCATGGATCTGAAATCAGCCAGACGGATCGTCCAGAAATGCCACCTAAGCTCTGGTCCACTCTATTCACAAGTCAAAGTCAACAAGTACAAATGACACATGTCATGTTGGACCCACCACTATTTATAGTCAGTTGACTTTTTCTTGTTTTGGCCATTCTGACCCCATCCGGAGTCCGTTTTACGAACTGTTTCCACCATTGGAATCAGCACAACGAGACTGTCATGATGGTCACCTCGTTGCATTATTTTTGTTTCATTATTTTTTGCCCATTTTTCAGACGCCACTAGTCACCTCGGTTTGCGTGCCACATCGGCCGTTCTCCATTTTTCACATGTTTTATATCATCGGATTCATTTTTCCAAGCTGGTGATGATGCTTGAGATCATTTCTCGCTCTCACCCCCATATTTTTCGGGTATTTTTTCCAAAATGCCCTCGTCACCTCGGTGTGCGTGCCACATCGGTCGTTACCCGTTTTTTGACACCCTTTATATCGCCGGATTCATTTTTCCGAGCTCGTGATGATGCTTGAGACCATTTCTCGCTCTCACTTGGTACAATTTCCACATTGTGTCCCGACACCTTGTTGCCTCGGTTTGCACGCCACATCGGTCGCTATCAGATTGTTCCACATTTATACATGAGCCATTCACTCCTGTCATACTGCAAATGTTTCGTTATTTTGCCACCATTTCATCTACCCCGCAAGGAGGCCCACCAGTGTTCCCCACTACCCTCGCTCTTGATCATCATTACTGATCCTTAATTGAACACTTCCTCCTTGCCTAGCCATTCCTTTTGTTCGGTATAATTTTATCCCTTTTTCGGGCCGGACAACTCCTTTACGAAAAAGGCACTTAGGGAGTTTCCGTTAAGCTCTTTTCTGACTCCTAAAAGAATGAAAAGATCGCCGAGCAATCTTGCTTCCTTTCATGCTCGTTAAAGTACCTGAAAGGGCGTCTATCTAGTATAAGTTTAACCCTTTTCCGGACCTGGTAGACTAATTACGAAAAAGGAATACTCTAGTCACACCGGCTAGAAGAGTTCTTCATTGCATCCTTTTATGCTTCTTTGGGCCTTGGAGACTAAATCTACGAAAAAGCAACCCCCTGGAGTCTTCTTACTTGCTTTCAGACTCTCTAAAATTGAAAGCAACCACGAGCATGAACTGTCCTGGGCTTGTAAAATACACACGACAGTACCATTCCATCATTTCAGAGTCTTCTTATCGCTTTCAGACTCCTTAAAATTGAAAGCAACCACGAGCATGAACTGTCCTGGGCTCGTAAAATCCACACGACAGTACCATTTTACACAAACTTCTTCTAGTTCATTAACCCATGAATAAGTCTCCTCCCGTGCCTCCTGGCACTATGATCGATCATCTCGGCAGCACCCCCAATCAGGTCGCCTTTGTTCAAAGTATTCTGCAGTCTCCTGCCATTTTACCCCAGCTTGAGTCTCCCTCAGCCAGTTATCCTCCCAGATCCATTACAGCTATGATCCCTTTCCCCTCCGTCAGTTTCATATGCTGCCTGATCATTCCCATTACCATACTCTGAACAAAGGAAGTTTGAGTCCACCCACTCTATTTGCCCAGTTGTCACCACCAGTTTGTCAGTCCTGCCCTCAGTTCTATCACATTTCGGTTCTTCACCTTGCGCTCCTGTCAAGGAAACATCATTGCCTTGATAGTTGCAGGTCTCCCTCTGTCAACGACAGCCCCTCTATTCCAGAGGATAGGCCCAGAGGTCCCTACGCCTTGGACTTATCACCATCTGTGGTAAGTGCCTACGGACCATTCTGAGAGGAGTCATCATTGCCTCTCCGCGTGGTTGTTCCTCACATGCTCGACTTCAGCACCTTGATCGCATCGTTGAGGATTGCGTAGGATTATATCCCATCAGTTTTTAGTCGAAGACCCCGGATTTCCCCCGACTCTAGCACATTGGTGAGTCATTTCGGAACGCCCAGTTGTATGTTCCCGTGGATGTCCGGGCTGCGTTGGCGTTTGTATTCGGAAGCCATCTAGTTACATGCTTCCTTGAGTACCCAGATCAGTTCCAGTGCAGTGTACCATTACGAGTGTACCCCTTGTCACTCTGATCCAGCAGCTCATTAGTTCCTTTGGTACCCCATTCAGTAGCACTGTTGATTATTCCAGTGTATCAGCTCTTCAGCACAGACATGGTCAGCCCAGTAGTATGTCCCAGATTTGTGTCCCCTCTGGACCCTTATGATGTACACAGTGGTTCTCTATGTATCTTTCAGGTCCCTCTTTTCGGGCCTCACAGTTTTTTATGTATCTTGATACGAGCATGGGTATGCCCGCCTCGTCCATATATTGAGATTCTTCCTCAGTCAGTATTTGAGGTCATGTATATTTCAGGTCCCCATTTTTGGACCCCATTGTTATTGTTATGTTATATCCTGATACGAGCATGGGTATGCCCGCCTCGTCCATATGATCAGATGATTCCTCATCCATTATTGAGGTTATGTACTTTTAGTTCTTGCAGTTGTTCGGGATCATTGTTCCGGGCTTCAGTTTGTTTCTTCTCTTCTCTCCACTCCCCAGGAAAACCATTCATGACTTATGATGTCCATCGGCCATACGATGAGCTCCTGCCCTCGCACATCAGGGGGCAATCTGTTAACACCCAAAAAGTGTTCACTACCTCATCTAGCACATTTTACGGCTCATTCGTCCATTTTCCTACCATATTTCCCTTAAAATCCCTTAAAATCCCATTTAAAAGCCTCCAAAAGGCCTAAAATGCCTCCAAAAGGCCACAAAACCCTTAAAATAGCCTCAAAAAGGTTAAAAAACCCATTTTTCCTCCAAAAATATCCAAAATTCCTCTAAAAATAGCAAAAACCTCCTAAAAAGGGAAGAAAAATATAAAATAATGAGGAAAAGGAGGAAAAAACCCTATACAGCTGCCCTAAACCATGTGTTTCCTAAAACCATGGGCCAGCACTCCACCACCAAAAAACTATAAATAGGTGATGGAGATCCATTATTCCATATCCACAATCACAAGCACCCTTACTCTGCCAAAATCTCTCTCGAAACCCTAGTTCACCATTGAACTACTTTCACCTTGAGAGCCACTTTTGGCCCATTCCCACCATTGGAGAAGGAGAAGGAGCATATTGAAGCTTGGAGCATCCTCTCGGACATTGCAAAGGGCTTCATCAAACCTTCACATTGAAGGTAATATCAATACAAAAAAACCATTCTTTAAATTTGATGTTTATGTTTCATGCATGCTTTAGAAGTAATTTAATTTCTGTTTTAACTTAATTATTTACATTTACTGAACTGCTACTAAGGAGTCCATTCTCCTTAGTAGGTGCTCATTTGCACAAGCTAGGGGTAAAACCCTAGCTACAACAGGATAGACAGCTTCCTGACTAGTTTGGGATTTACCAAAAGTAAAGTGGATTCCAACCTTTACTACAAGGTTGAGGAATGCAATCCCATGATACTCCTACTGTATGTAGATGACCTATTTGTGACGGGTGAAATTGGGTTGATTGCTGATATGAAGAGGAAGCTTGCTGCCATGTTCGAGATGAAGAACTTGGGTATGATGCATTACTTTCTAGGTATGGAGGTGTGGCAGAGTGCAGATGGAATCTTCCTTGGACAAGGGAAGTATGCAGTATAGATCCTGAAGTGGTTCAAGATGATGGACTTCAAGGCCATGGCCACACCTATGGCATCGAACCTGAAGCTATTGAGTGATGCTTCATCAGATTCGGTTGATGCCACGATGTATTGTCAGATGATTGGGTCCTTGATAAACCTGACGAACACGAGGCCATATATTTGCTTTGTTGTGAACACTTTGAGCTAGTTCCTAACGGATCCTAGACATGTTCACTTGATTGTTGTAAAGCATATTCTGAGGTACCTGAAGGGTATGGTTGATTATGGGCTCAAGCATGATACGAATCAAAAGGTTAACCTGGAGGGTTATGTTGATTCAGATTTGGCAGGCAGTGCTGCTTCAGTATGGGATCAGCTGTGATCTCTTGGCTTAATAGGAAGCAATCCTGCATAGCACTGAGTACAGCCGAAATAGAGTATGTCGCAGCTTGTTCAGCCAGTTGCGAGGCAGTATGTCTAAGGAAGATACTACCTGATTTGTTTGATATCCAGTTGGATGCTACTTGTATCTTCTGTGACAACCAGAGTTGTGTGAATTTGTCTGAGAACCCGGTGTTCCATGACAAGTCGAAGCACATCGAGATCAAGTATCACTATATCAGGGATATGGTGCATAGAGGAGCAGTGAAGCTCCTGTATGTTGCGATGGACGAGCATATAACAGATGTGTTGACCAAGCCACTAGACAGGGTGAAGTTTGAGTACTTTAGAGAGAGGCTTGGTGTTCTTCATATTGAAGATACTTCCAAGAGGAAGTGATGGGACACAGATCCAGGAGCCCTTCCAAGCATGGTGGTAGGAGGGTCCTTCCCATGGCTGTGGATATAAGTGTTGTGTGATGAGCATTAGGACGATGCTCCAGATGATGTTCTATATGATGATGATCAATATAATCATGAGAATCAACATGATGCTCCGTGCGAGGATGATCAATATGATCATGAGTATCAGGATGATACTCTGTGGCCGTGGATATCTTGCAGGTTGTGCAGTAGCATGTAATCAGTCCTGGGAGATCCTATAGGTTGAGCAGGAAGCTCGTAATCAGTCCTGGGATTCTCTTTCGAGGTTTTGCTTGTTCGCATGTAATGAGTCCTGGGAGATCCTATAGGTTGAGTAGGAAGCTCGTAATCAATCCTGGGATGCTCTTTCGAGGTTTTGCTTGTTCGCATGTAATCAGTCCTGGGAGATCCTATAGGTTGAGCAAGAAGCTCGTAATCAGTCCTGGGATGCTATTTCGAGGTTTTTCTTGTTGGCATATAATAACTCCCTGGGAGATCTTATAGGTTGAGCAGTAAGCTCGTAATTAGTCCTGGGATGCTCTTTCGAGGTTTTGCTTGGTCGCATGTAATAAGCCCTGGGAGATATTATAGGTTTAGTAGTAAGCTCGTAATCAGTCCTGAGATGCTCTTTTTAGGTTTTGTAGATGCACATAATCAGCCCTGAAGATTCCACCGGACGAGCCGCTCGCAGAGATGATGAAGACCTACATGGAGCCTAGTCTTACATCCAACATGAAAAAGGGATGGCTCTATAGAACTTCCTATGACGAGAATATTTGAGAGATAGCACCAGTGATCGATATGATGAGTACAACAACAGTTACAATGATGCTCCGTGATCCAGTGATGATGATACAGCTCCAGTATTGAAGACTTGTGACTATTTGTATTGATGGCCTGTGTCAAGAGAATACCTTCCTAGTTAAGAGGGAGTGTATTTCTAACTTAGGAAGATATTCACTTGTATATTGTATGTATTACATTTGTACTTTATTGTATCCCCAATGGAGATGTATCATTCCTCCGATTGGAAGTGTCATCATTTGTATTTGCAAGTGTCGCAAGTTATATTGTAAGTGTTGTAACTTATATTTGATGGGTTATTAGACCACCTTAGTGGGGTCGGATCTGTATGAGTTAAGTGGAAGAGTTATTAGAATCCCTTAGGGAGTCGACCCAGTTAGGGTAAAAGGCATGTTAAGTTAAAGTATAAATAGAGTGGTTGCACCACTCTATTTGCTCATTCACTCACTCATCCAACTTGCATAGTTGAGAGAGAGGAGTACGCACAAGTGGAGGAGGAGTAGCTGCTGAAGACATCTATCTTTTGGGATTTCATCTTGGTGATCTTTTTATTGGTGCTTATTCCATCTCTGAGGAAGTTGCGGGGTTTTTCACCTTCTTGGTTTTCCCCGGTGAAATGCTTTATGTCTCTTGTCTCTTGTGTTTGATATGTTGTACATGTTGTTCTCTCAGTTAAGATCCTATATCATATTGAATTAAATGATGAAAAACTAACACCCCTCCTCTCGTCGGCCCCTTTCCCCTCCTCTTCACGCCCCCTCCTTTCCCCCTCCTCCTGACGCCCCCTCCCTTCCCCCTCCTCCTCACCCTTCCTCCCTCCTCCTCCTGCCGCCCATCCTCTGCTCACTTGGGTGCCAAAGCGTCGCAGAGGGAGAAGGGAGGAGGAGGAGGGGGAGGATGTGGAAGGGGGGTGGCGGGAGGAGGAGGGGGAAGTGAGCGGGAGATGAGGAGGGGAAGGGGGCGATGGGAGGAGGAGGGGGAAAGGAGGGGGGGTTTATTTTTTTATTTTTTATTTTTAATATTTTTTAATAATTTTTTTAAAATGTTTTATTATATAGTTTATGGGGGGTAGTTTTTAAATGTTTTTTTATTATTATATAGTTTAGGGGGAGTTATGGGGTAGGTTTTATTTTATTTTTATAAATTTTTTATTATGATTTTTTTATATAGTTTAGGGGGGGGGGGGTTAGGGGTAGGTTTTAATTTTTTATTATAATTTTTTTTTTATAGTTTAGGGAGGGGTTAGGGGGTGGGTTTTATTTATTTATTTTAAATTTTTTATTATATATATTTTTATATAGTTTAGGGGGGTTGGGCAATGGTGGTGTAGGGCGGGGTTTAATTTTTTTTGAATTTTTTTATTGTTTCCTAAGTTAGGGGGGTAATTTATATTTTATTTTTATGTGTGGGTGGATTAGGGGGTAGGGGGTATTTAATTGTTTTCTATTTAGTTTTATCTATGACGGAAGGGGAGGAGGGACATGGTAGGGTAGGGGTAATTTCTTAAACATTTTTCAAATACAATTTACAGTGAATATTGATGTTGATTTTTTTTTGGATTATGAATGTTTGTTGATTGTATTTTAAAATTAAACCTTTTGGATATAGGGAGAACGGCATCAAGAAAGATGTCTGTAAACGATCCTGGATCAAGAGCGGTGATGATTGCATTGAAAAAACAGTTGAGGCATTTGAGAATGTTGAACCTCAAGACGAAGTTTGAACTTTGAGGATTTAAAAATCAAGAATGCTAAAGAATGGAAATATGCATCAGAAGAAGACAGAACAGTGTATTATTGGCATATGAAGGAAAAATATCAAGGCAAACCAGAAAGTATTCACTTATATTCTTCTGCATTTCCATATATTTAATCAGATTACTATCCATTGGGATTGTTGAGATATATATGTGTGATGTCGGGTACATAAATTGTTTATGCACAAGTGAAACAAGCCAGGACCTTTGCCAAAATATGATATTGTTTGAATATTTCAAAATATAATGTTCAAGAAAATTTCACAGAATTTTGTCAAGGGGTCATGCATGAGATTGAGAGCGGGAGATTAAGTTTGAATATTGATATTATTCTTAAATTGGTTTTGTTATAATGTATATATCACAATGTAATAGATTTAATACGATAATGTTTTTATTTTGCAGGATTTTTCCATGTCAATTTTAAAAATGTTGAATGTAATTTATTATACAGAGGACAATCCTATGGTTGTCGTTAATGCCGATGTTCAAAAGGGACAAGAAAAAAGGGAGAAGAAACAAGTTCCAAATGTTTAAACTGAATAAGTACAAGCACATAGAGGAAAGGGCATCTGAAAATCAAATCAGGTACCTAGAAGGGTTACATTTAAATATTCATCTTTCCCAACTGAACATGTTGAAATTGTTGAAAATGAGGTTGTTACTCATGTTGGTAAGAGTAACAAACAATATTGTAAAAAAAATATGGTTGAGGGTGTTTCAATTCCTGTTGAAGGCATTGTTGATTTAGAAGGAACCCCTTCAAATCAGAAAAAGAGGAGATCTGCTGTTACTGAAGCCAATGTTATTCCTGAATCTAAGAGTGAAAATTCTGGGGGAAATAGGGAAATCATTACTCCATGTGCTAATCTAGAGGATGGCATTGTCAAGTCAACACAAAATGCCATTCGAGATCGATTGCGGAGGGATAAATTTATTAACAATGGAAATAAATTTGAGTTGAATGTGAATCAACTTTATAGACCCACATAAGGGACTTATCAATTTAGAATTAGAAAGCCACATCACTTGCATATTCACAACTTGAAAGCATTGATGAGGCACAATCCCTATGCACATGTGGTTGACTACCTAGTCCTTGTTGACCCGAAATATGTCCCTACTAGAGATGAATTTGATCGAACAAGATGTTTTCATTAAAAATATTATGTTCCTGGGGGGAATCATTCTACAGAGGCAAGAAGAGAGTTGATGCAAGAATATCCCAATAACCCTATTTTTGAAACAGTTAAATGCATCATTTATGCTGGTTTAACAGATGCATAAGCAAATTTGTTGGCATGGGATCATAACCAGGGTAATTTTTAGGGGCGAAGTTTCGCCAATTGGCTATTTTTTGGACTTTTTTTCAAAAAAAAAATCATTATTTGGTCATTTTTAGTCTCTAATATCCCCTATATTTACATAAAATGTGTTTTTTTATCATAATATTCGCCAAAATTTACACATTTCAGTAGTAAATTGTATGTTTCATATTTAATATTCGCCTACCTATCTATATACATGTTTTTTTCAATCCAAAATAATCGCCTAGGATACTAAACTTAATTATAATATTAGAATCCTTAAAAAATACCCTGATCATAACACAGATAGTGAATATAGGTTGACTATGACATTAATTTAAAGGGTGATATTTATCCATAGTGAATTTTTGCAAATATGTGGTGGGGAAAAATCTAGAGTTGATGCAAGTTTTCAGAAACAATGTTGTCTGGAAATAGGTATCCCTATTAAAGAGGATAATGTGAAACAAAAAAATGTCAAGGGAAGTGATGCATTCAGAGTTGTAGATGCCTATTTCCAGTTGGCATTCATATTTGGGAAAACATGGGATTTGATTGATGACATATTTATCTTGTGGGATAATATTGGCATACAAAATCAGAATGTGAAAAAAGTAAAGTTGTTCCATGGAGCGTGGGTAAGGAAAGTCCCGACGTCAAGAATCTGCCAGAGGAAATGACTATTACACCTTGGAGAACAATTCAAGGTGTGAAGGATGAAACATTAATAGCCACAATACTATCACGGGTAAAGTCAGGTGAATTATCCATGGAGGAAATGTGCAATGAATTTGACAAGTAAGTTGATTTTTTTTATGGTACGATGTTTTTTTCTTGAGTTTAACATTTTTGTTATGTTCTAAGTATTCTGTTATATTATTATATATAATTGTAAACATTATTTATTGTTTCATTGTCCAGTCACAATATTTACATGAAAATACAAGAGGAGATGGTTATAATGTTGGATGAGAAGAGTTGGGATGATGTCAGATGCAACTATCCAGACTCAAGCTCAATAGAAACCTTAAAACAATTTTTTGTTGCATTCAAGAAGGTATGTTGATCTATGATACATTCTATTTTGTCTATTTTCTAATTCAATTCATTTCTATTTGATTACTTATAGAGATAATTTTCATTTGTAGATGGAGTACCAGAGTCCTTCAAAATTCATATCCAAAGAGCCAAAATAGAACGACAAAGGAGACAACGTCTTGCAAACGTTGAACTTGATGATACACTTGATCATTATATTTGTAATGGGATTGACACTGTGCAATATAAAGTCATTTTAGGTGACTGTGCAGACATTGTAAATCTTGTTCCTAAAAAGGAGTATGCACTAGTTATTGCAGATCTCCCTCATGGATACAATATCCAAAACACTACTTATGATTGTGAGCATTATACTTAACAATCATTCAATAAAGTGGTTTCAGGATTTGTAGATGTCACAACATCACCACTATGGAGATTTGTTGTTTTCCATTCAGACACACAATTTGGGGGGTTGTTGACATCCTTCAAGGGTAAAGGAAAAACAAGGAAGCAACTTTATTGGTAAGCAATTTGCACTATATTATCAAGTTTTTGAATTTATATATCAATTATATTTATTGATAAGTTAATTAATTTTTTATTTATTTTTGTTACAAGAAAAATCCAAATATTTGTAGCTCCAATAGTGATCCATTTCTGAATGATATTGAAAACATACTTCTTGCAACTTGGACAAAAGATGAGACTTATGACTCTCTTTTAATCAACGCAAAGAGTGAAGGAAAATATAGTCAGGTGTTAAGTTATAATGTCGTGGTTAAAAAATTAACATATGAAGAAAGGGATTTGAAAGGAGTGACTGTAAACATCTATCAAAAGCCACAAGCGTTGATTAATTATCTCATAGATACATTTTCAAGAGAAGAATATTGGGTCTTATATTTGTTCTCGGGTTCAGGTAAACTTTTTGATATTACATATGAAAGCATATTTCAAGTTTTATTTATTTTTTATTCTTCATTATTTTATTGTTTTAAAGTATGCTTCTTTATGCTATTTGACTTAACTTTCTTTTTGTTTTTGGTGATTAGGTACAACAATTGCATGCTCCTTATAGAAAGGAATAAATTGCATATCCATTGATAATGATCCACTGCAATGCAATTACATCAAGTAAAGAGTTAATGCTATTCAAGTTCTTCCAGATGAGCTGCAAGAAGTTGTTTTGAAGAAAGGAGAGTTTAGTGAAACACTTGTGGCAAAGATGTCAAAAGAGCCTCAACCCCCATTAGGAGGGGTGTTTGGAAAGGAGCACTTTGGGCATCTTGGAGACATAGAAGACCCAATGGAAGAGGACATTGATGTCCCTGAAGAAAGCCAAGCTCCAGAAAATTCCAATTTCGATGAATAATTTGGCCTGCATGATATTGCTGATTAGTTTCATGTCTTGAAGAAAATGTTAAATTTGACAATTTTTTGATAAGATATATTAGTAATGTTTTGACTTTCAAACTTTATTTTAGAAATACAATTTCTATATATAATGTTTTTAATATGTTTTTTTTACAAATATATGGTATAGTTTTTCTTGAATTTATGTGAATCGTCACTTTTCCGAAAATAATATGAAATAGTATCATTTTTATACAAAATATCTCTGAAAATTCATTGAAAATAGTTTTAAATGTCTTTATTTTTTTGGATTTTTTTACAATTTTGTCAATAAAAATGTCTTATTTTATAGAAAAAATTGCAAAATGTATATGTTTTTCATTATAAATTGCTTATAAATGTATGTTACTTTGTTAAATTTCTAAAAGAACACTTGAAAATAGAAATAAAAAATATTTCACGATAATTCAAAGGCTTGAAAAAAATGCCTCAAAATGAAAATGTGTGTTACTGGTATCAACCCTTTTTGAAACAGAGCTAAAAAAACTACTAAAATTAGGAGAGAGAAAAACGAGAACTGTGACGAGTGCAACGAGTTCTCGTTTCATAGTATAAGTGGTTAGTGATGAATGATTTCCTTATCTATGCAAATATCTATGTCTTAACAGAGTAATAAATTGTTTTAATTATAATCAAAGCTATCTTTGGTAATTTTTTGCTGTGAATGTGCATACGTTATATTAATGGCTATATGTTGGATTTGTATAAGCATTCTCAGATTATTACTCTTATTTAAACTCACTCCTTGCAAGGATAGATTAGTTAATGTAGAATAGGGTTAGATAATTGATAAGGTAGAAGTGATAATACGGGAGGGTAAGAACCTATGCATCACTTGTGAGGCTTCTTTTTGTCAATTTTAGGTTAGATGCATTAGTTAGATTAGAAGAACCTGCATATTCATACCCTTAAACATAAAATATAAATGGTGGGCCAAGTCCCAACCGATACATAAATTAAACATACACACCTACGGTAGCCGGACCGTTAACCGGATGGATTCCCTATACCAAACAATGAATGATCTAATTGGGACTATTCATTGGGGAGAATAACTACCGTCGATGCTAGTATTTTCCGGGCATCAACACATTGGTATACATTTTAACAAACAAACCACCTATCATAAGTAATCTTAGGTATCTCACATGTTGAAAATAAATTGACACCAACCAACACTCACAGATCCACGACCTTTCTTTGGGGGAAAACATACTGACATTCCTTGGAACACATCAATTGCCTACTATAGGTCCTCATACGTGTAAAAAATTCTGAAAATAATTCATAACAACCATCCATGTAATAGATTTGCTACCTATAATAGGTGAAAACATACTCTCATCACAAGTGTAACTAGGGTTCCAACCCATTAAACTTTTCATGCGTGCAAGTGCTCATCTCAATCACACTAGGGTTTCACCACCCAATCAATATCAACATGTTCAAGTATCACTTTGAGGTACAACATCACTGAAATACCAACTCCCACTATACTAAAATAGTTATTTCAACAATATACCTATGATCCCATGTTGAAATTTCTGCATTTTTTACTTTTATTGAAAATTTAGAAATTCCATTTTACATTGGAGGTTTCTTAGATATAGTTTGTATGAACTTCAGCCTTAAGGATGATCTAAAATATTATTTTACAACAACAAACAATGGAAAATATTTCATTGCACTTCCATCAAACACACTAGGTATCTGAAGAGAAAAGATACCAAATATATGCCATCTAATTTCATCCCTTAGGGAACACTTTTCCAAACATATAATGAATATGAAAATCACTTTAACACAATATAATTTTACAACAGAAAATATTATCTATTATCTTCCGATTATGTGTTAAATCACTTAATAGTTTCAATCCTTAAATATTTTAAATAAGTATGAACAATAAGTGTTGGAAATTACCTGAACAAGAAGACAATGAAAGTTTTAAAATCAAATATGAAATTACACAAGTATTTGGAAACTTCACACACACACACACACACACACATATATAAGTACAAGTACGTACCACAACTTTATCACAATCTTGGGACAATATTCAAGCTCTCCAAAATCTTAGATAAGAAAACCATGAAAGCCCTATCCACCAACAAAGATTTCCAAGAAGCAAGCATCAAGACCATCAAGTTCTCCTTGGCTTAAATAACATGCTTGTATTACACTAGCTCTCCACACTAGTATTATTTTCTCCCTTTGTATTTGTAAACCATATCCATGTTGCATCACACAATTACATAACAAGGAAACTCTAGTGTTAGCCTCCAAGTCCACATGTCCATCCTAGCGATTGAATCCTCAAACCCTGGTATTCCACTTTTGCATAATCACAAGCACCAAGACCTCCACAGGTCATCAAGAATACAAGAAATCCATGATCTTTTCTTAGCTTTACATTCCAAGAGAACAAGGCTCCAAAATCATGCAAGGAATTATCTCCACTCTCCATGTCTCCTACTAGGGTAGTAACCCTAGTTATACAAAAGAGCCATAAGAACCATCATCATCTTCAATATCATGTTCTTCTATAGGATTTACATGTATAACACAAACCCTCACCATCACAAGAGAAAACCTTAGCATCACAAAAGAAAAATCTCTCCAAGAAAATCCAAGATGTCTCTCTCTCTCTCCTTATCTTCTCTTAGGGTTTCATTATGAACCCTATTGTCTAGCTCCTAAGGTTTTCTCATGAACCCTAATGTCTCCAAGACAAGTACAAGTAAGAGTACAATTATAATAATGAATACACGAGATCTCTCATCCCTTCTATATATACAATTAGGTGAGGGAAACTAGCATAAAATAAGGACATTTTTCCATGCAACTAACCAACAAGGAAATCCCACATGGAGTGATCTATAATACAAGGATTCACGCGTCAAACTAGAATTTATCCAACCCCTAAAGAGAAATTACCTCGAAGAATGATCCTTCTTGGGAATGAAGTCCCTTATCTAAGATGGTATGCTTTCCAACAAGTTGTTAGTCTAACACTCCATCTTCCATGTGGTCCATTGGCCAAGTGTCCTCATGTAAGGGTCTTCTTCCTCTAACCATATGCCACATGCCCTCCATGTTCCTAGTGCGACTCTCATGTGTACTAATGTGGTACCTAATATCCAATTTTCCTCGTCAAATTATGTGTCAGGGTCCATTACCAACCTCCATAAAATATTCTCTTCAACCTAAGCATTCTTAAGCCAAGTGTCCAACCTCTAAGGTATATGTCACATGGTACCAATATTCTAGGGCTGTGTGCCCTCCTCTAAGTGCTCGTAACTCTTAGGTAGGTACCTCCCTTTATTAAGCAATGAATCCCCCATTGTGTGCACATAATGGGTTAGTAAACATGCTTATTATGGAAACATCCTTTTAGGTAAACATGCCATGGAAACATTTTAATCAAGGTCAATAATCCAATCAAGCCATCCGTATGTTCATGAAGCATCAACAAAGGGGATAGGAGACATAAAAATCCCTTACTAAGGTGAAAATAATTTGTGAGCAACCCTAAAAGATAACAGTTTGAGGTGTCAAAACTTGTTAGGTTACTTCATACAAAAAGTCCCCTTAAGCTATGTTATCAAGTCTTGTGCTAAAATGGCTTGAAATCCTATCATTAGATATGCATAACCACTGAAACCTATCAAAGGGATTTTCCTAGTTTGCATTTAAGGAGGAACAATATGATACCAAGGTGGTCACGACTCATGCATGTTCTTGGATGCGTCGTAATGCCTTGGTCCTATTCTTGGAATGATATGAAAACTTTTAGTTAATGAGTTTTTTTAGCTTCATTGTTTGTTTAAGTTGAATTCCTAAGCCCCTTGTTGCAATAATTGGATTTTTTTAGGGCACGTCATCTCCTCTTGGGTAGTGCATTTGTGACAAGCCCTAATGACTTTTAACCCTTTCCCTCAAAAACGTTTTTTCATTTGGGTTTCCTGACTCAAAACTTACAAGAACAAGTTTACATTAAGTTCCACCCTAAGGTCTTTCATCAATCTATTAGGTATATCAACCTTCATAATTTTCTAACTTTGAAATATTTCTAGGTGTCAAGTGGTAGGTGTTAGGGTCCCACCCTAACTTCCCTAGTTAAGAGAATAGGTGGTTAATGTATTGGGGTCATTTGTACCAAATAAGGCCCATGAGGTAGTAAAGTGTGAAATTATTAAATCTAAGTTGGCCTCATTAAATAAGGTCCACTACTTAGTGGTTGATGCCGCATTAATGGAGGTCCACTAGGTGATTAAGATTTTGATAAGTTAGAAACCATATATAGTAGTAGAAGCTATGTAAACAATTGCCAAATGAATATTATTGTAAGAAGGTTTCTATTTTCCTTATCTTAAGTGCTATATTGGACGCTAGAGGTACATCACGGATGGTTAGAAGATTCCAAGATAGTATATATAATCCATCGACTAGAGGCCGACAAATGTGTGCATCCGAGATACACTTGACACAATTATGAGCTTCGCTATAAATGTCATATTTTTTTGGTCAATGAATTAACCATTCAACTTAGAGTGTTATTTTCATTACACTTGTCATGTCCCAAATTTGGTATTGGGTCACAATGGCCTAATCACATTGGCCCTATTCATTAGCGTTTGTCAAATTGATGCTAAAGGTCAAATAATTGCCAAGGAGGAAAATTACTAGTTTCCTAGGTTTGGGGTGGAAGCTTTGGGATTTGGAATAATGGGGATAATAAATGATGTTTGAACATTAGAATGGCATAAATATTTAATAAAGGATCTAAATAAATATATACAAGTTAAAATAAAAGTGGCATTTAATCATGAAGACACATGGAGGAAGTGGGACCCACATATGGCTAGATTTCCCCACTACATTTGGCATCATTCTCTCACCAATTCGAATTCAAGGTGAATGGTAACATACTTGGGGGATTCCAAAAGGTATTATTCATGGCATGACTCATCCAAGGTCGAAATATAGAGGAAGAGTAACTCCCATGGAAGAGGAAGAGGCAATTTGGAGCTAGTGAGACACTTGGGCTAGATTCCCTAGCTCTATGACAACAATGATGAAGATGCTATGACACCTATGACACAAATCAGACCTGAAGGCTGACATATGAAATATATGAAATTTCAGGGCTAAAAATAGACTCCAAGAGGGCGCTCAAAGGTGTTAGGGAAGCTAAGATGCTTCCACATGTGATTTGGTGGAAGTGGGAGACTAGGAATTGTTGTACAAGTGGCGTTCTTTGGAATCTCTTCCCAACTTGAGTGGCATGAGTCTCTTGGAAGGAATTCGACCCATGGAGGCCATTAGAACTTTATAAATGTCAATAAAAAATAATGAAACCAGATTTTGATCATTTGTAGAATTTGCAATTGCATTTGTGAAGAGGGAGAGCTAGTGGATGACTAGTTTCTTGCCTTAGCCAATTTCGAGGGTGAAAGATTCCCATCCAAGTTGGCAATTGGAAAGGCCATTCAGACCTTTCATTTGGAGCTTTAATGGAGTCTTTATTTGCAGTTGTAAGCTACAGGGCATCTCATGGTTTCTTCTATTGCAGCTCGCTCCTTCAACCATTTCCAATTTTGATGGCATATTCTTGATCCTTGAGGGAGGGCATTTTTGGTGAGCTATTGTACTATTTGGGGGAGCTTCTAATGCCCCATTTATTTTTTAATATGAATTAAATACTCTTTTATTCATCTCCAAAAAGTTTCAGGTCGAAATTCCAAGTAGAAATGTATAAATCTCATTTTTAATGGAAGAACAATGCCATTTCCCCACTACCTTGTTGTGAGCCAATGTATTGATGATGATGATGTCTTATACAAGTTTCATGTACTGTACTTGAGCATTTGAATCATTTTTACTCAGTTTAATTGCATTGGGAGAAGAAATAGTGCCATTTCCCCAAGGGTCGAATTGGGGATTTTTGCAGTTGAATGGGAGAGGGTGAGAACAGTTTTAATAAACCATTAATGGTACATATGAGACCTTAATAAAATACTTATTACATACCTCTTTTCATAAATTTGAGTGGGTTTGGAGGCATTTGGGAAGCCATTTTCAGTACTTACCTTAGGGGGGTTTGAACCCCAAATTACTAGTAAAATTGCATACTTGGTCCAGAATCTTAAGAGAGTTTGAAGAGGTCTTTTGGTGGCCATATGTTGTCCCTTAACATCATATTCAATTCCTAATATCATTCATAAACCTTACTTGAAGATTTGAAGGCATTTGGAGTCAATTTGAGACCTAGAGACCAATACTAGTCAAAGGGAAATCACTAGTAAAGTTACCTACATTGACCAGAATTGAAAAAGTATTTGCACAAGTGTTTTAAAGGTACAAAGGCATACCTGAAACACATATTTATGTTCTAATATCATTCATATACCTTCTCAGAATATTTGGGATCATTTGGGGCAAATTTGGGACCTAGAGATCGAAACTAGTCAAAGGTCGAACCAAGGAAAAAAGTGGAAAATTGCAATTTTAATAAAATTCCTAACAAGGGACATTACAGTGGTATCAGAGCATGGTCCTTGCACCTGTGTATTAGGTACATACATTCAAGAATAATTGGCAGCCATGTCTTACTATTATGATGAATCCTATGAGTACAATTCTTATGAGGAATATGCAGATGCTTATGAGCAATATGAAGCAGAATGTGAATGGTATGAGGAAGAGGTGCCATCATGCAACACTTCATACAATTTCAAGAGAAATGAAGATTATTCTTATGACTTTAGATCTTATGAATATGAGTGTGTCACACCAACCAAGGATAATTCTATGAGCGAGTTCCAAAGATGGAGAGAAAAATATAAAACCTTGCCCCAACAATATCAAAAATATCAAGAATATCTTGCTTCGAGCAAAAATACACAAAATGCCATGTCTTTTGAGTACTATTCTGAACATGTTTTTGAAAATAGGCCCAAAAATGAAGATGTGGAGTTAGTGAAGAAAGGTTTATGCCCTTCTTGTAAAAACCCTTGGAGTGAGTATCATATATGTGTGCATGAAATGATGTCCTCCTTGAGGAGAGCTTTTGATATTTATTCAAGAAGAGCTTCCAAATATACTGATCCTAAGGAAAACAAGGGGCAAAATGCATCATATTTCTTGAAGGAGAAAAATGAAGAGACATCACAAGAGCATGAAGAAGATTCTATTGGAAATATGGAAGATCATTTCGAGACACCTTCTAGCTTAGACATGAACCAAAGAGCATCTACTGATGGATGCTTAAACTATGAAGGAGTAACTACTGATGGGTGCTCACACCTCTATGTTGGTGACATAGAGATCACTTTTGAAAGTGTTTCTGCAAGCCCAAGTTCCATTAAGCATGATAATGAATACCTTGTAGCAGTTGAAGAAGAACCAAGATCAACTTCCCCATCACCACTTGAGCTTCATGAAGTTGGTCCAAGAAAAAATGAAGAAGATGAGGAGGTTTATTTGCAAGAGCCTAATTTTCTTGAAGGGTCCTTAAATATGAATGAAAAGAAGATCCAAGAGTCCCTCATCATTCTCCATGACACTCAAGCATTGGTGTCAAATTCTTGTTGGAGAGCTACTTCATTGGAGGACACATCCTTCCTTGAAGACATGGAGAAGATTCAAAGAGCAATGTGCCACATCAAAGGTAATTTCATGTCTTTTCTTTTTGATAGAAACCATTTGTTTGAGCTTAATGAATTGTTACATGATGCATACTTGAAGAATAATGAGGATAATCATAAGCTCACAATTCAAAATGAGCAACTTCTTGAAAAGTTGCAAGGTACTTGTTTTTCCTCTTATGTTTCAGATTGTCAAATGGTAGATTGTTTGGAGGATTCTCATGACATGGTGGATCATGAGAAATGTGAAAATTTGAATGTTCTTGATGTGTTTGAAGATGAACTTGAAGAGATCCAAACACTTGATGTGGTGGAAGAGGAATTTGAATTGTCTCTTGATGAAGGTTATGCAATTTTTAAAGAAGAGCATGATTCCTCTACATTGGAACCAAACTATGACAAAGAGTTTACACTTTTGAAGGAACTGCATGATACTACCCATATGGATCTTTCCCATGATGAAACTTCAGTACTTTTTGAACATTTGGGTGATTTGGTTCATTCTCCTACATCCTACAATTCCATGTTTTGCAACATTAGTCTCAATGAAGTATGGGTGAAAGGGTTCTTTTTGATGGTGCAACATGAGGAGTATGGAACTCTAGATTTACATTTTATGATGATATGGTTGGAGCACATTCTTATTCACATTTGCAGCAACATTCTTTGTTACTTTATGATGATGCACATCTACATGGTTGCACCTATGATATGCATTTGAGTCACTCGAAGACTCATGGTTTTTCTTGCTCAACACTTGATTCATTTGATGTTGGAGGAACTTCATCCAGCACTTGGGTGAATAGATTTATGATTGGAGAACATTTTTGTTGGAAGAGACATACTTTTTTATATCTTTATGATGATCACATTCAGGGATGTATGGGTGAGACTTCTTTGAGTCATTTGAAGTCTCCTTGTTTTTTCTGCTCATTATTTGGTTCAGATTTTAGTGGAGATTCTTCATTCACTTCTTGGATGAAAGAATACATGGCTGAATATTTTGATGCATATCACATCCTTTTGGAGCAGCTTTATAGGACATGGGATACTCACCTATGTCATTGGAGCAGATTTGATTTGTCACTTGAAGCTTGTATGCACTTGGAAAACGGTGGTCTACTTGCTTGGAGGTATAAGCACTTTCATGATTCTTTGATGAAGCACCTCCTTGATATTCATTTTCATTATGTAGTTATGTAATTTGATGATATATATTTTGTACTCATGATGTTTTGAAGAATGCATACAAGAAAATGGGATCCAGGAATCCTCTTAACTAATGGTGTGGGTTGGAGAGCACTCTTAATTATTGGGGTGCAATACAAGCAATGGGACCCTGGAATAATTTTTATCTAATTCGTTTCAAATTTTTTGGGGAAACAAGCAGTATGGGAGATGGATTTCCCCACTTAATAAAGTGATCTTTATCAGAGTAGTGCAGCAGCAATCATGGTGGTTCTTCTCTAAAATATTCATGGAAACTCAAATACTCAAGGTTGGGCAATTCAATGGCAACTTCAAAGAATTATACAGAAAACAGGTTCTTCAACACCCATGTTTAAAATTGCTTGAGGACAAGCAATATTGGGAAGGGAGGATTTGTCATGTCCCAAATTTGGTATTGGGTCACAATGGCCTAATCACATTGGCCCTATTCATTAGAGTTTGTCAAATTGATGCTAAAGGTCAAATAATTGCCAAGGAGGAAAATTACTAGTTTCCTAGGTTTGGGGTGGAAGCTTTGGGATTTGGAATAATGGGGATAATAAATGATGTTTGAACATTAGAATGGCATAAATATTTAATAAAGGAGCTAAATAAATATATACAAGTTAAAATAAAAGTTGCATTTCATCATGAAGACACATGGAGGAAGTGGGACCCACATATGGCTAGATTTCCCCACTACATTTGGCATCATTCTCTCACCAATTCGAATTCAAGGTGAATGGTAACATACTTGGGGAAGTCCAAAAGGTATTATTCATGGCATGACTCATCCAAGGTCGAAATATAGAGGAAGAGTAACTCCCATGGAAGAGGAAGAGGCAATTTGGAGCTAGTGAGACACTTGGGCTAGATTCCCTAGCTCTATGACAACAATGATGAAGATGCTATGAAACCTATGACACAAATCAGACCTGAAGGATGACATATGACATATATGACATGTCAGGGCTAAAAATAGACTCCAAGAGGGTGCTCAAGGGTGTTAGGGAAGCTAAGATGCTTCCACATGTGATTTGGTGGAAGTGGGAGACTAGGAATTGTTGTACAAGTGGCGTTCTTTGGAATCTCTTCCCAACTTGAGTGGCATGAGTCTCTTGGAAGGAATTCGACCCATGGAGTGCATTATAAATTTATAAATGTCAATAAAAAATAATGAAACCAGCTTTTGATCATTTGTATAATTTGCAATTGCATTTGTGAAGAGGGAGAGCTAGTGGATGACTAGTTTCTTGCCTTAGCCAATTTCGAGGGTGAAAGATTCCCATCCAAGTTGGAAATTGGAAAGGCCATTCAGACCTTTCATTTGGAGCTTTAATGGAGTCTTTATTTTCAGGTGTAAGCTACAGGGCAGCTCATGGTTTCTTCTATTGCAGCTCGCTCCTTCAACCATTTCCAATTTTGATGGCATATTCTTGATCCTTGAGGGAGGGCGTTTTTGGTGAGATATTGTACTCTTTGGGGGAGCTTCTAATGCCCCATTTATTTTGTAATATGAATTAAATACTCTGTTCTTCATATCCAAAAAGTTTCAGGTCGAAATTCCAAGTAGAAATGTATAAATCTCATTTTTAATGGAAGAACAATGCCATTTCCCCACTACCTTGTTGTGAGCCAATGTATTGAGGATGATTTCAAATGAATGGATGATTCTATGATATATTTGTGATAAATGTACTAAAATGGATGTCTTATACAAGTTTCATGTACTGTACTTGAGCATTTGAAGCATTTTTACTCAGTTTAATTGCATTGGGAGAAGAAATAGTGCCATTTCCCCAAGGGTCGAATTGGGGATTTTTGCAGTTGAATGGGAGAGGGTGAGAATAGTTGTAATAAACCATTAATGGTGCATATGAGACCTTAATAACATACTTAAAACATTACATACCTCTTTTTTTAAATTTGAGTGGGTTTGGAGGCATTTGGGAAGCCATTTTCAGTACTTACCTTAGGGGGATTTGAACCCCAAATTACTAGTAAAATTGCATACTTGGTCCAGAATCTTAAGAGAGTTTGCAGAGGTCTTTTGGTGGCCATATGTTGTCCCTGAACATCATATTCAATTCCTAATATCATTCATAAACCTTACTTGAATATTTGAAGGCATTTGGAGTCAATTTGAGACCTAGAGACCAATACTAGTCAAAGGGAAATCACTAGTAAAGTTACCTACATTGAACAGAATTGAAAGAGTATTTGCAGAAGTGTTTTAAAGGTAAAAAGGCATCCCTAAAACACATATTTATGTTCTAATATCATTCATATACCTTCTCAGAAGATTTGGGATCATTTGGGGCAAATTTGGGACCTAGAGATCGAAACTAGTCAAAGGTCGAACCAAGGAAAAAAGTGGAAAATTGCAATTTTAATAAAATTCCTAACAAGGGACATTACAACACTCCACTCCCATAATGGTTCATTTTGAGTTTAAAAAAGCATATCAACAGATTACACATTCATTCTTTTAGGAATACATGAAGATCAACATTTGCATCTTTGCAGCTGATTTTGACATTTTCTATAGGCATAAGGGGGAAATAATAATTCCTCCCATAGCATTACAACCTTTACCCATTCTATCCACTTTGTGGATTGACATTTTGATGGATTTAATTATGGGGTTATCAAAATTATGGAACAAATTATTGATCATGGTAGTTTTTGATCACCTTATAAATGTGCTTACTTTTGCACCTTACAACACCCATTCAAGGTCTCCACAGAAGCAAAAGTATTTAGGGACAATATTTTTAAACTCCATGGTATGCCTAAAAAAATCGTGATGAATCATAACTCCATATTAACTTGAAATTTTTGGTAGGAGTTGTTTAAGCTTCAAGACACCTAATTGAATCTCAACATGATGTATCACCCCCAAAAATATGGCTAGATAGAAACATTCGTCAAGTGTTTGGAAACTTATTTACATTGTTTTTCCTAGGCTCAACAAGCCCAGTGGGTCCAATGGTTACCCCTAGCCAAATTTTGGGCCTGGCATAATACCACCAATCATCGTGCTACTAAAATGAATGCTTTTGAGGTAGTCTATCGACAACAATGACCCTTAAGGATCTCCTACTTACTAGGTTTAGGAGGTGGAAAAAATCCTGATAACCATGCTAATTCTTTGCACCCTCAAGGATAATTTGGTGTTGAACCTGAACTATGTGAAGCAATAGGCTGATAAAACACTACAACAAACCTTGACATTACTGTCCCTTTTAGCCTCCTTTTTTGCTTCCATTTATTTTTTTGGTGATTTATTTATAGTTGTATGAAAATTCAGATCTATTTCATGGGATGGCGCTAAATTTGATAATATTTCTAATCCCCACTTTAGTGCTAGGTTTAGCACCAAATTTAGTACCAGATATAGTAGCGCTAGATTTAGCACCATTTTTAGAGCCATATTTAGCACCAGGTGTAGCACCATATTTAGCACTAGGATTCCCGAGTGACTAAATAAAAGTGAGGGAAAATTTTCAAAAAGAAAGCTAAGTAATATTAAAGATAAAAAACAAGTCACTTGTCTCAATGCTCATGAGTTGGAGTGAATTTATATTATTTTAAATAAAATCCCTAATTTTCCCTCATAAAATCCCGTCAAAACCTACTCTTTAATTCTTTTCTCATTTCCTCTCTCCCTGTCTTCTCTTCTCCACCCTTCTCCTTTAATATCCCTTAAGGTTTCCTCTCTTAGAGTTTCATCCTCATGGAAGATAGGGTTTTAGTTTCATGGAGGAACCTCCATGAGGACGATAATGGATTCTCTTTCCCTTTTTCTTCATTTTTCTCTCTTTCACTGTTGTTTTACTTTATTGATTTATACTAATATTTATTGTTGTTTTGTTGTTGTAAGTTTAGGATTTGATTTATGGAGGAGAAGGTTATATCAAGAACCTCCATAACAAGGTAATGACTTCTCTCTTCCCTTGTCCTTCTTTCTATTTTAATTTTATATTAATTTATTTATTTTCTAATGTTTATTGCTATTTTTTTATTGCAAGTTTAGGGTTTCATGCATGGAGGTTAGGGTTTCATGGTGGAACCTCCACAAGGAAGGTAATGAATTCTCCCTTCCCGTTTCATTTTCCCTTCCTCTTTTTCTTTGATTTTTCTTTATTGATTTTCGAATGTTTATTGTTGTAGGCTTAATGAAGAAAGAATAAAAAATGACAATTTGGGGGTTTTTGTTTAAGGCATAGATCTAGTTCATGGCTATGGATTAAGGAACACCCTTGCATTAATGTAAGGATATTTGGGTTCAAATATTCACACCCATCTATTTCTTATTTTTCCATTTGTATTTACTTGTTTGCATGCTTAGGTTGATTTAATTTCAATTTAGATATGCACTTTTACAGTTATATTTATGTGGGAATGTGGCTCAAGTAGAGTTCGTTCCTTTTTTCAAATGATCCGAGTTCAAATCAAAACATTCCCTTAACATTTTCCATTTCTATTTTCATTTTTTACCATTTTCTTTTTCTGTTTTCATAAGTTTTAATTTGCACCAGGTTAGTTTAGTTTCACTCCAGATTTTCACTTTTACTCATAGTTTTTTATGGGGATGTATCTCTAGTATATCTCTCGCCTCTTAGCAAGTGATGTAGGTTCAAATACCAACATTTACCTATCATTTGTTTTTTCAATTTTACCATTTTCCATTTCTATTTCTGTAAATTTAATTGATAGAGAATTGAATTTGAATTAAGCACTAAATCTAGTGCTAAACTAGGGCTAATCCTGGTTCTAAAGAGGACAGTATTTCCAGCGCTAAAGTATGGGATAAATTGGTTGCATTAATGGAATGTAAGGAAAGACCAAGTTTAGAAGTGGGCCTTCAACCTAATTGGAAAAAAAATTTACACTAAAAAGGACTCTAAATTAGGTGCGAATTGCCAGTTTTGTTGTAGTGACATCACTTTGAACTACACTTTAAAGAAGGGGGTTAGGTGTTCCCGTGTATCCAACCCTATAAGAAAAAAAAATCAAGTATAAGAGCCATAAGAAGTTAACATGTATAATTTACACACCCTATACTATACTCAAGTGTATAGGCCAATTGGCTTACAAATTGGTTTTTCCCAACCATTCTAAGCTCCACCCAGTATTTCATGTGTCTTTATTGAACAAAGTGGTTGGGTCCAATTGCAGATTTCAAATCATCCTTCTCGAATGGATGAGGGGGTTCCATTAGTTGCAGTATGGGGTTGTTTTGGACAAATGAGAGTGTCGTCTCTGCTTGTGCACTAGCAAGAAAGTATTGATCCAATGGAATATTAACAATTTGAATATGCTACATGAGAACCAACATAGATTCTCTACCAATTTCCTCATATGATCTATCCTTCAGGAACATGTTGTTTGTAAGGGGGAGTGCTTGTAAGGGTACCACCCTAACTTTCCTAGTGTTTTGTTGATGCCTCAAAAATCGTAGCATCAATCAGAAAGGGATTCTCCCCGATAGATGATCCCAATTAGACTATCTACCGTTTGGTATAGGGAATCCATCCGGTTGGCGGTTCTGACAACCGTGGGTTTGGAGTTTAATTCCGATTATACCGGTTATGGCCCGATCCACCTTTCTTTTGGATTTTATGTTTTTAATGTGATGCAAGTGCCTAATTTATATCTGATCTAAATGCAAAACTAAACAGATCTAATACTAAAACTGAAGTAAATCTACCTATCCTTGCAAGGAACACATTCATAGGATGAGCAATGAGCTGTAACAAATATCATAAAGAAAGAACAGATAGCCATCGATTCTTACAGGTAACGTTACAGCAAGATAAAAGATCTTTAGAAGATAGCTTCTAATTTAATATAAAACGCATCTATTGCTCATGAAACAGAGAAGCAAAACTATTTAATCTAGATGCAAACTGAAAGAACAGATCTAAATCTAATAAAGAAACACATAAAATAAAACTAATTATCCCTGCAAGGAGCACAATTAAAGGCATGAACAACGAGCTATAGGAGTTATCTTAAAGAAAGAATGGATAGCCATTAAATCAGAAAGAGAAAGCTACAACCAAGATAAAGATATCAGAAGATAGCTTCTGATTTAATATAAACACATTCACTGCTCATGAAATGGAGAAATCGTTCACACAGAAATAAGCAAAATCATTTGTTGCAACGAAATAGTTCAAATAACAATAAAGATTTCACATTACAGTATAGATGTCATCAGAATAGTCCAATACACATCCATCTTCCGTTCCCACGCAAAACGTCCATCTCCCTGGCTTTTATTAGAAAATTCAATTTTTACAGAACCAATACAAGATAGCTCGTACAGGTCTCCAAAA